>VWZN01019261.1:63070-153257 GCA_013396955.1 Regulus satrapa | reverse complement strand
AAGTAAAAAATATATAAATGTTACGGAAAAATTCCATTCACAACAAAATAACAATCATTTGCCTCTTTTTTTTTTTATTCTTTAGGCTTAATTTAACATATTTGTGAAACTTTAAGAGGCTTATAAGGATTTCAGAGATATAAAATAAGAAGAATTAGTAATTTTGATTCATTTTCTCTAGTGAACTTTTGCTGATAGTTAGACTCAAAGGTATGTATGACATATCAGACTTTTTCTTACAGTCAAATGCATATTAAAAAAAGGAAATCTGCTCAAAGGAGAGAAAGAATAAGATGTAGAAAGAAGTAGTCACAGTCACTTTACAGTCTTAAGGAGTCTTTGAGATATTAGAAGACAAAAAGTCAACTGCATCTATATAGTTGTAGAAGGATGTTTGAGCACTGTAATTTTTTTGTGTGCATTTCTCTCTAATGAGTTAAAAATGGAGGAGAACTGCAGGATGTTGGTAATTTATAGAGAACAGTAAATAATTGATAATGCAACATGAGTTTAAGAGCCCTTGACCATGTGATCTTTAAATTATGCTAAATGAGACTATTTTTCTCTATATTCAAAGATAATTCTTAAATTCTGTTGCTGGTAAAGATGGACAAGTTTTGAAAATGTAACATATTTTCAGTAGCCTACCAGATAAAATCATGTATAACAAAGGCAATCTCCTAGGAAATTAGAGCAATCATGGGGGTTGGGGTAAGTCCTAATTAATTGCTCCCATTAAAAGTGTAAGATACTTGTCTGGATAAATGCTGCAGTTCTTTAGATAGTCATCACTTCATTATCTCTCCTGTGTTTCAGTAAAATGAGGTAGCCATTTACTTTTGCTGTGTCAAAGCTATTTTATTGTTGTTCTCCAGCATTTTTAAGAAAGTACAAGTCTTTCCTTATTAAATTTATTTGATAATCAGCTAACAAGTCACTTTTAACAACTCTTCCTTCCTAATGATACTTTCTTATTGCTTAAAAGTAAAATGTGAGATGCCTCTCCATGTTCTGTCTCTGCTGCTCTCTTCTGAACATGAGCCATTTCCCTGGCTCATTTTCCTCTTCTATCCCAAACCTGCAGTAATGCTTAAAAGGACATAGTGCACAAACAGTAACTGCAGTCATGTATCATGTTTTACACATGTAGAAAATTTTAATGCAATTTTCACTTTTGAGTCTTCTGCCTACTAGTTTTACATGCTTAGCTTCAAATTCCTTCATGAAAATTTGAGTAGTCCAGGAATTTTCTCTAATTCTGTACCCTTTACCATAGAGTGACTGTTTGGAAGGAGACCTGTGTGGAAAATGCATTATATATTTTCTTTGCCCAAATGAACAGGAAGGATTTCCTTGACAATAGCTTATTAGTAAGCAATTTGTATTTGAGAAATACTGGTCCCTATTGCTTACCTGAACTCTGCTGGAACACTGCATGTTCTCAGCATATCTGGAAATCAACCCATAATTTTGAGTCAATAGCTTGTGGCAAAACTGGTAGCAGAAAAGCATTTTTAATACAAATTGTCATATATATTTTTTAAAAAATTGTTAAAATTCATGCTATGAGAATTTGCAAAGAATTTCTGAATAGTTTCTGGAGAGCTCTGTCATTCTATAATCTCAAATCTTGATTCTCAGTTCCCATTTTTTCAACAGCTAATGTCAGAATATGTCAGCAATGACTCCTGCAAGCAATTCTTAGTACAGATCCCTCTGTTAAGGAACCATTTCTCTAAATTTTTTGATTTCTAGGTGTAGTAAGAAACAGACCTTTCCTACCAGAACACAAGTAGCATACTAAACTGTTTCTAAGACTGAGCTGTGACTCCTTAAGTGAGTGCCTTGCCTTTAGGAAGATACCTATACATAATTTATTGACTAAGATCTTGGTGAGAGGACTAAGGGAGGAGTAAAGTCTACCAAGAACAACAGCCTCTCAAGAAAAATGTGACTAGTGTCAGTACTTTCTATACACTAAATTTGATCTGGGTAGAACCAAATCGAAGGAGCTTTAGGAAAGACACTTATCAATACACAGGTCAGTAGAAGTGGTGACCTACAAGACTTTATCCCACTCTGAATTCATATACCATCATATTTCTCTGCAGAGATACATTATCCACTCATTAGAAGCTATCTCTATCATATCAATGATGTAATGGAAGTCTCACTTCAACAAGCATGGCCTCAATTTTGTTTAAATCCTTGCTAATTCTGATGTTGACAAATCACTGCAATGAGGACACTGTAACCAGGAGGCATTTCCTGGTAATGCTTTCCAGTCATCTTACCACTTCAGAGTTTTTTGCTTACCTGAATAATTCTTTCCATAAAAGTGTAACTTATTCCCATAATATGAGGAGCATGGAAAATATGTTTGGCCATGCAATGCAGGTGCATGCACACATAAGAAAGGGTAACTGATCCAAGTACATGTTTCTGCAGTACTGTTTTAAAAGCATTGGTAATCTACATCTAGGTTCCCTATAAATAAAAATAAAATTTCTTATCAGAATTCATACATTCATAAACATAACTTGGAATTTTCTGAATTGCTTTCAAGTTCCTATGTTGAGCAAACTAAAAGGTTTCATAGAATATCATGAGTTGGAAGGGAATCACAGGGATCATTGAAGTCCAGCTTCTGACCATGCACAGGACACCCCAAGAGCGGCACCATGTGCCTGGGAGTCTTATTCAAATGCTAGTTGAACTCTGACAGACTTGGTACTGTGACCACTTCCCAGGGGAGCTTGTTCCAGTATCTAACAAGCCTCTGGGTGAAGAACATTTTCCTGATATCCATCATGAATCTCCATGGACACAATTTCAGGCCTTGTCACTGTTTACTACAGAGAGCAGTACCCGGCCCTCCTCTTCCCCTGACCATGAAGCTGTAGGCTGCAATGAGATCTCCCCTAAGTCTTTTTTCTAGGCTGAAAAGCAAAGGGACCTCAGCCCCTCCTCATATGACTTCCCTTCATGCCATCACCAGGAGTGACCCAAATAAGAAAGGTGTGGAGGAAGCAGCATTGGTGCTCTGCTGTGATCACTATGGTGTGTCTTTTCTGCACCAGTGTCCCTGTGGGCTCTGAGGCTATTTGAATGCTGACCCTAATGAAATCTTGGTGCTGAGGCTGTGAGCCCCATCACCATGGGTGGTCCAGGTTAGAAAGGAGTGGAGGCAACAGCACTGGCACTCTGACATACTCTTCTTTTGCCTTTTCCTGCTCCATTGTCCCTGCAGCTGTAGGCTTTCTGACTTTGAAAATGTAACCATAATGGCAAATTGAAAGCATTATGATAATATGCAGAAGCATGAAATGATTCAATGGATGTAATTTTGAATTGTATTTGGCAAATTGGATATTCTTTGTCTGATCCTATAATTCATGTAGCTTGGGCGACCTTTCTCCCATACCCGTGTTTGTCACACTGCAGGATTTTCCTAGGCCATCATGATGTGGGGACTTCTGTATGTTGAAGATGAATTTGCCTTTTTCTAATTCTTTATATCTTTGGTAGTTTGAAATTTGGTTTCTTTATTGCCCTTTGTTTATGTAAGAAAGTTCCCTGCTTGTGTAAATCTATAATTGAATTGCTTTTCTGAAGTTACAGGAAAGAATAGGATCAAAGAGTAAAGAGTAGCGAAGGGAAGAAGTGTTTCATAAGTTAAGGTTTTGACAATTTGGCAGTTTAATGTACATAAACCTGATCATGGTCTTCGTTCTAGCTTAAATTTATTAGCATTTACTTAAGAGTGTGGTTCTTTTATAGGTACACGGGGCTCTGTGGTGACACATTTTTAAGACTAGGTGAAAACCAATAGCTGTTGCTACAGGCAGTTTTTAGTTCTTTCTATTGACTAACAGCAAAGGTGACCTATAGATGGTATAAAGTAGCCCTTGGAACCCCAATGCTTAAATAAAAGAGTTAATTTCATGCTTTACATCCTGCAGTAATGTTTTGTGCCAATTGTCCTGTAATTCTCCATCTGAAGCATCTAGAGGTAGAACTGTCTGCCCACAGGGCACATTAAAACCCTTAGACCTTGCAGTAGATGCTATTTTCTTTGCTCTTTAGGTACAGACTAGGCTTATACACACCGACTGAAAACAAGATTTTGACTCAGGGAGTGCATACATTTAACCTGTGGAGATAACCAGTGGAGATAACAAGTGTTCACTGAAAGCACTCTCACCATCCGGGTTGAATTCGGCTGTGACACCACTGGCATGGGCACAATTATGGAAGGAGTCTGTGCACATGGTAGTGGCTGTGTAGGTACCATAGTCTTTGGTCTTCAGAGCCCCAGATGAACTTCAACTGAACTTAGCTGTGACCTTTTCTCCACTGTGGCAAAAGGGAAGATTTAACCCCTGTTTACAACAAGATCAAACTCCCCAGTGTGGGTTTTGGGTGAAAGTTCTGGGTTTGGCTTTTCGTGGTTTATTTTTACTAAGTGTGTATAATATAATGTGTACTCAGTCCAGTTTCTTGAGTCTAAAATGAAACCTATCATAATCACTATGATCTTATCTAAATAAAAAAAAAAATCTATGGAAGTTTCCTAGGAGTTTTCAAGTGCAAGTGAGCAGTCAAGAATAGGAAACACATGTAGCTAAACATGAAAATGGGATTTTTTTGGGGGGTGTAACAGTTTAAAAACTTGCAAGAGGGAAAACAGGTGTCCTCTCTCTGCAACCCTGGCTTTGTAGTCTCACTTGAAACTCTCAGATTGCCTACACTTTGTGAATGCCTGAACAGAATTTTCAAGAACTAGTAGACTGTATTTACTGCACAGTGACTGAAATGTGTTTCAATACTGGTTTGTTGTTCAAATTCCCATTTATAAACATCATTGACCATCTTTCATTATGAAATGTTATAAATTAATATGGCCTTTAAAATTATTGGTGAATCTGTTCTCTCATGGTAATCAGTCACTTCTAAAGCACAAACTATAGCATCTAATATATAATTCACTTTAGTAGAGGCAATTATGTTGATTGCAAAATCCATCAGAATACACTGGCTCTAAAAATATGACTGTATAAGGCAGTCCATATTTAGCAAATTGAGGTTATTAATCAGACCCTGTTCCTTGCATATCATTCATCCCCATGGTGAGCATTATTCAGCATGCTTGTCAGTGGGTAGCAAGCAAGGGAAGGAAGCAAGACCTGAGGTTGGCAACACTACAGGCAGGAGCACGGTAAGAGTGAGGGTAGGCAACAGGGTTGGTCAGAGATGTGTCTGCAACACAGGTTAAGCCTGTGCCAAGGGGAGTACCTAGGCTTGGGAACAATTCTTGGGCCTCAGTGGAACTCCTAGATAGGCTCCTCGGTGGAATTACAGCTCCTTGGTGTCCTGAGGGCCCTGACCCAGACCTTTGTGAGATAGATAACTAGAAAACTATATACAGAAATAGAGAGCTTTAGCTGGAGATCCTTCCTGCAGGCTGTACTTCTTGTGAAGCTCTAAAACCACTGTCAACACATGGGATTGGAAAAGCAGACAGTGTAATTCACTGAAATAGAAATTCTGCTTTGAGAGGGAAATAGTTGACATCCTCAAAGTCCGGCTACTGGGCAAATACGGCTACTTCATGTGTGATTTGATGCAGAAAAGGACTGGTGCCTGCAAAAGGTGGGAGTATCCAACAAAACCTCATTACTCTATATCTTCAAATGATCTGGCTGACAATGAGGGTGATTTTCACATTCTTGCTTTCCAACATGCTCCTGAATTTTTTACAGATAAGACAAATAATATGATAGAGGGAGTGTAAACTGGTGAACACAAATTCCTGAGCTGCTGCCAGCTTTTCATGGGAGTACAGTTAGGTCTTAAATAGAGGCTCAAATGTGCACTTTTTTAAGGATGTAATTGTTAGCACATAGAAACAGCAGTAAAGTGAGTCAGAGTAGGAATGTCCTCCAGCGCTATTTTCTTCTACTCTAGTGAATATGCTCTACTTCCCACAATAGTAGTTCTTCCTTGGGCATATTCTACCTTATTCACAGTGACACATAGAAACATTTCTGACATAAGAAATTCAAGCCACAGGTGTTATAATCATTAGGCTCATCTGAAGGGGAAGGGATCTGGGTATTTCAGTTTAAAAAAAAGAGTCTGAGGGATGAATATGGTTTTTTGAGTCTTGGCCAAGTTATGTTCATGATGAAAACCAAACATCTTTATATGGAATCTTTACTGTGGATTAGGAGCAGAGAGGATCATTTGAAAAACACTGCAGGGAAAATAACTGCAGTAGAGTTACACAGTATAAAATTAATAATGTGTCAAGCTAATTTGTCTCCTGGTAATCTGGTGGTTGTTTCTCCAGTGTTGAAATCTCTGTCATCAGAAGAGACTTTTTCAATGAAACCTGTCCTGAGAGAAGATGAGCAGTCAGCTACTTCTGAAACAAGAATTTTTATAGGAGGTAGCAGGAAATAGAATCCCAAAATTTCCCCACAATGGGACTCAAGGGAGAGCTAAACTAGCTGAAAGTGCCTGTACTGGGACTATAAGAATGTGGTTTAAAAGTCTTGATTAAGTACAGGAACAGGGAGCTGTTTTTGTTTCTGTTTGGGAGGTATTAAACTGGCAGACAAATTTTGACCCTGGAATTCTCAGAAATGTCCACACACTTATGTAAAGTATGTATCTTATTGTGGATATTTAAAAGGGGTTTAGGAATTCTTTTTCTTGTTCAATGAGATAACCAATTTTGAAGGAAAAAAGGAAAATGCTTAATTGTAAAAGAAGCTAAATGACAAAGACCATCTCTCTTCTCAAGAACCTCTTACCAGTGTACTGATTGTGAATGCAGCCTGGGTAAAAAAGGTCCAAAATTAATCCCCTCATCTTTTTGTGATGTTTCAGCATGCATGCCAATGCATTAGTGTAACTGTATAATAATATTGAAATGCATGAAAGCTAACTTTCTGCTGTGTGTGACGTGATATATATCTGTCTTTGTAGATTTTATAGGCACAGAAGCTGCTTTGGAAGTGGAGGATATAAGGGGGGGTGGGGAGCTAGGAATAGAGAAAGAGATCATGGCTTCTTATGAGAGTGGAAACTGAAATATTGTGAAAAAAAACCACACAAAACAAGAGGAGGAAAAAAGACAAAAATTGCATTAAAATATAACTTCATTTTACATCAAGCAACACCTTTAATTGCAGGTAGAAATTCTTGTAATCAATTTAACTAAAAGAATATTTACTGGAGTGGGTTTGCATGCATTTGTAGGTGTCTTGTCAGGAATAAATATTTCCATGGAATCTTAAATTATATTTGGTTTGACTACCTTAATACTCAAAGCTGTATCTAAAATGAGCTCCTCCTTCTTCCTAGTTAGGGAGAATTAAGTTCCCATGTGAAGGAATTTCCCAGAGGGGCTTTGTTCCTGTAGTAGACCAGCTGGCAGTCAGGGAGCAGGAACATGTCTAAGCACAATCAGTAACTATGGGCTCTTTTTGCTGTCTGTAGAGTCAACAGATAAGTTAATTTTTTATTACCTACACTAATCAAAAGATTCATCCATCTCACATGTGCAGTGCTCTGAACTAATGAAGTGGGTAAATACTGGAAAATTAGGAATTGTGCTGCAATCATTGTCTCACTGATGGGGGAAGCTGTAAAATATTCAGAGTTGCTTGGAAAGTATTTGCTGCTAAATAAAGTCTTTTGAAATGTACAACATTTTATTATCTTTATAAAGATTTACTACCTTTATAAAGATACATTTTATAAAGATTCTGCTCTGTCTGAATGGAGGAAGGACAGTTCTTTAGAAGGTTTTTTTTTTGATTTAGAAAATAAATGAAAGTTTTTTTTTTTCTCATATGTAATAGATGATGCTTTTTTTTCATTTTTTGGTCTCACATTATTTTCTTGTTTAAGTATTGGTTAAAGCAGACTAATCTCTATGAGACATGAATTTAATCTGGAATTATTTTTTAGCTGAAATCACCTTAGGTTGAAAGTTTGTGTTTTCTAAATATGGAGTAAAAATAAATAAAACCATGTATTCCTGTTCTTAAAAACCTGTTTGACTAATACAGCAGAAGCTCCTGCTAAAACTCTTATACATTATGATTTATACACAAAGAGTTTGAAAAATGTCTTTGCCATTTTTCTTTAACGTGCTAGTTCCTGGCCATTAAAAAACCCTGACCTCAAGTACCTCATGAATTTTGCACGATGTCTGTTGCATAAAGCAGATTTTATTATTATTTAATGAACTTCTGTATCTGACCCATCATTTCAGTTACAGTACTGGTAGTGTTGATCCCATATTTAAAGCTTTTCAGAACAAAGGGAGAAATCAAACAAAAAAAGCCCCTAGCTTTAAACTAGACATGAAGATTTTATTTTTGGTCTGCTGTGTTTGTGAGATAGTAGCAAATTCTGTGTTATTTTATTCTGTTCCAGCTGTTTACCTCTGCAAGCGGACAATGCAAAACAAAGCAAGGCTAGAACTAGCAGACTATGAAGCTGTAAGTACCTGGCAAAAACTAAATTTCTCTGTTAGGCCTAATGAGCTCATGAAATAATATTAAGCATGAGAACTATGGGCGTTATGTATGAAAATCTATTAGTTATGCAGTTCATCCAGCTTGTGTGTTTAACACTGCTCAGTAGTCTTAAATGCTGTTTGAGAGGTGATAGTGAAGGCTAACTGGACAAATGTTGAGATTTCAGTCCATCTCTAATCGTACTCTGCTCAGATCCACATGCCAGGATCACAAATAACTCCACAAATCCCAGCTACACCATGAGTGTTTGGAAGCAGTTGTTCCCGACACCATTTAGGGTCTGAACAAAGGATGCCTGACAACATTTCCAAAAGCTCTTGATAGATGTAGAAATTTAAATTTCATTCTTTATAAGTGATGCTGACGCTTGAGCCTTTTCCCGTCAGCTAGATGAGAGGCAAAGAGGGTCAGACTAGAGGCATTCCTACTCCCTGACAGTTGTGCTGTGCCTCAGGCAAGGTAAGATAATTGGGGCCAGGGAGAGCTTGGAAAAGAGGGAGTTGGATTAGCCGATGAGGATGGCATTCCATAAGGAGAGAGATGTCTTGAATTCCAACTCTACTCTCAAAAAGTTCCTGAATTTTTCTTGATCATGTCAACATAAAATTCACAAACAGCCCTGTCTCTATGCTGAAAGCTGTCCAGCTGTGCTGCTGTGACCTGATAGCAGGATAGTCAGCCAGGCCTCTCAACACACCAGATACTCCAGCCACAGCACCATGCTGACACACTGTATTGCTTCTTCTGGCACAAGCTTGTTTTTCAATGTACTGCACTGCGGGGTGTGCATAATTTTATACTCAAATGCCTTAGAAAACTTCCCTTCAATGTACAGTCCTTGAGAGCCTTTTCTGGTACTGACAAGATCTCTAGAAAGTCTGTGCTTCTCTTTCTGTCGTCTTCATTTTCAGTGAGTATGGCACAGAGATACATTTGCAATGCATAGAAATATAGTAAAACCAACACTTCTTTGTAAGAAGACTGCATACTGCCACTGTTTAAGCTGGGAAAAGATTTAGAAAGCTCAGTTTGAGACAGTGAAAATGTTCCATCATCAATGGAAGAAAGAATTTTGCAATGATTTTATAAATTTTCTTCCTGTTATTATTAGTGGGCTGTAGGATAGATACATTCCTGTACCATATGGAAGAACTATACTCTGTATTCTTAAAAATGAGGTTAGCTGTGGAATTTTGGCTATAGTAGCAAAAATGGCAGCCAACACTGTGCAGGGGAAACTATTTGCACAGGTGACTGATGAAGAATTGTCTTGTGGATCATCCAGTATGAAGATAACTGCCGTTATCTTTCATTATTAGATACTTTCAAAGAACAAACCCTTTCTTTGTACTATTTCAAAATTGCTAAGATAGCTTGCAGTATATAAAAATGTTTCAGAAATCCCGTGTTCTGCTTAAGGATTCATCTACCCTTTTTATTAGACTTTGAAAACTGAAATAGTCAAGGCATTCAAAAGTATTCCATCTCATTTGGTGTCAAGAAAAAACTTTATATCAGATAAGTAAGGTCCATCTACAATGACCTGTCAAATATCATGACTTTTATTGCATATTGGTGAGGGGGAGGTGAGGAGAGGAGGGAAAGACAAAACCAGAAGCTATTAAAGAGTAAATAACTTGCAACCTAATCCACTAAAATTGTCATGTATTTTCAGGAGAGTTTGGCCAGGCTGCAGCGAGCTTTTGCTCGGAAATGGGAGTTTATTTTTATGCAAGCTGAAGCACAAGCAAAGTAAGTTCCTCTGGAGATGACCACTTTGATTTGCATGCTCTTTGAAGTGGGGGGGGTGAGGGGGGGAAGTGGTTGGACACATTTTATGTTTAAAATTAATGTCCTCAACACTGCTCCTTTTAAATATCCTATGACATTGACAGGGTTGACAAGAAGAGAGACAAGATAGAGAGGAAGATCCTTGACAGTCAGGAGCGAGCATTTTGGGATGTGCACCGTCCGGTGGTGAGTGCTGATGGGACTGCTGGGTCTGTGAGCAGGGCTGCTGATGAATGTCAGCTTCTGTGGAGCTTTGCGGACGAGTGAAAGAGCAGCAGGGTGAGGGGTTGGGCTTGCCTCCCTGTTTTGAGGGTCTATGGTTTATGTGATTCTGATATTGTAGACTTTGGATGTGTGTGCATTCAGTTCATGATTCTAGTGAATAGATGTGTTGTGCCTGGTTTCTTGAATCAGAAGGTACCTGTCTTTGACTATTATCATCTCAAAGGTTTCCTGGGGTATGAGTCACACAACTGAAATTATCAGCACAACTAAAAATACCCTTGAATAAGTCTGACTATTTTTCTTTTTTAATCTTCTTTTTTGCTTGCTAAGCCTTTTAACTTCACTCTAGTCATGTTTCCAAATTATTTTCAAAGTACATAAAAGTTAGATATTGGCTTTGAGCTGTAGTCACACATTGTCTAAAAAACATTTGTCTGAGTTCTTTGTCAAAGTCAATCTGTTAAAACTTTTAAAAAGAAAGTTTCTTACATACTTTACTACGTTTGAGTGCTAAAATTGTGGAAAAGAATGTGAAGTGTTACAATAATTCCAATTAAACTGTACCTTTCTTTTTTTTTTTTCTTTATTACAGAGCAACATTTGTTTCCCTTACCTAGAGTTAAGCTTTCCTTTTCTGTTTTTGCAGTTAGGTATCATTACCAATGAAATAATATATGAACTATATTTTCTATATTTTTTGCTGTGGCACTGGGGAAAGTTACTTTTAATGGGGGAAATTAGGTAACGTCATATGCGGAAGAGTAGAATGCAATGAGAATGTTTAAATAAAAAAAAAATAAACTTGAACATGGTGAGCTCACATTGACTGTGAAACTGAAGTGGTTGCAGAAGAAATGTTTTTTAGGTAGGATTTAGAATTTTGGGTAGCAAAAATAACTTGATGTGAAAGACTCAAACCAAAGGAAATAGATGCAAAAAGACTGGAACATTATTGTCTAATCACTGACATAAAGCGAGGAAGGAGAACAGAAAGCAATTTTCCATCTGATGTAGGTTGGAGCTACATAGAGAATAAACAAAGTATCTGTGGACCTGAGACCTGTAAAGGTGCAGAGAGCTTTTATATTTTCTGCAGAAATGGATCTAAAGGTTTTGAATCTGAGAATGAGATGTTATTTTCAGGTTCGGAAGAGATGAATTGTTGAAGCTTCAAGAGAGTAAAAGGGACCAGGACAAGAGGAAATTGAATCTGATTAAGAGCTTTGGCTGAACTGTGGATAAATCTGCCTGGTCCAGCAGATGTTTTTAATCTGGCTGTAAACATACCTAGGAAATATCAGAGGCAAAAGACCTGGCTTACAGTCAGCAATGTAGGCTCCTGGCTTTAGAAGATATAAATAGATGAATGGAGAGGTTCATACTGGGGCTAAACGGCTCCTCTCAAGAGTCATTGAAATAATATTTTTGAAAACACCGTTATGAATTTACTGTCACAGTAAAAGCCAGAAGCTTCTTTTGAAAAGAACAAAAGATAAAACACAGACTGAAAAGAGGAGGGTGATGCTAGAGCTAATTACAATTTGTAATGGATTTTCAAGCCCCTCAAAGGGCTCCCAAAAACTTACAGAAATGCTGCTGCATCTCTGGAGAGCTAAATTTTTTTAAAGAGTTTTTAAAGATAATATTTAGATGAGAATTTATGTATAATGCTTATTTTTATTTACAGTGTTTCACCTTTCGATAAAAGTTCAGAGCCTAGGGGCAGTGACAACATAGGTCAAAATCCACCCCAATATAATTTAATTTTTTTTTTTTGAAAACAAGTTTTGAGGATCAACTTTGATTGGTTGGTTGAAGGTAACTAAATAAGTATTTTTTCAGGGTATTCTTGCAACTGTCCTGGTCCTTAGTTGCTTTATTGCTCTATTTGTTACCTACCCAGCTACAGTACTGATACAGAAGATTTACATGTAAAATATAAACTGTGAATATTAAATTTTCATTGTATTTCAACTTTAAGTTGATGAAAGAAACAGAAGAGGGAAGCAAGCCATAATTCCTTAAGGACAGTGCAGCAGTGCACTACTGGAATGGGAGACATGGGAACAGCTGTGTGGCAGTGGAGCCAGGAGAATGGTGATGCAGAAAAAGAGGATGATTAGATATCCAAAATGTCACTGTGACTCATAGGTTTAAAATAAAGGAAAGGAACCAAGGTTTGACATGTAAAGAGGATTTGCCTGAAAAAACACCATTTTTTTATAGGTCCCAAGTAGAAGGCAACCCAGCAGGGGATTACAGAAGTTCTATTTATGCCACAGTCAGAGGGACAGACAAATTCTTGAAAGTCATTATAACTGTTCCTTTTGATTGGCTGGCCCATATTTTTTCCTAGGTCTTCAGACTGAGATGATGCTTTAAGATGAGCCAAAGAAATTTGATTTGGAAAGTTTAATTCAACTAATTATCTATTCCTCAATCTCCTTCTGAGAAACAGTTAAGAGAACAGCTTTGTTATCGCACTGTTTAGTTTCCATTCCAATGTTTATTTAATTACTGTTTCTCTGTAAGGGTGTTTTAGTTTGTTGGGGGTTTTTTTGTGTTTTGTTTTGTTTGGGTTTTTTTTGGGGGAGGAGGGGCAAGCAGGGGTTGTTAGGTGCATTTTAGGGTATATGGAGTGCAATCTTGTTCATTTCTGTAAATCCCTATTTGTGCTTTATGTAGAAAGATTTTAGCTTGCAGTTAAACAGAGTATGGCCAAACTTCAGCTATAGACAACTGCAGCCTGCAGAGACGTTCCCAAACAAGTTTTAATTTTACTAGTTCAGATACCAGCCATAGTAAAGCCATGAAAATTTGTGAGACCATGAAATCAGGGAGAGCTGAATAAATTCCCTTGCAGTCCTGAGCAGTAGCTTTAGGATAAAGTCCATGCTGTTATTTCTAAGGTAGAGCCAGTGTCTGGCATAGGTCTGAGATAGTGTTATTCACATATAGAGATGGAGTTCTCTTTTTGAGGGAAGAGTAAACATCTCTTAAAAAGCTTTCTCTTCTTTTCACCAGACTAGGAAGTGTATTATTTTCATAATTTTGAAACTTCTATTATTAACAGACTGTGGAAATAAGCAAAAATTGGTTAGAAGGATTAAGGTGTAGGTCAAAAACAATAACAAATCAAGCTAAACTGGGGAAGTGAGTTATTTCCAGGAGAAAGATATTGAGAAGCTGCTTTTGTTCAAAAAGAAATGTCATGCTCCTTATTAAAGTCTTTGAAAGAGAACTTGTTTTGGCTTTTTTGAATTATTATCTCTTTTTAAGCCCCATAATCTTACACTTGTTATAAAGGGACAAACAAGTACTGAAGCAGTAAATCCTCTAAAACATTCTCAAACCCACGCTAAATACAGTCAGAGCAAAGTAGCTGTGGCTTGCTGTAAAATTAACTCTTTCAGGTAACATGCAAAAGATCTGATGTCTTGCTGCTAACAAATTATTCATTTTTCTTCTTGAGTTATATATTCATGCAATAAAAAAGGCCTTTTGGATACTTGCTGAGATTCAGATTAATTCAGAAAATAATGGGGGAAGTATCCTTTTATTTTGAAAGTCGCCTGTATACTTTGTAACTGTAAAAACTTGAAAAAGGATTTTGTTTTCTCCGATGCCTCTCTGACCTTTCCTATCAGACCATGTTGACTGTATTACAATCACATTTAGCAGGTTTCTGTGCAGTTGTTTTTAAAATGAAGATGGGAAATACGCAACAGATGTGCTAGAAAACTGCATTGACGTGTGTCCCTCTCCAAAGTTGAAACACTGGCTATGGTTTAGTCATAATGTGATTTGATAAAGCATGAGCATGAGTCAAAGTGTGAGCCAGTTCTTCCATTCTGCCATTTATAAACTTGGTTAAACCCAATCCACAGGATTTCTATTCCCACTGCTGTTACTAGTTTGCTGGATTATGGTGATTATTTCTTTGGCGGAGGGGGGGGAAGGATTTAAAATATTGATAAGGGTCAGACTTGATGACCTTCAAGGTCTATCCCTACCTAGATGATTCTATGCTTTTACAGAAAACACTAAACAACAAAACAAAACAAACAAAAAAAACCCCCAAACTAAAACAAACAGAACAAAAACAAAAAAACCCCCACCCAACCAGCAGTATTTATGTGATTTAATAGAGGACAGTGAAGTATCTGGGGTGAGTATGTCTAGTAGGGACAAGAAGTACTATTAAGAGCAAGGGTGGATGTATGATAATTCACTGCTGCAAAATTCAGAAATATGTATCATTTAGGGATTTGGGTGCTCCTTGCCATTGTTTCCTAGCACCAAAGTAGGAAAACAGTGTTCTTTAAATATTTTGAACTTTGTTAGACATCCCACACTTTTTGCTTCTCTATCTTTTTATGAGATCCTATGTCCATTAATTTAATTTTCTCTGTTTATTTTTTTAATTGTATTTTATGTGGTCTGAACATGACTATTGACATCTGATCCGCAGGTAACATTACCACGTGTTGAAGGCCAGGCAGTGGGTTCTTTTGTATTTTAGTGATTATTTCATCCTATCCTTCAAGATCAGCTTCAGAGACTTGTCAAAATGGTGAATTTACCTTGGATAAGATGGTGCACACCTGCATTTCACACTCAGTGCTAGACTTTTCTGGGCCAGTTGCTTGTTTGGCCTGAGAACATTTCTCTCTGCTTTCTCATATTTTCTGAAAAATTTTAAACATCTTCAGAAAGCAAATGTGAATCATGCCATCCAAGTTCACTAGTGATAGATATACATATAAATATTCATGTCTTCTTTTGCACTTGTTTGACCATACATCCTTACAAGGGAGTTAGCTCTACAGCAGACAGGGAATTCAGTCAAACCAGGAACCGTCATTCTCAGATGATTGCTCTTCTGGTAATGAAACAAAGCCCTATACAATGCTTTAATTTTAAAAAATGTTTATAATGTTTATGATCCATACTTGCATGTAGTTGGGGCACACATTTATAAACCCTCTAGCTGGCCTGCTAACTAAGACCTTTGTAGAAGATTTTTTTACTCACCTTATTTAGCATTTTTATTTCATCTAATACTTGAGTAAAGGTGGGCAGATGGGGAAAAAGAAGCCAAGTTTCTTGCAACAGCGCAACGAAATGAATTTTTGAAAGTTAAAATTGAGAGGTCACAAGCTGTGAAATAGTTAATTGATGAGATGATGGAAGGACACCAAGAAAAATGATATGACTATATGGTTTTGAGTAAGACCCAATTCTGTGTGAAACTTGGAAAGTAACATGAAAAAGTAAGTATAAGGAATTTTTTTTATAAGTGCAATGTTTATACCTTGATCTTTGTATCTGCGGGAATTAAATTTGCTGCTTTAATCCAAAGCATTTTGTCAAAGATCTTCTTATAAGTCAAAAGGCATATAATCAATTTCTAAATGTCACCTCTATTTGCCATCTACATTTTCAGAGACGTGTTAAACTTTTCTGTTGCCACTTATTTTCAAGTGAATAACCCAAATTTCTTCTGTATGGAATCTGTAAAACAGCAGTTTCCTGCCTTTTGGGGTTAAAAAAAATTGAGAAAGCAAGAATCTATGAATTTAACACAGGGGCAAAACAGATAAATTTAACAAGTTTCCTTGTGTAACAATGTCACAAATACTGGAATCTTCACATACTCAAAAATAATTTAAGTACAGCCTTAATAAAATTAATACTAGTGTAATACCACTTGAACAAATATAATGGATCTAATTTCTGAGCAACAATTTCTGGTTCTGAGAAGAATTCACTACAAATGGTATATCATAAATTCAAATTAATTAGAAATTAAATCAACTTGCAATCAATTAAATACATTCTTTAAAAGAATTAAACATAGAACTTCAATGTGATAGTGTTTTCTTGGGTAAAGCTTCTTATTTAATGTTGTATGACTTGTGTCAAGTTAAATTTTAGCATTCTTTTCTTATTCATTTGCATATTATGTAATTCTGTGACACATGGACTACTAATTTTTTTTTAAAAGAACAATGATCAAATCTTGTACTCTTAAGGTGAAAGCTCAGCTTTCAACAACATCTGTCCTTAAAAAACCAAGTATGTGAGAACATGAGGATCAGTGTCATGGTTCAAGGAGATAGATCACCTATGGATACATTTTATGGTTTCATTTATTAGTATTATATTCCTTTAAAATTTCTCTGTAACTCTATTTCTCCTGTTTCAAACAGGTCTTTCATTTGTGCAGCCAGTGGAAATCCTTTTATGTCTGATACTATTCAGGGAAAAAGATCTGAGCTCTAGTTTGAGAAGACAAATAAGTATAAAGTGGAAACTGTGCAGTTTATTTTGGAAAGATGCTAAAAATATTTGGATTGTTAAGTGATCCTAAAGTCTACACTAAGTGAGACTTCACATCTTTTAGTTTGAAAATCATCTGAGCTTTACCTTGCTGCAAACATAATCAAAGTTTGATCAAATGAACTGATCAAATATATCTTCTTTATCTGATGGTGCTTGAACCTCATTTGTCTTGTCCAAATATGAGAAACGGCTCATAGTTGAACTTTTATCCAGTATTTTCACACCTTTCTTTGTTTTGATTAGGTCCATTGCAGAACAACAGTGGAACTACTGTTATTTTGGCAGTACTCACTGGTCTCCCAATCAATCCTTGAATAAAGGATGTATCGATTTTACTAATTGGTCCAATGGCAAATTTTCTATCCTCCGTGTGGGATCCTCTAGATTATGCATAATATGTTTAACTTATGCATAACTGCAAAATTAATTATTTCTCCATCAATATATTTCTAGTGTGTGACAAAATAAGGTTAATTGCTTATTCATTTTAGTTTAACAAATAAGTCTGTAACTTTTTATTATTTATCCCTGTTCTTTAATGAGACAAAATGGAATTAGCTATTGAGGACAAGTATTTAGCATTTAAATTCATTCTATGCTATCCGCATAATTCTCTGCTAAAACCTTCAACAGAAGAGAACACTTAATCCTAACAAAGTTTTTATTAATTCTTATTAATTAAGACAATCCAATCCTTTGAAGGAAGAAGCTCAATAAGATTTTACATTGAATATCTGTGGCCTGAAATATCAGTCCAATAAATGAATAAGAAAAAAAAAGAAAAGTTTTTATTTACTTAATTAAAAGCCAGTAGGTTTTATATTATTATCAGCTGATAGCTGGTTTTAGCAGTTAAGCTGTGTACAACTGACTTGTTTCCATTATCCTACTTGACTGTAGATCACAGTTTTCAGGTATATTTGCAGCATATTGATATATCTATCTTAAAAATAGATTTATAATAAGAAATATGGACAAATTTGAGATTATTCTATAGAAGTCCAGTTCTGAGTTGTATTCACTTACCTCTGTCACGCTGAATCCATACATTGCAATTATTTACCCTATCCTGAGTTCCAAAAAAGATAGTACTTAGAAGCATAACACATACATAATGAAAAGACTGTGGATATTGAAAATATCTAATGACTTAGTAGAGCAAGCAGGTTTTAATAAATTTGCCCTGATTATCTGGCAAATTTAAGAGGTCTCTAAAAATAAAATATGAATCATGCTTGTACAGAATCTATACTTGAGAGCAATCTTGGGATTTCCTTCCTAAAAACTGTGTTTCATTTTGTGGTAGTTTAAAGATATACCTGTACTTCTGAGAGGAGGTAGTTTCTAACAAACAAGAGTCCATAGGAAAAGCAAGTAACATGGTGAGCTAATTTTAAAAGTTTGGTCTGGAGTTGTAGAGAGGTGAAGTCTTGACAGGAGCTCTTTCAAGTAGTCATCAAACTTATGTACATATTGCAATTTATGTTTGTGGTTACCATGACACTTGGACTATATTCCAAATATTAGTCTCTCTGTGTTTGCTTCTCATTAGAACTAAAATGCAAGTGGGACCTCCACAAAAGCCCTGTGATTTAGCATCATGTATTTTCAGAGAGATAGTTGTGCTAAAATTAATTCTGCAGAAGCTTGGACTATGGTACTACTACAACTAGCATATAAAATGATAATTTCATACTTTATACTGCTATATGTGTGTATAAAACTCTAAGTACTATAACATTATATAATACAATCAGTAAGTAGCTAGACACAATTTAAGTTAGAGTTTGTTGTTATGGAATTATGTTGTGTAATGAAAAAAATTAAATCCATCACTTGTGTCATAATGCTTAGAAGAATATTTTCCCTCTTTCTTCAGACATCTGATTTACTGGCATCTTATTACTAGAGGTGTTGTCAAGTGCTAGTGTTTACATACTTGATTTCTCAGAGTTATTTTCACAGAACTGCTGAACCAAATGGAAATAGTAATTAAAACACACTTTTAGGGAGGATCGTAAAGTTCATAAGAGTGTTTCAGATTACGTACACCTAGTTGATTGTAAATTAACCCCATGATTATGTTCTGCAGTTTTAAGTAACAGTTATCTTCTTCTAACCAAAAGGAAGTGGTTCCTTTATCCCAGTCTCCCCAATCTCTGGTTTGTCTTTGCTACCTTGGGTGAGATAACAGGAGCTGGTGAGATCTCCCCTAGCAGCACTGTCAATGCACAGTTTATAAGAATGAACATTTCAAATATAAAACTGCAAAATATGAACTGCAAATATGAAACATATTTTCAGGTTCTGGCAGCTATGACTTCTGGGCTTATTTCATCACTTAGTTAAGGTTCGCTGATCTTTAATTATAAAGCGACCTACATTTTTAAAAAAAAGCATTCTGAATTTTTTATTTAAATTTGAAATTTTGCTTTGTCCTTTGACTGGACCTTAAGATAACAGCCATTTTTCTAAACCCTGTTAAAAGACTTGACCACTTGTACTCCGTATGTTTGGAATGTTCCTCTGAGACTTTACGATTGCACCAGCAAAGTTTTTAATAGTGCAGCTCTTCCACTCGAAAAGCCTTTTTATTTGTTGACCCTGAAGTGTTTATAATGAGGTAAAATCCCAGAATACAGCGATAATTATTATCTAAACCTCAGCTTTTCCTTGTAAGCCTTAGTGGGTTCTGCACACTCGAATAACTTCCATCTGAGTGAAATGAAAAATTGGTGCAGTGCAGGAGAATGTAGCCTGTGTTTTTCTTTATGAGAGCCTCAGTTTTAGCCATTACTGACAACTTACTCAATATAGGATTTTAATGTCTCCTTTGATGCTAGACTAGGTATGAGAAAAAACAATCTTTCTCACATTACCAGAGTCAAACTGGGTATTTTTCCAGCTAGTAAATAGCTGAGTGCCACTGAATTTTTTCCCCCTCATTCCTTTGTTTTGTAATCTTCCATTATTTTTTTATAATCTTCTCCCTTTGATTTTTAACCATGCGCTGTTCAGATGGCTGTACAAGTAAACTGGAATAGAAAACCTACAAATAAAAATGAACTCTGCACTTCTGCTTATCACTCACTGTCTAATTAGCTTCTTTTCTCTACTTTAGAAAGTGATCTGAATAGTTACTGTTGAGGCTTAAAAGACTCCCAGATTAATGACAGGAATAGCAGCAATGACAGAAATAGCAGAATAGATTGTTGCAGGATCTAACTCTAATATTTGGCACTCAGAAAATTTCAAATTTTTAAGATTACTTTTTTTTTGTGATCTCCTATTTCACATATTTTAAAAGAGAGACTTCAATTTTTGCTTTTTCTTTGTGTTTGTGTCTCTGACTTTATCTTTTCCAGTGAAATAGATGACCTGTAAAGTTTGTACCCAGGTCCATAATTTAAATTTAAAATCTTTAAATTTTGAAAGCCTGGAGATCTGGAAATTTAGTATTTTGCAATTACACTTAACAAGTTAGCCCATGCCTGAAAAGCAAATAAAAAAATCTATTTCACAGTATATCAGCACTGAAATGCAATGGAATTGCATAAGCTATGTGAATCAATCTACCTAAATATTTACTACTTTAATGAACTCTGAATTTATGGGTGTGCATATTGAAATGAGGTAATTATTTTAAATAGCACCTATGTATTTTTAGCTAAAGAAACTGTGAAATTACATTTCCTTAAATCAACCTGAGGTTCGTTTGCATGGGTTGAGAATGCACACAGACTGCTGCAGGGCAGGGGCACCAGTAAGGAAGCAAATACCAGCCTTGTTTCCACTCTGCTGATGTGGGGTGGGGATGGCAGAGAGATGAATTTCACACCAATGTGAATACTTGATTGGAGTGTTCTGTAAAGTAGAATTTTTGAATTTCACTCCCTGCAGCTTGTGAAGTGTAGGCTGCACCAAGTGTAGGCTGAGAGGGACCTCTGGAGGTCTTCTAGTCCAACTTCCTGCTCAAACCAATGCTGGCTTCTAGGGTGAATAAGATTGTGCAGGCACTTGGGTTAAACAAGCTTTGAAAATCACCAAGGATGAACATTCCAAAGCCTCTCTTACTTTTATTGTGAAGTGTATTTCTTTACAGCTGACCGTAAATTCCTTTACTGCAATTTCAGATTACTGTCTCCTGTCCTTCCACAGTGCACCTTTGGAAAAGGTCTGTCTCTCTAAGGCCCCCTGTAGGCACAAATGGCAGCGGTTATCACTCCCCTTTTGCAAGCATAAAAAAAGTCTGTTCCTCCACTGGATTTTCCCATTTGAAATATATTTCTTGTGTTGCTTGTGGGGCTCAAAAATAGTCTTGGTGTTCCAGAATTTTCCTTGTGATGCTGAGTAGAAAGAAATAAGCACTTTGCCTGCTGGCTAAGCTGTTGCTAATGCAGCTGGGTATCTGGTTTGTCTGCATTGCTGCATAGAGATACTGCTGACTCATGTTCAGCTTCTCCTTCAGCTCATTTCCTACAGAGCAGCAATACAGACAGACAGTTCCCAGCCTATCGGAATGCACGAGCTTATTCCCTCCCACATACAGGGGTATATTTGTCTCAGATACAAGAAAACTTCTGGTTATTTTGGCTTAAGTAGATTCACAGTTAAATTGCCATCTTCATTTGAGAAAGAAAAAGAAGACATCAAAACTTCAGTTGACCTAATTATAAATGTTAACTTACTCTCTGTTGAGAGTTTTGCAGTTTTTAGAATTACATCCTAGCAATAACATTTTTACACAAAAAAGGCATTAATGGTTGTTGGTTTGGGCTATATGGCCAGGCAATAAAAAGGGTATTTGTAGTGTGTAACTTTTTACAGCAAGCAGACTATAAATACTCCATAACCTGCACTGCTTGGATGGAAATGTACCATGGCTCAGGCATGCCATTTTATGTAAATTATTAATTCTTCCAAAGAGCTGTTACAGGTTTCCTAAAATTAATACACTGGAGCACTATTAGAAGGGCTTAATTAATTTATTCACTGTTGTCACAGTTATCAGGGATAAAACATTAATATCAAGTGGATTTTTTAAAAATGCAGCATTCTCAGATGGTTGCTTTAAATGCTGGTGATAGCCAGATCAAAGCATGTACATTCTGGTACCTCCTCTCCTTTCAGACAACGCTTCTTCCTTCTTTTGTGTTTCTTGACAGAATCCTGGTATATATCCTCCTAGACAGCATCAATAGAAAGTGGCGCTTCTTGGGATTCATACTAACATTTTTATTCAATAATTGAAGTAGGAATTGAAATTCCTTTATATGTGGGTTTAAAAATATTATTTAACTGTATCCATCTACATCAACAGTGAATTTATCACAACTGGACTGACTTCTCCTTTGATGTAGATTAACACAAGGGCATTTGTATTTTGGTACATGCTAATGGAGGGAAGAAAAAAACTAAGTGAATGTATGACAGTTTTTTCACACAGATATATAAAAACCAATGAGGACCAGATTCTGCTCGAGTTATGATCTTGCTGTATGATAATTTCAAGAAGATCACAAGGGTTTCCTCTGTGTGTGTTGGGGGGAAATCGATTTCACACTGAATATTACTCCTGAAAGGAATAAGCACTCTATTTAGACATATAGAAAAGTTCTCAAGTCTTCCAGGAAATCTGTTTGAAAACTATTTACAGTATTAGTATGCAAATTATATACCGCACACTAAATGGGATTCTTGCAGCAGAGCACTCTGACAGGCATTTCACTATTTGAACTATGGTAGTACAGTTAAAAAAACAACACGAAAAGAAAACACAGCTGGATATAATTGTATTCAAACACATACTTATTATGTTAATGAGGGCATACAAATAAAATTAAATGTTGTCCAGCAAAGGTTTTCTCACAAAGACTGGGTTATTTTAGTGAAATGTTCGCATAATGCAACTTTTTGTGTTTATTTCAATTGAAAATATGTTTGATATTTATTCCTAAATATTGACAGATGAAATGTGGCAGCATCAGAAAAACAATAAAGCCCATCTTATATCAAATATAATTTAATAAATATACTTCTATACTATATAAATTGTGTTGCAAACTGAGTTAAGTACTTCCAGTCATATAATTTAAATCAAATTATGAGGATGGTATTGTACAGAGGTAGTGATACATGTCTTAAGCTCCTGTTGTTACCCCAGGTTGTCAGAGTAGTTGATACACCCCTTAGCCACCTCCCCTTCTGCACTGAAGCTTCCTGATCTTCCCTGCCCCTACCTTCCTGGAGCTGCTCTCCTGTCACCTTCTCTTCAGTCCCACCTTGGTCCAGTTTCTCGCCCCACAGCCTCTCCTGTGTGCCCCTGCCAAAGCTACTTCACTTCAGTGTGGGAGGTTTTAAACTGCCAGGTGCCAGTAAAAATCCACTAAGTGCTGTGGAAGGTCAGTACTGGGTTGGGCCTCTCTGAAACCAGCAAAAGCTTTGCCCTTGTTTTATTTCTAAAAGTCTCCCAGAATTTCTTGTCCCCCTTGCATCAATCTGCACAATTCTGGCGTGTAAGTTACCCAGGCAAGTTGCAAGATCTGTCCGTACTGATTTGCTGCTGGTGGGCTTGAAATCTTTAAAAATAAAAGGCTTCAGATGAGGTTTATGCCTTTTATTTCCCCCTCTCCATTTTTAGGACATGCTTTCAACAAACTGAAAACTGAACAAATAACAGTTTGTGCCTTATGTAAGTGTGCCTGCTATTCAAATTGTTACATTCAAAGGCCAGAGATGTTGTTAAAACCCCTGCCTTCTTAAGCACTGCCAGCTGCTGCTGTAATCCTAAAGTAGATGCACTTGGTTTTTTTAAACTTTATATCTCAGAATACTGCCCTGGGAAACTGCTGTCTGTTTTTATATTGACCATCATGCAGAACTTTTTATTTTTCAACCTGTCTTTTTCTTTGAGATTTGCAAGTTATTTCTGAGTTCGAAACCTCCTATTTTTGTTCAGAAGCAAAAAGGGTACCATCCCAATTCTAGTGTGTCAGATGCACTCTTAAGGATATTATCTATTTTTATCATTAGCAATGAGGAACTGTTTCTACCTCAAATGTTATTTGGCCAAATGCACAATAATTTATTACTTTAAAATAGAAACTTATTTATTTAATAATTTAAAAAATCATGCAGAGTTAAAAAAAAAAAAAAAAAAAGTCTGTTGATTAGAATATTTTCCAGGGGCGAAGTACCCATGCTCTGTTTAATGAAAGCTTTTTTTCTTAGCTATACAAGAAATTCTTGACCTATATAAGAATTCTTTAAATTTTTATATTATTAAATTTAAAGTCACATCAAGAATTTTCCATTATGATGAGAAGACAGAAGTTGTCTCATTAGAGCAATAATAATTCCAGCTTGGCTGTTGGGCAAGTAAATTCCATATCTAGCTACATCCATTAAAAAAATCCCAACCTACTTTCACTAAAAATCTGCTCCCACTAGAGAGCAGATTTTCTGGTTTCCACTCAGTGCCAAATGTAATCCCTCTAAAATCAATAGATAGAACTCACCTGAGAGCAAAATACTTATTATTATTTGTTTCCAGCAATAGGTAAAAGATTTACGCATAGATTTTGTACTTGGAGGGAAGTGTCAAAGGAAGATGAATTAGGAAAAACTAGAGTACTTGTGTGTTTTGGGAGGCCACAGAGTTGTGAGAATGAACCACTGAAACCCAAATCTGATGTGTTGACAGTAATTTTATTTCAACTCTCAGTCTTCTGGTTAGGCTGCAGAAGCCTTTTTTGTTGTTTTGGTTTGTTTTTTGTTTTTTTTTTTTCCTTTCTTTTCTGAAGAAACACTCTGCCTCCCTTTTTAAAAAAAAAAATTTAAAAATTTAAAATTTTGTTTAAAAAGAAGATCCTTTTTAAAAATTGACCGAAAATCCTGAAGGGAGCCTGAGGTTCACAGCTGAGGTGAACATTGCACAATTCTGTTTATTTTGTCTTATTAGGTCAACCACCCTCCTTAGAGGGATAACTAGAATGTAATGAATGGTTTCCTTAGAAAAAACAAGGCAGAAACTGACTAGTTTCCATTATCTTAACAATTTATTTTATTTACATTTCATAGTGTGGAATTTATTTTTCAGTCTTGCACACTGAAGAGGAATAGCTCAGAGAAGTTCCTTCACAGATTTAGCCTTTTGCTTCCCTTTCTCTTTCTTTTAATAGCCTGGCTGTGTAAACACTACTGAAGTGGATATAAAAAAATCTTCAAGAATGAGAAATCCACATAAAACAAGAAAGGTAAGTATGGTTATTATATCAAAAGCAGGAGGTGGAGGAAATTTATTGAATTAATTTCCACAATTTCTTAAAGTAATTTTTTCCCTACAGCTGCAAGGAAGAAATGCATGAATGTATATTAATGTTTCATAAGCTCTTAGTTGAATTAGTATTAAAAAAATTGATAATGCTAAGTGAATGCCAACACATAAGATTTGGAGAAATACAAAGAGATTTTGGCAATAAAATTCTTTTTTGCATTCTTTATTCATGTTGTTCAGTTGATTGAATAAAGCATATTAAAAAGTTTCTGTCAGTAATTAAGGAAAAAAAAAAATTCAGCATATACTCTAACAGCAGTTCTTGTCCTGGTCTTAATGAAAAGGATGTCTCTATCTGAAAATTATGCCCAAAATGGATGACTGGAAATTATGGAAGAAATTAGCTCTATCTAAATTAGGTTGCAATTAGAGTGTAACTTCTTTTGGGATATCCAGGATGGATTGGCTCAACACTTTAAAATCCTTTGCACTGTAACCATGTAGATTGACTCCCACTTTAAAGTACTCATTTTGAGGTACATTTGCATGTTGACCCATAGAAAAGTATTTTTTAAGAAGGAAAGTGGATTTAGAGAAAATTTTAGCTTGGTTTATTCAGGGTAGTGAAAGGTCCAGATTAGTGCAATTTACCAGGCAATAACTGAAGCTTGTGAAGTTGTCCAAATAATCTGTGTTGGTGTACCTCTCAGGATACTCCACCTACCAGTCATCTCCACTTACAGTAAGAGCATCTCTCAGTGTCATTGCCCATGTTTACTATGATGCTAACATAGAGACCTAGTAAAAGTAGATCCTTTGCTGGGTGACTTTATGGAACTGTGGGAGTTTGGGAGCCTTTATTTTACACTCTAGTGCAGAAGCACTAGAGAGTTCATCTGAGTGCATAGGGTATTGCAGTTTCTTTAGGGAAAGATGATCTTGACTAGCTTCTTGAGAACAATGTACTAAACTGTGACAGTTATATTATGAGTTGTGTAGAAAGCATTGTCTGAAAGCAACCATCATTGTTCCATATTTTTTTGCACAGTCTGTCTATGGCTTACAAAATGACATTCGAAGTCACAGTCCTACGCACACACCAGTGCCAGAGACTAAGCCACCCACAGAAGATGAACTACACCAAGAGGTTTGGAGCACAACTACAAACATACTCTTAAATGAACTTTTTAGGAAATAACTTTTTAGACATAAACCCCCAAATTATTGGAACTGGGAAGTTATTCAAAACAACTGCTGCAAACAGCTTTTCCTTGTCTCAAGGTGTATGGATTTAGGCGTGTAACTTCATCAAATGAAGATGAGACAAATGAGACAAAACCTGAGTTTTTTGTGTTCTGCATTAAACACGTAAAGGCAGTGGGAAGTAGGCCAGTGAGTGGGTTCATTGTCTAGCTAGGTCCATTAGCCACTTCAGCTGTAGACAGCTTGCTCTTCTTTCAACACTGATTTGTGGCTTGGGGGTATACTTATCACTCCCTGTATGCATGTGTAGGTTCACACACTTATCCACTGTTAAAACTTTGTTAATCTTTCCTGAGTTGTTAGAGTCTGGATAAGGTAAATTTCTGAAGAAATATTAGTTCTCCTCAAAAATCTAAAAAAAAGGCTAATTGGATTTCTGTTGATGAACCTTTAGGGAAAATGTTATATTGGCCCCCCCTTTTTTTTTTAATCTCTGTATGATCTTTTATCTTTAATGGAAACTTCCATTTCTTTTAGAGCTACACTGGTGAAATGTTGTTTTAATTCAGATATATTTCTCTTCTGTGCCCTAGGATAAATTAGGGTTCAATTATAGCCCTAATAAAAAACAAAAAGTTATAGAAATAGAGCCAAGCAATAAATTACTCATAAAACTCTTTGTCTTCCTTTCTTGCAGATAAAGCACTGGCAAATGCAATTAGACAGACATAGATTAAAAATGTCAAAAGTTGCAGAGAGGTACGTATATTGTCACATTTTCTATTTTTTTCAATTAGACATAACTATTGTGAAAAATGTCAGTATGAAATAGCTTCAAAGAGCTATTCACAGCAAATAGCTCTTCAAAGAGAGACATGGGAGCTCAGATGTCATAGAAATAACTGATGAGATTTTACTTGAAGTGCAGAAGTTTGAAGTTCTTTTAGTGATAAAAATATTCCAGATATTGTATGATATATTTCTGATAAAACTGAGTCACTTAAAGAGCATCTGACCAAGTGATCACAAGTTTAACCTTTCATTGGCAGGAAGGCTAAATGAGAATAGGTCTGCAATTATTGTTTTGATATTTCAAAAGGGCAATTTCTGATGAAGCAAGGGAACTGCCTGGTATGGAGCTTGGTCATATGCAAATACATATAAATATTAATTTCTAAAGAGAGAAGGTAAAGATTTTTTTGTTTGCTGAGCAGTAAAAGTATAATGTACACTAAATATGATAGGAATTGAAAAGAAAGAATAGTTTTCCTCATTTGTCAATTATTTACAAAAATTATGAGGTCAAAGGAAACAGCAGGCATAAACAAGGACAATGGGAGATGTAAATTACCAGAATACAAGCAAAGTTTTTAGTATGTATGTATGTACACCTGAGTTAGACGAATTCCTGAATATGAAAAAATATAGTGAAAACATTTTATTTATATTTGGAAAAATAAACCTGAATAGTGTCCTTTGATTAGGAAATAATTAAAATATTAATTATATTTAGGAGAAAATAAAATGAGTACTAGCAGCTGCAGGGCCAATAAATATAACCTACATAACACACAATGTTTTAGAACAGATTTTACAGAAACCGGTGATTAAAACCACAGCAATATAAAACATGTTCCTTTATGAAAACAAATGTGCATGGAAGAGGTTGTATGATCTATTTTATTAGTGCCTAAAAGAACCTTAAATGGAGCTTTGTGGAGCTATTAGGGAAGCTTATTTTATTTCTACTCTTGGTAGATCTGAGCCACTCCTCCTTCTTCAGTGGTCCACTTTCAAATGACTTGAGCAAACCTATTTCACCCTGATCTTGTAGCTGCCTTCTGAGTGTGTGCACACACAATTTCCATCGTTCAGTCAGTGCAAACTAACCTGTTAACTGGGGTAACCAGGTTTCTTCTCCTTCTGATATGACAATGTTTGGGGTTTTTTTTGTTTTCCTAGCTTATTAGCTTATACAGAGCAGTATTTGGAATATGATCCTTTTCTTGTGCCCCCTGATCCCTCAAACCCTTGGATATCGGATGACACCACTTTCTGGGAACTGGAGGCAAGGTATATAATTTTATTTCTTCTTTGGCAGTAAGGGAGTATAACATGCTTTTCTGGAAATGAGAAGGTTTCAGAGAGAGGTACTGCAGGAAATACTGAGGCAGAAGGGCAATGCAGTACCCTTTCAGTCTTTCCAGTTTTACAGTTTTGTAAGATGGGAAGAGCTATAAATGAATAAATCTGTGTGAAATGTTACAGTAACCAGTTTTCAGGCTTCTAGTATGGTGAAGAAAATGATAGCTTTTAAAATCTGATAACATTCCTTGTTGGAAATCTTTATTTTCTGTGCATTCTATGTAAATGCTAACAGCCTGTTTGCTCATTGCTGAACATTGCACAGATATGAGCACTCTAAAATTGAGAAAACCATGGAACTTGATGTCTTAACCTAAATTATGAACTCAGATTTTTAGAATACTGAAGCATTGCTCACTTTGGGTTCTTTCTTCTGTGTTTTTTTCTTCTGTAGCAAAGAGCCAGGACAGCAGAGGGTGAAACGATGGGGATTTGGCATGGATGAAGCTTTGAAAGACCCTGTGGGAAGAGAGCAGTTTCTGAAATTCTTGGAATCAGAATTCAGTTCAGAAAATTTAAGGTAAATAAGAGCTACTTTATTTTTTAAAATAGCTTTTATCTTATATTGGGGTTTTATTGTTTTCTTTTTTCCTGATACTTTAAATTTTTTGACCTCTTCAAAAATTTTCCTCACCTTACAGAATTAATTCACCCAGATTGCTGACCACTTCCATATAAAAGCTGTGGGAAATATTCATATAGTTAAGAGAGACTCACATGAAGCATATTTTCCTATTCATATTCAACTTTTGATCAAATTACTCAGGTTAGAACTTTTCTCTCAGCCTGTCTTTTAAACAGGTATAAAACTGACTCATGCAAAGCCTATTAAATATATTTTATTTATTCAAATATTATAAGAAAAGTAAAATGAAATTTTAAAAGTTTAAAAATAAATAAAGGATCTAAAAGTAAAATTCGCAGACTTTCATGTTGATTGGTTTCTGGGGATCATTTTGAAAATCTCCACCAATATTCTAGTACTTGTGCGTCTGACACAGCTGAAGTAAGGTGCCATCTAGCTCTCAAATTCCTCACTAAATGTAAAATGGGAAAGCATTCCTAGTGTATGAAGCATATAGGATATGTTTTTAAAAGTGTATTTTTTACAGAACTCCTTTTATGTGAGGGGAAAATTATTTGATTTTAAAAATGATAGTTCATCCATTGTTTAATAGCATGTTTTTTTGATGTTCTAAGAAAGTCGTATTTCACTGGGAGTTATTTCAGAGAGATTAATAACAGCCTTTCTACAGACAGACAAATAAGGCTGAGCATAGTATAAAAATATAGGCAACATGTTTTTCATTTAATTCCACTTTCTTGTTAGATGTCATCTGTATCATTTTCCATTCACCAATAAGTAGTATAAAATCCTATTTGCATTTACATTCTAGAACTTAGACTAATCCTAACCTACTTTTTTCCTATGCCAATTTTCACTCTAAAGTGGTGCAAGATAGCCATTCATATTAAAATTATGCTTTTGTAGCATTTTAAAAGAGGCATTTAATATTTATGGTGTTGATTTATAAATGCCGACTAATTTCACAGATCTCCTTGTTGTTAATTTAAATCTGTCAGCAGAATAATTGGAGTTGGAGTTCTCTAAGTTGCTGACCATGTTCATATTCAAACATTAACTTTGTATCACAAGTACAGCCTGACCTGATAAAGACTTTTCTTATTAAGAGTTCCAACTGGTAAAATTATTTTTTTAAAATCAGAATAATACCAAGAAAAAGGTAATTTAAAAAAATATATTATTTAAAGAGCATCCTGGTAATTTGTTATGCAGAGCAGCTGTTCAAACATCAACCTATTGAGGCCCAGTGTGTGCTGCAGTTTCTGGTGCTTTTCTGTGATTAATTTGTCTCTCTGCCAACTAGACTGTTACCCGCATAATCCCTAACTCCTTTGTCTAATCCTATTTACAACACTAAATAGAGGCAAACTGCAAGAAACTGATCTAGAAAAATTCCCTCCAGAAATTTCTTTAGAGATGATTTCTTGACATTCTACTCCTTGACAGTCTACTTCTTGACAGTCTACTCCTCTGCCTCCTCTTCTGCCTCTTCCTCTAAATCCTTAAACTGTCATTATAAAATATAATATCTTAGTAATGGTGAATATGATCTCAAAGGCCAGGTAGGGGATAAATTTGCTCTGAAAAGGTGCTTTCTGTGATAATTAACTGAAGGGAAACTGTCTCAGAAGCTCATAATTATGTTTGCAAATTCCCAAGCTGTAGGGAAATCAATCCATTAGGTTCACATAGTAAATCTGGGTTAGAAAACATTAATTTGTAAAGCTTGTTTTGTATGGATGTCAAAATGTTTTAGATGTCAATAACAAGTTAAGAGCTTGATGATTTCAAGCATTACCACTAAATCAACCTTAGAAGGTGGCCGCTTTCGTTGCTCACCTGATAACTCCATCATGGTAATTTGGGGGTTTTTAGTGGTATTTTTAAAATTATTATTTTGACAGGCACTTTGAGAAAAATAATTATATCCACCCACATCTTCCTACTGCAACAAATTCAACTCAAATCTGTTCTTGTACTTTTACAGATCTAATAATGATAAAATTTACAACACTGCCAAGCCTATAGTTGGGCAGGCAGCTGGGACCCTGCTTTTGCTCAAAAGCCAAGTACACCAGATACAGCAGGGACCACAGGCACGACAGGAGCTTTAATATTTGTAGATTAGATGTCTTACACTCATTTTGGTGAAACTAATGCCATAACCATGAAATGATAAGTCTACTCGATACACCATTTCTATTGAAGTGTAATGATTTTACACAGCAAAGGTTACATTAACTTAAACTGAAAGTGTCTAAGGTATCTGAGAGCATCATTCTTGGTGGATACAGATCCTGCCTTAATGAACACAACAGGGAGGAAGGAACTTGAGCTGTGATTTAATACTAAGAATTGTGCAATGATCAGGAATATAGCCATGTTTCCCCTTCTTACTTTGTACCTCTGTGCTTTTTTCTTTTCCTGTAAATGGGGCTTAATAGTAATTCACTCTCTGAAGAAGTGTTGCAAAGCATAGTAGAGGAATAAAACTGTCAAAGTGGTTCTGTCAGTGGAGTAACTTAAGTTATTATAGTATGACTGCATTTTTTAGATTGGATTCTGCACTCACCTAGTGCAGGCTGTGACTTGGGATTTCTTGTTACCATGCAGATTTTATGGAAGAATTGCTTTTTATTTGCTCAATACACAATTTGTATTTGCTCAATACACAGGAACAAATAGCTAATGTAAGATATGATTTGGATAACAGCTTTATGAAATTCTCAATGTCTATTACAAAAATAATTGTTTAAACAATTATTGACCAGTGTTCAAAATTCACAAGACTAAAGTCTGAGCATGATCCAGTGCTACTGAGCTTGGTCACAAGATTTTCCAAGTACTAAAAAGAGTGCTTTTTAGAGACAGTGAGTTTATGATATCAAATTTAATGCGGCATGGCACTTGGGACCTAATGTCTTTAATTTCTGTAGGAAATTGTATTCCTCTTCTTGTCCTTCATTTGTAGTGCAGCAGAATTCTTTGGAAAGCTAATATTTGTGTGTTGACTATATGTTTGATCCCAACTGGCTATTGTTATTTTGTAGATTAAATAATTTCAGACCTGCCAGAGAGTGGTGACAGGTTAGGTTCCGTGATCCACAGAAGGAAAATCCACTGGACCACTTGCCCCTTCCTTCCTTTGATGCTCATTTCTTAGGTCTGTAATATGTGACTAGCAGAGAAAAGGAACTTTGCATTCTTGTTATCCAGAAAAAGAAGAGAGGGACTGAGAAATTTACTAGATTTGGGTGTTTTCCCTCAATAATTTTTGTCTAAACATCCCCCTGCAAGTTGACATTTTGTAAGGCGGTTATCCTCTACACTGGTGATGATGAGGCCCTGTTGTGGGTGCTAATAACTTGACCAAAATTTAATCCTCAAAGCTGAAATTGTGAGTTATTTCTCATTCAGACTCCAGCTTAAATGCCAAGTGCCAGGGATGTTGCCATTTCTGCAGAGTCGATGAGAAAGAACTAGTTGCAAGATTTAATGAGTTTCTCTGTCATATTCTTGAAATCCTTCAGTCCTACTATGCCTTGATGCTTGAAGTTGTAGTTGGAAAGAAGGTGGACTCTAGAAATCAGAGAGCAGTGTTTGCTGCCCCTGGGAAAATATTATGTGATTTTATTAATAGAGTTTGTTTAGGTTTTTGTTTGATTTTTCTGAAAATGCTGAATGATCTTGCCTCTTACTTTTTGTGTCACATGCACTGAGTGTAAAGTTCACATAATTTTCACTCCAGTGTTTCCACACTGACGATACCTCTCACATTTCATGGGGACCCACTGCAGCCTTTCTCTCATTCTTTGTTCCTGTGGGCTAAATTTAACTGATTAGCTTGGTCTGGAATCTGGCTGCACCTGACATTTAGGTCAGTTAATGGGACAAAGGCTGTGTTGCAGCTGTGCTATTTATCCATGAAGCCGCCGTGGCTTTGCAAGTAATCCAGCTGGAGGATATAATCCCCAGATATCTTGCAACATGTGTTTTGCCAGTCCATGTGGCTGGATCTACTACTGCTGTACACTACACACTCTCACTCTGCTGTGTCTGCTGTGTGACCCAGCATGGGGCAGCCCAAATGCTGGAGTAGGTTTACACTCAGCTACTCAGGTCTCTGTTCAAACAGTGCTGAGCATCTGCTAGAAAGGGTCTCCACGCCAAAAGCAAACCTCCACCAACAGGAGATGCAGTTTCATCCAAAGGCAGCCAGACTCAATTCTATTTCCTTACACAATGTAGCACTAAGTCTGTGTATATCATTGCCAAAAAAATGCAATTTCTTCCCTTTACTCTCCTGCCCTTGCATACAGTTAATGTTGCAGACTGTGTGCTTTTTGCTACAGGAGTCTTCCCTTGCTGTGGTCACAGCTCATGAGGCAGAGAGCTGTAAAATGGTACAGGGAGCTCTTTGATTTGAAGCCCTGTGCTGAGGTCTTGTTGACTCCATTTCAACTTCATCTGTGCTATTGGTTGCCATGGGATATTGTAAAAAGTTATTTTTGAAAATGCAAGAGGGGGCAGCCTTAATTTTTGTCATTTCCTATCTTTGAATATTTGAATTCAACTCTCTGTGGGAGGAGGGCAGACATCTTTTCTTAAAAGTAAGTAGATTAAAATCTTAAAATGTGTGTTGGCTGTGAAATAAGCACCCTAGACATAAGACAGAAATCATAATTCTTCTCACTTTTAGAGAGGCTTCTATATTTAGAGCTTCACATTTTTAGTAGAGTCTTTGAATGCTATTTTTAGAAGGGTAAAATTAAATTACTCTATCAAATAACTGGTGTTCAGCCTGTAAGAATACAACCTCCCTATTCTATGCTACAAGCATAGAAGTTAAATTTATTGAAACTTATCTTCCATCTATTTCGCCATAATTGAGTATAACCTACTATATGAAAACAGTTTGCTTGCAAAAGAAAATAGCATCCTAAGGCATGTTTGCAGTGACTTACAGAATTATTGGCAGTGATACAATGGAACAAAGAAGGAAGTGACATCTCTGAGCCAGATCCGCAGGATGTCTGCAGGGAGACAGAAAATGTGTTTACAAAGAGCATCCTTCCCTTTCATTTCTGTGTTCCCTACCTGACTTGGAGAAACATGAGAAATCAGTCAATCCCAGAAGATGCACTTTAAAGGGTTAGCACTGCAGGATATGTGCTTTTAAATGCAAATATCGAAAGCAGCTTAAGGAAACCAAAGTAGGTTGCCCAAATTTGAGAGAGTGAACTGAATTAGAGTTGGTGAGCTTTGCAATTTTTTAACTTGAGTTATCAGGCATTTTTTCTTGCTGCATTGCCATCAGATTCTCAGGATACATCCTCAGGTTCTGTGCAGAACTGTGTTCAATTCACACAGTAGTTCATATATAAAAGTGATGCTACCCAGAAGTTTTGAAATGGGAGTTCTATTGGCACAGATCACCTTTGTGACCTTGGAGAAACCACAGTACATTATTACAGTATTAATACATTTGCAAAACTGGGACAATATTGCTTCTCTGTCTCTTGGAGAATCTTAGATGAAAAAATTGTGCTTATGTACTATTGAAATTGAAGGTTTTAGGAATACTTAAAATAATCTTCTTGGTAGCATGAAGCTGACCATAACCATACTGCCTTGTGGAAAATGAACACAGGCTCCTTCCATCTGTGCTACAAAGAAATGTCAAAACAGGACTATGAAGGAATAATTGCTTCCTAAAAGGTAAATTTTTTTGAAGTGAAGAATATCTTATAGCAGAGATACTGTAAGGTGTGCTATGCTTTACTGTCCTCTTTTAAGTGTTTTGCAATAATTAAATTTGAATTTGGATTGAGGGTGGTGTAATTTTGCTTTCTTGAGGGTCTGAGCACAGTTTCATTGTTCTTCTCTCCTATCCTATCCTTGCTGAACTCAGCTAAGAGAGACCAAGTTGATCTCACAGTGTAAGTAGGGTGCAACAAAAATTTTAAAGGTGCACCAAACTTATTTGTGAGCCTTGGAAAATCCAGCTGATTTCAAAGTTAAATCACTTCAAGGCTCATCTTATCTGTTTCATAGGATCAGCTGTGTCAGAACAATAATGAAAAATTGCAATGGTACATATTGAATACCAAAGTCAAACTTTAGTTGAGCTCTTGGATTTGGTCTGAACCGTGTCTGAGAATGGGATTTGAAAGTAATTTAGGATTATTTTGTGATGTGAGAGAGTCTGAATACCAGAAGAAATAATGAAGTAAAGCTTACAGCAAGTTAGCTAGGATCATAAAGTGCTCAAGACCTTTTTAGTGATCTTGCTCCAGACTGAATGAGGGTACAGGGAACTGGCTGCACTACATATAGCTGCCCAATGTGGGTTTGCTCAGCAGCAGAAGAGGAAATGTGTAATTCCATCAGCATTTTTAGCAAAAATATGCATATAAATGGAATTCTAAAAAAAATAAATTAAATTATAATTAGCAAAACAAATGCTTTTCCAATGTATGCATAATTTGTGGGTAGCAAAATTATAGTTACACAGTTTAGGATTTAGTAGGACTCAGAGATTCATGTAGATAGCAAGAATATAAATTATTCATTTTTGAAGAACTGTCAAAAAGCAGTCAGTTCATAAGTAATATAAGCCCTTGTGGTTCAGCCAAAATGAAGTCTCAGTTTAATTCCAGCTAAATCTGGAATCTTCCTGTAAGCATGTTACCCATACATAAGTAATGAAGGATTTTCTGTCCATCCCATGAAGAGCCTTCTAATAATTGCTTCCCTAGGTGGATTGATTGCCTTGAGACAGTATACCAGAATGCTGATCCCAATATAAAATCACTCAGCTTTTTTCTTATTTTAGCATGTCTAGATGAAAACTTCAGTTGCTTAATTTCTTTTTAAAGAGCAGGGAAGAATGCACTTCATTAGTGGCTTTCCTGAGCTGGAAGTCAAGATGCTGTTTTGTGCCATAGGTTCTGGCTAGCCGTAGAAGACCTGAAGAAGAGGCCTATCCGTGAAGTTCCTGCTCGCGTCCAGGAAATCTGGCAAGAATTTCTTGCTCCAGGTGCACCCAGCGCTATCAACCTAGATTCAAAAAGTTATGACAAAACCACTCAGAACGTGAAGGAACCTGGAAGATACACATTTGAAGATGCTCAGGTCAGTTTGCAATCGTGTTTATGGACATTTGAAATGGAATATTGGCTAGTGAAATCTATATACAAAAATATATATTATTGAGACATATTTGGGAATTAAATGACAATGCCCTGTTTCCTAAAATGCCATTTTGGCAATGCAAATGGGTAACATTCTTTCTTTCATGAGGCATATAAAGTTCTTCATGAAACTTCTGTGCTTGGTCTAGAGTTTTCAAGTGGACTTTGAATTGAGGAAAGCATGCAGTGAAGATAAAAATAAGTACTTCTGTATTAAATGCAACCTTTCATGTGACTTATAAGTTACTATTTCATCTCTGAAGACTTCTGAGAAAAGCAATAGAAAATTGGATTCACAGTAAAAGAAGCAGAACGGGTATCATCCTCCATTTTCATCAGCAGCTCAGTGATGAAAATTTAATTATTAATGCAAAGTGAAATGGTGTCAAAAGGAGAGATTGAGATCATGTCCCTGCAGAATTTCCTACAGCTTGCTTATTAGGTCATCATCTTGGGAGTAGGGAGACACTCCTACAGGCCCCATGAAAGAGAGAAGGGAATTAAATTTAGGCTTTCTTCTTTTTGGGAGAATGCATCTTCCCTAAATATGAAGGGGAATAATTGTATCTCCTTTTCATTTTTCCATTATGAGAATAGCAACCTATGAAGAAACAATAAAATTTTCATTTGACCCTATGTCATAGCCACTGTTTTGAAGTACTCTGCATTAAACCAAACACAATTTTTGCTTGCATCTGCTGACCCCTGAAGATTTAAGAATGGAATGTATAGAAAAGATATAAATGGAAAAAGTAAACTATAGAACAAGATTAAATGTTTAAAAAAAGTCTTGGCAGTTGAGTGAGTAATGAACATTTAAATTCTTTGCCAGTATCCTTTTTCTTTTTTTTTTTTTTTTTAATAATAAGTATAAAATTTCAGTACCCTCTTGCTGTCAGATCTCTCATCTTGTAATTTTGTCCTTCATTTATGAAAGACCTGGAGTATTCAGTATTTATGCAAGCAGGACTTTTCCACCTGGAGAGGACCTCTCCTTAGTTCATCCAGTTCAGCAAAAAACCTTAAACCTGAAAGCCTCAATTTCTCTGGAAAAGGGACAGGCTGAACCTGCTGTGTTCCCTCTTGAAGCTTTAGGAGCTTTAAAGTGTCCCATCTGAGTGGAGGGTTTTGTCAGAAGCAGGGCTTTGCTTCTGCAACAGGCTCTATTTGGCCTCCCAGCTGGGAAGGAGACTGCTGGTGTGCCATTCTGGCAGTTGGTGGGTCATTTAATTTTGGTTAAAAATGTATGAAAAGCATTTTGGGACTGGAAATACAGAAAGATGAAACTCCATGTCAGATGCAGACACATGTAAAATGAAACAGATAAGTAAAAATAGCCCGATTGGACTAAATATGTGTATTAACATGTCCTGGCTAATGTGTACGTTGATAGTACTAATACAGCCAAATTTATTCTTGCTTTTGCAGGCATATTCTTGTACAGAAACAAAATTGTAATGCCCATCACCACTTTCTGCTCTCTGTTGACTGCATTGTCTGCTTTCAAAGACTCTAAGTGAAAAAACTTCCCCTCAAATAAACGAGTCTAAATTCTGCTTATACATCAGAATTTCTCTGCTTAGTGTAAGAAATGCAATAAAAAAAAATTAGAATAATTTTTATGGTTTTAAGTACAGGAAAAATTAAATATCAGTTCTAATTTTACCTTGCCTGAATTTTCAGACAAGGTGTGGAGTTATGTTTGAGGTTTTGTGTTTGTTTGTTTTGGTTTGGTTTTGTTGTAGAAAGAAACAGTAGTTTCTTTCCAGTTTGCTTACTGTTTCCCAGTTGCTGTGCTGCAGGTTTCCTACAGTAAAAAATAGAATTTGAGTAAAAGAAAAAACTCCATGAAAATAGCCAATATGATTCAGGATTTTTAAAAAATATTTTTGAGAGTATTTTTTAAATTCTGGTTGCTTTTTCTTCTAATCTTTTCTCTAGCATATATTCAGAATTAGAATTATGAAGTGTTCATATTTTTCAGAAACTGGAATGTTCCATAATGAAAAGTTTTTTAAGCTGTTCTTGTTATTTGTTTTCTGAATAAAGATTTCCAAATTTTCATATGCCTCTGAAGAATGAATATCTTGCAAATTAGATTAGCCGGGAACTGTTTTTCAATTTGCATATGTATTTTCCTTTTTATATTGTTGGCTAGAGAGCAGACTAAACATCTGTCCAAGGATGTTTTCAAGAGCAGCCAGGGGAAATCCTCACTAACCTGGGCATTATTTTGTGGTGCTGAATTGAAAACCTAGTACCTCTTCCTAGCCTATGAAGTCACAAGTGTATCTCCAGAAACTAATTCAATGAGGAAGGACCACAGCTCTTAATTTCATCACTTAGCTAAACTAACTAATGTAAGGGAGGTTTGAAATTGGGCCTGAAAGTAGGACTCAGTTTTCAATTCTTAGAAAATAATTTTGTATTGGAAAATTTGGTGTATAAATTAATGGAAGGTGTGTTGTACATAAGAAACGGGTGGGATTTCAGCTTTAAGAATAGAAAGCAATTAAGCCTTAGCTTCAGAGCTGAACCCTGCTGTCCTGTAATAATTCCTATAATAATTCATAGTAGTGCTAGCTGGTGTACATTCCACTGCCAAAACATGGGGCTGCCTCCCATTTTACGTGTGTCCTCTTCTATGGGAGTAACAACTCCTCCTTTCCTTTTCAGGAGCACATTTACAAACTGATGAAAAGTGATTCTTATCCTCGTTTTATACGATCCAGTGCCTACCAGGAGCTGCTACAGGCCAAGAAAAAGGTATTGGTCCATCTTGCCTTTGTCTTGCCACTGTGCAAAGCAGTGGTTATGTTTGCAACAATACTCAGTCTTCTCTCCCCTGTGCCAGTGCAACTGGATATCTGGTAGGTGACCAGCTTGGCGTTTTTGGAGGGTCACATACACACAGGAGTTCAATATACATATATGTGTATATATCCTGCATGCGGGCATGTTTCAATAAGTTAATCTAGCAAAACTTATTTTTATTTTTACATCCCATATTGTACTGTTTTCTCTGTTATGAAGCACCTTAAATTGCAAAGTGCTTTACAAATACATTAAAAAAAATAAAATAAAATCCCAGAAGAATAGTCTTTCATGTTTGCAAGTTTGCTTATGTAATAATTGTTGTTCTCTTTATTCCACCTTTGAAAGCTACAGAATGTGTTTAGAAACAATCTTATTCCTATGAATAACTTCTAACTTCAAGTATAAATATAGGGGCTTCCTAATTTTGTTTCCTTCCCTATTACTACATGAATAGATTTGAGTAGGCTAGGAATCTGACTTGAAAGACTGATCATGTCACACTTTGGCAAATAGAGGCTCATGTCTTGGTATGTAATATTTTCTTAGAAAAGTCCAGATTATGGAATGGGTTCTGAATAGCCACAGCCCAGGGTATGTGGAGCAGCCTGTACAATGCAAATTTCCATGATGATGAATAATTCTATTAGTGGGCTCTAAACAGTAATCTCCTAGAATCAGCTGGGAGCCCTGTGCCTTGCAAAATCAGGGCCCCGATTGTTACTGGAACAAGGTAGTTATTAACACCATAGCATTCTATTGTTAATAATGACAACCTAAAATTATATGAAAGTACTGTGTGATTTTGTTTTTTTGTTCAAACATTGATTTCTGAAGATCCAATATAGAAAGAGATGTTGAAAATACCAGAAAGCTTCAACTGTCTGTGTGAAGTCCTTAAGTTTGTGAATGTCAGTTCATTAACACAAGATGTGCACTTCATTATTTCTTTTTACTTTCAGTTTTTATTTAAATTTGAACCAGTTTGATCCCCATGAAAATTATTTTTGTCGAGTACTATATCTGTTTTGCCCATCCCCTGTTTTGCCAAGTCCCATTACAGCCTCATACCTGTGTTTGCTTCCTGATTTATAAAAACTTTGTTTTGCAGTCCATTGTTACATCAAACCTTCTTTCTACTCCATTGTTCTTGCTTTTCTTTCCCCCCTCCTTTTTCTTTTCGTTTCTTTTGTTTTATTTATTTCAAATTTAAGTTGGAAAACACTCTGGATCGTCGAACATCTTTTGAGAAATTCACACGCAATGTGGTAAGTTTGTTGCCTCGGAAGACTAGTAAGCCTGATGGGACATCCTTTTCCCCTTCCCCTCACTGACCCCTACATTCCCTTTTGCTTCTCTAACTTGATGGTTAAAAGTGTATTCATCACAGCTTGTGAATTTTCCTGGGAATGACAACTTTATAATTGTGCTTTCATTACAACCCCTCCTCCCTAGTCCCTTTCCCACTGATCTCAAAAGGCACACACACAGGAATGGACCTCTGGGAACCATGCTTTTTGCATTAGGAAGCATGAAATAGTCACTTTTTCTCCCCCTAAAATTTTAGTAAAGAATCTGTGAAAAGATGATTGATGTTGTTTCTTTTTCTGGTGCCTTCTAAAATACTAAGTCTAAACCAGTTGAATATATTGGATTTCTATCCTGTCTTCTTTTCATTTTACTAAAAAAGACTTTGTCCCCCTTTTTTCAACTGAGCACAGAGAAAAAAAAACCAATAATAATTTTCCCATCTTCCTTAATGTCTAACAGCTTCAACAGGACCAAAGAATTTATGTTGTTTATGTGCAAGGGTTTGATTTGGATTCATTTTCATGCAGAACTACAAGACCTGATTTTTTCCTTTCAATGTAGAACATTCAAAAGCTATTTCTCAAAGGCAAAAAAAAAAATGAAGGTTGGTAGACTTTGTGTGGGCATTCTTTTGCCACCTGCCAAAAGATCCACTGATTTCATGATACTTGGGATTCTTTTTACTTATCCAGTTTCTTCGGGATTACTTTTTTTTTTTTTTCTTTTTTTACATTGTGAAAGTTCCAACTAAAGCATTCAACGCATTTATTTTTGTAGGGCAGAAACATCCCTATTTTTCCATGCCATAAAAACTGTACACCAACACTGAGGGCGAGCACTAACCTGTTATGAAAAGAGGTAGAAAGATCTTGGATTATACTCGAGTTTGTCTGCATTGTTTGTTGAATTGTGCAGGTGACGCTGCTGTGTGTGTGTGTGCGTGTGCGTCCGTGGCTTTTTCTGTGACCTGGTTAGTGGAGCTGTGTGTGTTGAAATGAACAATATGAGAGCTTTCAGCAAAGATCATGGTTTTTGTTTTTTTTGGTTTCTAGGGAAGGAGAAGAAGTTTTCAGAAACTGTCTTCCCCATAATGAGGCTTAAGAGTATTGCCTCAAGTATTTAAAAAAATACATGTATACTTTCTAGTAATCAAAAAAAAAACCCAAAAACAAACACAGTGAAAGTTTTGTGAGGCTGTGGGAATATCTATATCTCACTTTGAAAAACAAACCAGTAATTCTTTAACTACTTTCTTGTAGGTAAAGGCTTCCTGTAATATGCTTTGAATCCACTGTAATCAGGAAGAAATTTGGATTCAATGGGACAAAGTCAGTAAAGGACACTAAAAGTAAATAAACAGCCACAAAGGAAACTATCCCAATGTTTGAAACAAAAACCCCTATGTTTTGCATGGTGGTGTTGCCATAGCATGTTGCAGTGTGATTTGTGTGTTGTCTAAACAGGTTGGATCTATAAAACAACATTGTACATGATACCACTATACATGATAATTCAATTAAAATTCAGTGGGGAGTTCCATATTGACAAAAAGTCTGTAAAAGAGAGTGCATAGAGTGGGTAACACATCTGGGACCTCTGAGAGCCAGACTTTTTCCCACTCACAGTGCCTGGCAAGCTGCAATGTCACATTTCTTCATGACATTTTGAGCAGCCCAGGGGTCAGGAATTGGCTATAGTAAACATTATGTAATGGCCATGAGGGGGGGAAATAGTAAGGTGCAGGCAGAGGGGTCAGGAATGGAGTGTAAAAAGGGAAAATGTGAAGACAAGACTGGGAGATGCTGAAACCCCTCAGCCTTACGTATAAACCAGCCGCTCTGGGCACAAACACTGGAGCATTGTGCCCTGCAGCCGTGCCCAATTTTTTTCCCTTTTAATCTCAGGGCAGAAGAACCAGCAGAGCAGCATGCCAGAGATGCAAGGCAGGCCCAATGAACCAGTTGTGAACTAGAAATGGAAAAGAGGATTTCTGGACATTTGTAGTTTGGTAGAAGAGGGGTTTTGTTGGTTTTTTGTTAATTTTTTTTTCTTTTTCACAGAGCAAACTCTGAAATAAAATCAGTGGTTTTGCTTTTTTTCCAACTACTACCTGTTAATCTGGGTGGAGTCTGTCAAGTCAGGGCAGGTATAAAGAAAAAACATGTCACTGCTAGATCTATAATCTCTATTAGACTGGCAGCTCTGAGGCTTGCAAATTAATCCAGCATATCAGGATGCTCAAATGCAAACCTTTCTTCAAGATGACCGGATTAATGTCACCCACTTCCTCAGGACTTCTTTCCACCAGACATCCTTGTTCTTCCATTCTTGTTCTTCATTGTGATGAGTTTATCATATGTAATTATCTATCTTGGTACAGTGGTTCCAACCAGCAGGGATGAGGGAAACACTTCTCAGAATATTCTACATTGTTCTGATTAACTTGATCAACTGTGAAATGAGGGATTGTGGAATAGATCTGTTCTACTGATTAATACAGAAGATAGGTGTGAAAAGGATCTTCTGCAACCTGGATAAATGCTACCATCTCTGATTTTGTGAGATGAAAAGTACAGTTTCTTTTCTCTGATGATATTCAATATTTAGACTAATTTTCACATGATTTTTTTTCTCAGTTATATCAAAGTAGATTTGAATTAAACTAAATTCGACTTCAGTTTTTTCCATTAGAAGTGCTTAATAAAAACCCAGTAACCTTGGCTGTGTCTAGGGACTCAGTCTGAACAGATGGATTTGTAATTCATTATCTGATTTGTTGACTCTAAGAGGCTCCTAATTAATGTTAAATGAAATTGGGTTATACCTGCTACCGAAAGCATTTGTTAAACTAGAAAGTTTAGAAACTTTGTAGAAAGCAATTACTCTGTACTATTTCATGAATTACCTGGAAATAACCTATTGTAATGAGTCATTATTTTAGTCTGATGCAGAAAAAATAGAAGTGGAGCTATACACTAGCTCAGCTCTGAATTTCTTTGACATTGAAGGGTTTTCTTTCTTGAAAATTTTCATTAAGTTGGTGCTGTTCATGAAAGGCCTAAATGCTCAGTTTAAAAACTGACTAATTAGCTGCTCTGTAGATTTTATAATGCAAAATTGGTAATGTCTTCAGCAGTCTGCAGCAGAAAATATTGACAGCATTAGAAACAGGTCTGCATTGACATAAAATATACAGAAGTACCAGCAAGCTGGCATTTGCTATATGTAATATTTACTACTGAACACTTTATGATTTGTATCTGAGTAGTAACCCCAGCTATCCTAGATCTGCCTCACTTACGCTCCTGGGTACTGTGTGAAAATACAGAGCACAGACACTTCAGCACCACTGGAACGAAGCCATCCGACAAGTGAATTGCCTTGGACTAACACGAGCAACCATGTGTGTCACAGAGGCAGAGAGAGCAGTGACACTGTGCTCTGGCCTCCCCCTGCCTAGCTCAACCCCCTCAGCTATCTCTTTTAGAATAATAAAAGTCCAATCACCTGCAGCTCCCCCAGGGAGACAGGAAATTAAAGATCTAAGTCGTGGAGCAGGAGGATCTCATTGCATGCTAAAGCAGTAGAGAGATTGAAATCAGGAGCTTCTGTGGCATTTAAAAACTGAAATTCTTCTGAATAATTCACATGGGGTAAAAAAACTATATATATAAAAAATAAAAGCTCAGAAAATTTACCTCTAGTGTTAATATCTACATTACAGGGGAGAAAAGCAGGTGAATTTACACTGGTAATGTTGATGGGAGCAAAGAAGTTCTTTCAGGAACAATTTTTTTTAAAATTTCTTATGTGCGTGCAGGACCTGTGGCAGTGGCAGACTGGGCAGGACTTTGTGAGCCCCAGCTTGGTGCTTAGCTGTGATTACTGGTCTGGAACTCTCGAGATAAAGGGACCTGCTTTACAGGGGTAGTGAGTTAATTTAATTTTCACCCCATGCCAATTTATTGTCCTATCAGGAATGAAGTTAGTGGGGCAAGAAGGGGTAGCCTCCCTCCTTAGAGCTGTGGCAGGAGACACTCCATCCTCATGCGTCAGTGCCATGACTTCAGACACCACCCCCAGTGTTAGCATTTCATCTGTCACTGCACAGTTATACAGAACATGAAAAAAGAGGTGCTTGTTGTACGTTTGTGAGGTCTTCAGGAAATACAGCCAGTACAAACCAGACCATATTCAGTTCGTATATTAAACTAGAAAGCCATCAAACTATAATAATCTCCACTCATAACCTCAGAAACAAGACCCCATTTAATTAATCTGAGTTTGAAACCATTTTATCTTATATTACCCATATCCTTTCCACCTTTCTTCTCCCACTTACCTAGAAGAACTTGCTGATCAGAGTCCTTTGATTCCCCCCCACCCCCAAAGCAGTAACAATAGACCATTTCATGCATGAGATGTGAAATGCAAAGGCCATAGTAGCTTCCTCAGTTCTTCTCAGTGGGTCACAGACTTCCTAGAGTTTAAACAAGTGTAATCTCTATTAATGTTAAAATAGATCCCTTTTATAGAGGAACAAAGCAGATAAATAATCAATTTAATCTGTAAATCAATAAATGTTTCTACATGAATAGGTAAAATTTGTATATGCAAAGCCCTGCTGTGCCAGACCAAAAGTCCATCTAGTCCTGACACTCTGTCGAGGGCTAGATTTTTCTCAAATTTAGAATTGTCCAATAAATTCAACGCAGTTTCAGCTGTAGAATCTAATTTTGAATTTACTCACAGGTTATTCCCAAAATGTAAACAAAAAACCAGCTAGTCAGAACAAATCTAAATCACAAAACTGCTTATTTGACAAATACAAAACAAGAATGAAAATAATAATTATTTGTACAAATGAAGGTCTATTCCATTTCAGGAAGAGATGTCTTATTGATGTTTGAATAAAAAGAACAAATATAATTGAAATTTTTATTTTGACCTATTAGTTAGTAAACCCCCCTCCCCCCCCTCCCAGTTTTAGGAGATTTCTTTAAGAATTATGCCCTCAGAGGAAAATTAGAAAGGACAAACCAGTGAGGACTGGCCTCCTTGCACTGTTCTGCAGTGACTGGAGCTAAGCTGCTGTGCTCTGTGCTGGAAAAGAGGAGCGAGCTTAGGAGTAACGCTTGCACAACCAGATTCATCCAAGTAAGGACCCAGCACAGACTGGTCAGGCCCAGCTGACAAGCATTTACCATTCTTTGGCTATTTGCAGGAATGAGAACTGCAGAGAGGTAAGGAAACTTGAGGAGTCAAGACCAGGACTAACATATTAAAAATATTTTTCTTGTACATCAGTCACTTGGAAACCTACATTTCAGAGGGTTATTCAAGTTCAAACCACCCCATCTGGCAAGAGGTTTTAGATTAAATACAAATAATTGTAACTCATCAGTAAACAAAAAGTGCAAAAGGAGAAAGATGTCACTGGATTTGGAGTGAGCCAAAACAGGAAAGCAGTTGTTCAGCTGCTGCCTCTCACTTCAGATTATTGCAGGAAACAGTACAGCCCTAATGAAAAGGGAACAAAGGGCTGCAAATCTCAGCCAGAGGCAGAAGGATTTCCCTGCACGTGTAACCACTTAGCACTGCAGCTGTGCTGACAAGTTGTGCCCCAAATTCAGTAAATACTAACCCTGTCCCCTTCCTCACATCTGAAAGAGAAATACACCTGCCCAGATGGCTGACAGCAGCATCCATGCTGCTGTGGAAGCTGAAGCAAAATTCTGAACCGCAGAGCAGTGCTGAAGCAATTTCTTTGTGCTGGTGGAGCAAGGGCTGCCTCAACATGGAAAGGGATTTGCTGCTTCTTCTCCCATGTCTCTCCAGATGTGGTCCTGTCAGGGGCTGTTTACACACCAGCTCTGTGTGTAGTGCACTGCAACATCACTTAGAAGGTTTCCCTGCTGATCTGGCAGAGATGATGGTGTGCTGCAGGTGTTTCACACACGAGCAGATGGGGAACACTGAGACCAAGGCGGGTTGCTTCTCCTTCCACATCTCATTTTCCTCACAGTAGGACGCTACCTCTCTTGCCCCATCAGATGCATGGAGTTCTCTTTTCTAGTGCTAACAGTGTAAGTCCTGGGGAGTAGCACCTGCTCTGGCATTACAGAAACATAAAAAAAGAAACAGTTGAGGTTACTTAGCAGAAAGGAAGATAATTAATCTTCTAAAACGAAAAGATGGAATCTTTCTCTACCATACATTTCACCTCCAACACTTACAGATATTTCATGTTGACTTCTTTTAAGCCATATATGTAGGAAGGTTGGTGCTGATTTTTGCTGGATTACTTGAGGTGTTAGTGGCTGCATAAATGCTGCATAAATGGGTCAGTCAGCACCACTGTAGCAACATCTGCACATGGCTTTACAATTTTGCCCCCTAAATTCACTAAAAGTAAAGCTGGGAGGACAACTCTATGTCAGGTAGTTAGTATGTTCAAATAGGGACTGAATGCTGAGGCCAATTGATTTTTTATTTTTAAATGTATTTGTTCACTTTAGCTGCTGTACTGCCTTCTCATACTCTGACTACCTTATCAGGGTATGTGTGCAGGATTCCATTTTGGCACCTGCATTATAAGTAAAATTCTTACAGAGTAACAATTGTTATGTCCAAAGTACAGTAATACAGCCAAAAAATCCTAATCAATCATCTTTAGAATTTGCCATATGCTGCTAAATGTTGATGGCAAGAATATACTGAAAATATTAAGGATCTCCTTTTCATTATTCAGATAAACATTTACTACTTTTTATTCCCCCTCCCCCTCAATTTTCTTTAATCTCATTAGCAAAGGAAGCATCTTCATATGCTACAATTCTGAAAACTGGCCACTTAGATGCAGGTTCCCAAATCAAAATCTGGCTTATAGGAAATGCTGGTAATGTATCTGAAAGAAATAGATAGGCTCAGCTCTTAAATTATGACCCACAGTGAATGATCCTTACATCAGTTTGTTAACTAAGTAAATCTGGAAATCTCCTAGAAGTAGTAATTATGAAACCCTATGACAGAGAGCTAAAGCAAAAGTACACTCTGGAACAGAATTTGAAAGGAATATTTCGTAAAGTGGAAAACAGCAAGTCCCTGAAGGAACTTGAATAGGAAGATGTGATAATTCCATATCTGGGGCTGCAATGGATTCTGTGTATTAAAAGCTTATTTTCCTAATCAGAGAAGTTAATATGATTTAGAATAAGCACTTAAGAAGATCTCTTAAGGAGGGTGTATCTTCTAAGCTGTCACTTTTCCAACTTTGTGATAAATTTGAACTAGTAATGTGTGGGAAAAGATTATTTGTTATTGTTCTTGTTGTTCAGATGGAAGTTTCTCTGAGCCAGGAAGGGGAGTTGAATGGGAGGACCATCCAGAGAGCTCCTGATCACTGTAGGGCTTTGGAGAAAATATATCGAAAGATCAAAAATATCCAGGGAGCAAGTTATGTGGAATACAGAAGAAAATTGTCATGACAGCTCACTGTGTCTCTAGGGGAAAATTCAAACAATATGTAGAGAACAATCACACAAATCAGATCAGCTAATAACTACTCTTTGGTCTCATTTTGTCAGGACTTCGTAGTTTATGTGATAATTCATTCCTGAGATGCTAGAATTTGTTTGTGGTCCATCTAGAAATTCCAGAAATTTTGGGAAACCTAAATCATAGTTACAAATAATTATTAAAAAATATTTCACAGATTTTATACCACAACAAGCTTTTATGCAGCTTTCCAGTGTAATATTGCACCAATTGTAACTAATTGAGAACTCCTGGTTTTAATATTTTAATTAAGTGGGTTATGCAGGTTAGTACTAAAGGGAACTCATACATGTTTACAGAAAGTAGCCAGAGCTGTACACCTGTAAAATTAAGTGCAAATAACCTAACAAAAGTCAAACATAAGCGTTTATTCAATTGAGATTGCGTCTAGCACCAAAAGTCATGAATTGTCTAACAAAACTGTCTAGTAAAACATTAATCTCAGAAATGCTTTTAATGTTTTAAGTTGTATTCCAAGGCCACGCTGCTGCTGAGGCTTTTTTGACTATTTAAAAAGAAAATATGTTTTACTATAACAGCTTACCTGCTGCATTAGGATAAAACATAATTTAAGGGTTAAAAAGTATCAAGAAGCTGTGAATGTAATATAGGCAGAAAGTGGTAGATACAGAGAAGACAGAGTGCCAGGAAGGAGACTTTCCATCTGTCAAAGAAGTATGTATCAATGCTGTCAGGTGCTATGGGGACCCTGATGGATGAGCACTTTAACCCAACATTGCAAAACAAGAGTTCACTTTCAAATTATGTTGAAGGGGAAGCATTCATCCTAATTTCTTCAACTTGTATTCCAAAGCACAAAGAATAAAATACTTATTCTTCCTTTTATGAAGACCTACTCTGATACATTGCATTTGAGCAAATGCTCAAGACCAACTTACAGACCCCTGTGAACTTTAATTGATAATGACAATACATATTAAAGTGTGTAATTCCACTGCAGATGACTTAAGAATTTATTGCTATGGCAGAATTAGTTCATTTACCATTTACTACAGAAAATGAAGCATCTTTCCATAGTTACAGTATTTTTTACCGTTCTCCTTTAAATCAGTTTGATATTTCTGAATTGGGCACTTAAAATGAACAATATAATAAATGTAAGTATTAAATATCTAACTGGTGAGATAGAGCCATTTTCTATTTAATGTTTTATGATATATTTGTGTTACATTGTCAGGGTATGCCTGTGATGTCAGCTTGCTGTGCCAGCTTTGCCTCTGGATCAGAGCCACAGTAGGATGGCCCTTGGAGAGCTAACTCCTTTTATGTGGCCGTAGGAGAGCTAATTCCTGTGGTTTTGTGGTTTCTGACTGGCTCAGATAAAGCTCAAATCTACCTGAAATATACCAGAGTGACATACCTTATACCATCTTCTTCACGCTGTAGGCTTAACTCTTGTGGGACAGCCATTACACCTTATTAAAAGAACTTGTTAAAAAATTGAAACCACATCCTTGCGGCAGGAGGAATGATGAGGAAAACAACAATATGGAAACCCAACACCTTCAAAACAGTGTTATGCAGTCACATGTAATATACCTGACCAATGTTCCTTATAAATAGTAAATGTGGTCTCAGCAAACCTATAGCTGTGTTCATGGAAAAGCTGCTTTTCTACCTATATGCAATCCACCTCTTACTTTCTTACCTTAACTTGAAAGTAGCTTTTTGTCCTCTGTGCCAGAGCTACCACAGTTTGCACACTCATCTTTGCAGCACAAGGCACTCTTGCTTGCGGTAGCCTTCAAGTTCTGGGTGTGACTGACAGCAAAAACTTCAGCATCAGTATCTCATCAGCCAAAACCAATCTCGTCCAAAAATGGCCTTTAAATTTGCTGGCTTGTTCTGTGAAACAATCTGGCTGGCTGGCAGTGCAGATGTTTAAGTGTAAGGACTTCCTGTGGTTTAAGATTTGACAGACTCCAGTTGGTGCCCCTAGTCATTTGAGAGTGGTGTGGCAACACTGAGTGGTTGCTGATGAACAGGTTTGCAGTGATCATGCCTCTGTTTTCTGTTTTTGTTTTTTGTTTTTATCTTTTCCTCAGGGGAAATCGCTCACATCAAAGAGGTTAACCAGTCTAGTGCAGTCCTACTAAAAGGATCACCTTGTAGCATGGAAGCAGACTCAAATCATTATACATACTTTGTAGCTCACTGATTGCCTGACTCAGAGGACAGTAGAACAAGATGTTGCATGAGCAAGGACCTGACTTGTTTTCTTTTGTGTATACTAAGGCATTACAGACTCCGAGGGACTCTCTAGCCTTTCGATGCCTCCATTTCGAAAACTGTCTGCTCACTTCCTCCTTCATATCAAGCTGGATCTGTGTCTTTTTATTTTCTGCAAGCTCAAGTACAGTGAAAAAAAAGCTTCTGCTAGGCACAGTTTATTAAAAAAATACGTCAATCAAAAACTGGAAGAAATGTAAAAAATGCATATATTAATAAATATACATATGGCATCACATTTATTGCACAATAAATTAGCACAGAAGGTTTCATTTCACTGATGTATTCACATTGAGAAAGAAAGCCTGTGTCTTTGTCTGTTGTCTGTATATTCTCTGTTAATGTTTCTTGCATTTATTTTTATACCATATTTAAAAAAAAAGAACACCTTTTACTCCAGATGTATTAAAGTTGATCCTTTCTCTGTAAATTTGTGTATGTTTATATTGTTGTTTTATCTTTCATTAAAAGATGCAGAATCTCTTTCCTTTGGGAAGTTTGAGATTTTAATATTGAATCTGAAGATTAGTCAAGAGCAAAATGATCCCCCAAAGTTACACACCTTCTGCTTTCTAAAAAGTGACATGAAATGGCATTTTCTTTCTCTCAGTGACACCTAATCAAACACACTTTATTGATAATCATTTACTTTTTCTTTTCTTTTTATCAAGCCTGCAGCAGAGAGACCTTTCCCGCTTGCTCATCATTGCATAAGCAAACCCTCCTTTAAGCTAGGCCAGTTCCATGGCAGTGCAGCCTGCACGGCGATTCAGTCACTCCCCCAGACTGGATGGACTGGACTGCACTTCCTTAGGAATGGACATGAACAAAGCTGCCTGAGAACACAAGGGTACACTTGCTAAATAGGAAGGACAGTGCTTCTTTCTCCTCGCTGGCACTTGTGATGCTCAGCAACATTTTAAGCTGAAAAGGCAGTGGTTTGGGAGTGCTAAGTATGCTGTCTGTGGACTAAACCCCTGGTAGCAATGCAGGAGGAGGCTGTCATTTTAATTCCAGGGCTTTGTTCGGGGATGCTGTTGTGTGTCCACTGCTGAGCTTACTCACCCAGAGACCTGTTGACAGTTTTATGAGTGTGTTGATGTTGCCCGTGAGACAGTAGATATTGAGCTTCTGAAGCTAATCTGAGCTGGAACCAGAAATCTGCTTGACATAAGAAACAACACTGTTGGCTGATAAAGGTGATGTAAGGATAGTAGACAGAATCTCAGAGTAGAAAAGAAAGGATGGGAGCTAAGTCAAATGACAAAATGCTGATACCTCCAGGGCATGGTAGGGTGCACAGGAAAAACAAGTCTTTTTAGCAGTGCACAGAATAGATTCAGGACAGCCAGCTTTACTACCATCTGTCATGCTGACTTTGATTTGATATTGAGATTCTCATTTCAAAGGGACTATGAATCCAAAACACGCACACACAAAGTGGGATGGTCATAGATAACAAGCAGATAATCGACTTGAATGCCTTAATACCAGAGCATTGAAAATATTGAGCATTGGAAAACCACCTGCAGTGGTGCCATTAGGGACAGGACTGTTGCACACAGCAGGTCTGCGCAGAAGGGAGCTAAGCTGCCTTCTGCAGAGAGCACTCACTTCACTGGCTCTGTCAGTAGCCTGGTGCAGCCATAACCAGGAATGCAGTAACTTTAAAGAGGAAGTCTGAGTGAACCCAGTACGAAATGCTTTACAAATCCATGAATGGCTGTTCCCCATTCTGCTCAGGTTCTGCTGAGGTTTCTTGAGGTCTGGGATTTCTGTTTGTTCATTGTTTTCACATGCCACTGTGTTTCTGGTTTCTAGCTAGGATGACAATTACTGCTTTATAGTGTCTCTGTTTTGGTTAGCACAAGTATACTAGGCTTTTATGGAAATACCCTATCAGAGCTGGGCCCTATCAAGATCTTAGCAAGAGCTATAGGCAGGTCAACTCAAAATATTCACAGCCTAGGAAGGTCAGATGAATTCAGGTCACACTGAATCACAGATCTTAAACTGAGATTTAATTTTACCACAGAAATGTGAGCTCTGAGACATGAGCTTGGGGCCAGGCAATCCACAGAAATCTGAGCTCTGCTTCACTTCTCAGTGCCAAATAGAGATATTTATTTCCAAACTCCTGCTGCCACCAATTGCATCAACTGGTACATTGCCTCATTTTGCCTTGGTAGTTAACTAATTAGATACCATTGCTTTAAAGAATCACTTCCTTCAAATATCTAATGTTTCAAATTCAAGCATTAGGCATTTCATGCAACTCCCCCTAAAATTATTTTTTTTCCTGAATCATTTTGCAATACCAACTGGTCAATAAAAATCATGGAGCATTTGTATTCTTGAACCCGTTCTTACTTATTCTTTCTTATACTTTCCTGTCATGGTTTAACTCCAGCTGGCAACTGAGTACCATGCAGCCACTTATTCACTCCCCCCCACCTCCAGTAGGACTGGGAGGAAAAGAAGAAAAAGTAACACTCATGGGTTAAAATAAGAAAAATTAAATAATTGAAATAATTTACGTTAATGATAACAGGAATCTTAATGAAAATGAGAGTAAGACAGGAAGGAATAAAACCCTCCACCCATGACAGAGAAGTGAAGCACAGTGCAATTGCACATCACCTGCTGACCAATGCTCAGACCCCCCCCCAAACAAAAATCAACTCCTCTTGACCAACTTCCCCAGTTTCTATACTGAGCATGCTGTTCTGTGCTATGGATTATCTCTTTGGCCAGGTCACCTGTCCTCAGGATGCTCCCTCTCAGCTTCTTGTGCACCTGCTCCCTGGCAGAGCATGGGAAACTGGAAAGCTCTTCACTTAGGGTGAGACCTGCTCCACAGCACTGAAAGCATCAGTGTCTTACCAACAGTATTCTCATGCTAAATACAAACCACACCAGCCCTGCACCAGCTACGAGGGAGAAAGTGAAATCTATTCCAGACAAATCCAGGACATTTCCTTTCAAGAAATATGAAGTCTGTATTGAATGGCTATCTTTCCCTGTATTTGCACAGGATTTAACATGATGTCTCTAAAGTAAAACCAAGCATTACTAATAAGGATTCCAAAGTAGTTGGGGAGCTGTGTTAAGGTTTCATCTGAGCTTGTTCCAAGTGATACAACTCCACTGTTACATATAAGTGAATTTGGCCCAAGAAAAATCAACCCTACCACTAGATGATTTTTAAAAGGTTTATCTGCAATCTTCTGATACTTCACCTCCTCACTGTCATCAGCCAGTGGTACAATACTGGGAATGGAAACTCCAAGCAGGCACAAACTTCCTTCTGCTTCCCCACAGAGAAAAGCTAAATTTGTGTTTCCAAATTTATGCAAAGATCCACTTCAAGAATTAAGATTATCTCAGATTAAGGTGTGCTTGTACAATAGCCAAACAGTTGCAGTATGACTTTGGTTACACAACAATTTACCAATTAACAATGCCAGTGAGGCCACAAATCTGCTGAAGAAAAAAGGACTAAGAGAGAAAATCCCTCTGAAGGGACCATATTTCTTGTCTTCTAGGGAAAAGCCATAAATCAGTGCCTTCTGGCTCTGCCCAAGAAGCTTAAAACCCCCATGTGAGACATTAATTGTAATACTCCTTAAAATAACTGTTGGGAGCTTAAAACTTTCTTCTGAGAATTGGGGTTCATCAGTCAGTCTCTTTCCCCAAACATCCTTGCACATAAAACAGCTCTAAAGCTTACAGGATAAAGTGTTCGGTGGTGCTGCTGCACACTTCAGATGGTTTTGTGCTCCCAGATCAGCTTGAGAAGGAAAACGGTGGGTAGGAGAGGCAGAAAATACCCTGGCATCTACCTGACAACAGCAAAATATTCACCCAATCTTTTGTAAGAAGCAAGTATCAACAGTCCTTCAACCCTAGAAAACCAGAGGGAGAAAAGGGGCATTACAATAATGATGAGACAAATTGCGAAATGCTGAGCTAAAACAGTAATGGAGACCAGCCAAAAACTAATGAATTGAAGGTGAACACAGGACTAAGAAATGGGAATTAATTGTGGTGACCAGAACAGAGCTGACAAGGGAGGAGGACTGGAGAGCTGTATAATTAGGAGCAAGAGAGGCAGAATGCAGATGGTGGATTGCCAGCCTGTTGGCCACAGCCATGATGAGATGGAATTAAAATCTAAAAAATCAGGCAAGATTAACTATGACTGGTGCCTTAAAACCCAACAACAACCTTTTTTTTTTTTTTTTTCATCTAGAAATAGTGAATAATAATAAAATATCTAGGGTTTTATCTAGCCTTTTTAAATTGCACCCCTGATATTGTCTGAAATCATGAGACAAAAATGCCAGATAGTCTTCTAAGAAATACAAATTAGGAGGGCAACAGCCAGTCCCAGAAAACAAGACCTATAGGAATTAATTTAGAATGTTATTTATTAAAAAAAAAAAAAAAATTAAAAAAATTAAGCCAAAGCAGACTGTCAAAGTGGGGAAAGACTGGTTTTGATATGGAACTGGAACTAGGCACGGAAAAGCCAGTGATTTATTTGTGACTTTTCAAATTATTTTCATGAGTAGTGAATAACAACACTTTGAATTTAGATTTTGAAACTGACATATTTTTTATGTGTCTCTTCTAGCTAATGATATTGTGCATAGAACTAACACTGGACTTATTAAAACAGAGGCATAAAACGTAGGACTTTTGACAAAAGAATTTTAATAGCTACAGGAATTTAAAGAAAATAAGATTTTAACACCAACATGTTCAAAGGAAATTATCAGCAAATTATTTGAACATATTCTGTGTCCACAATATATTTAAGCAAGTTGCTAAGTGGTTGTGACTCACACCAATCTGCCTTTTGATCTGACTGTGCTGAACAGATTGCTTTAGTCTCCTGTGAATTTTAGATATGCTGAAGTCCCAGTATTAAAGAGGTGAAGGGGAAGAGAGGATGAGTTCTCTGAGCCTGGATTCCCCTCCTCATGGTGTTGCAGACTGTGGAGTCCTCAAGTGGCTTGTGTACAATTCAAAGTGTTTTGTTTGTATAGACATGGACTTGAGGGCTGCAGTTTCTCTAGACAGTCATTATCTCTGAAATGACTAAGTTTTGTTTCCCTACTATCTAAACATAATCTTTCTTACTTTGATTTATCCCTTTATTTTTGCTGCAGGCTGCTGCAGTCACTACAATAATATGTTCCCTACATAAATGCACATTACAACATCACAGCCTCAATTGGTTCTCTTACTGGTGTTCTCTGAAATATTGATTGACTTTATTACTCTCCTCTGGGCTGGGGATTCTTACCAATTTCTTGGAGGATGGTGCTTGCAGGACTCCCTCCAGGGTTTTACAGAAGGGCAGAGGATTATTGTCGCACTTCTGCCAATAGACACAACTACAGGACTTGCCCTTTTTGCAGTAGATGGCCACTGCTGAACCTTGCCAGCTTATGTGACACAGTGATACCTAGATCCTGTGCAGTCTAGCATAGATGGTTGCGCCCGTCTGCGTGTAGCTGACTCTTCTTGGGTCACTGAGGTGCCTTGAGTTGTCTCTTGAATAGCACCGTCTTTTTTCAGATCATGTTTCTCTTTTCCCAAGATTTATTATTATTATTATTATTATTATTATTATTATTATTATTATTATTATTATTATTCACTACTTGCAGTCCTTTTACCTGCAGGTATCTTTATGTGAGAGTGAGGAATCTGCTGGCCTGGTTCTTTAACACAAACACTTGAATGAGAATGAGTGCCATCATCACTATTTGCTGTAAGGGATCTGTATGTGTAAATTGCAAAGAAAAACTGTCCTGATAATAAACTCTGAGAACCTGCTCAAATGCTAGATGATAGTCCTTATTTACAAGTGTGGACATGGACAGTAAATATCAAACAATATTAAGACACGATGGTAAATGTTACCTTGTTAGTGGCATTTGCACAATTTTTATTGTACTTTGCTCCCAAAATATATTCTGCTACATTCACCTTCATTGGCTTCCTTTTTGATTTGACTAGATTTTTAAATCTCTTGTTAGATTCATCACAGATGTCATCTTTCAAAAGGGGTACTATTTCCCAGCCCTCCTCTTAACCTGGCAGCTTCTCCTGCAATGTGGGTATCACGTAAATGCATTATGCACATTATCTGTTCTAGCCACCTTTTTATTCCTTTACCCCTTTCATTTTTAAAAGATGAGTGGCAATGACATATTGAATGTGACTTACTTTTCTACCTTTTTGCTGAGAGGAATGTATAACCCAAAATCTATGAACATTTTTTGATGTTCATAAGAACACTGTTCTTTAGACAACTTTTCTTTTAGATTCTCTTTCTTCTCTCCTCCTCCTCAAAAGTAACATCTTTTTTACGATTCTTCATCTTTTATGCTTTTTTTTCTTTTGTTGCTCTGATTCTTGCTCTATTGATCTCTTCTGCATGGTCTTATGGTGCCCACTAAGGCTCTTTATACTTACCTTCTTTGTTTTATCCTTCTTGGAACTAAAACAAATCAGAAAAACAAACAAACAAACAAAAAAACCCAACAAAACAAAACCAAACAAACCAAAAACCAAATCAAACCAGAAAGCATTACAAGAAAAGCAGATCAGCAATGAGGTAGGGGCTTATGTGGATGCACAGTGTGCCTCTGACTCTGTCCTGATCTCAAGGGCCATCCTTCTTGAGGATGTCTGCCTCTTCCTTTCCCACCCTGCTCCCAGGAGCTCTCCACTCCTCCTACAGCCACTGCTCCCTAGGGTGAAGGAGAAGGGATGTGGGTCAGTGTCTCTGGAAACCTCAGGAGATATGAGGGAGGTCAGTCATTCCTTTGCTTAGCTGAATGGAGGCAGATAAAAAGTGTCACTCCTCTGGTGCCCGGGACTGATGGAAGGAAGGGGGTGGGTGCTCGGGCCATTCACTCGCAGCATCACAATTCAGAATAAGTAAGGAGCTTGAGCTTCTTCTGTGGTAAGAATGAGGTGTCCACAGAGTGATGCAGAATGTCTGCTGTTAAAGAATGTGTCTGTGGGAGGCAGTAATGAGGATTAAAGCCCAAGACTAGAAAATATTTCTAAGTCCGTGGTCCATGCTGGTCTGGGTGCTCCAGTGACATCAGTGAACAGGCCCACAGAAGCTCATGTTGTGCATAAATCACAGATAAAATTTTTTGGGGGAGGAGGCACAAATATGGAATTTCTCGGTGAATAGAGTAACTGCTGATATAGCTCAGACAATTAGATTTATATGCTCAAAATAAAGAGGGAACTGGTTTCCAGAAAGTTGTTTTTAGGGAACTGTTAAGTTTTTCATTCCTAAATAATTTTGGGTAGCCCAATTTCTCCTTCCTCCATCCCTTCCAAAGTATTTCAGCAATCTTTTTTGACTAGCAAGGTTTTGCCTTATCTTTTGCCTCTTCCCTTGATTCCCTTCTCAGCTGTTTTCCTAATCCTTTTCTGACAGTGTGGGAGACCTCAGCCCACAAGGGTAGTTGAAGCTGCTCTCCCACCTGTGCATTTGTGTGCAGAGGGAAATTTTCACTTCCATTTTTATTTTTGTCCTGTAATGAGAAAATCTAAATATCAGACTTCCACTTTATTCCAAAGGGCTTCTTCCCAGTGCAATTCCTATCATGCAGACCCATATAATCTACCTTTTCTGTATACTTCTGGTATTGGGGAAAAAAAAAGACACCTCCCCACCCTTGATCAACTAAAAAACAAACACAGAAGATATGAATTTTAGATATCTCTTCTGCTGCTGCTAAGTGGGACAACAGAAAAAATACTCTCTCAAACCTCATTACCATATTAAAACAGTACTTTTGGATTCCTTTCAGCAAGGAGGGCTGATCCTGCCCCAAAGCATACTTCTACTGAAATCAGAGATGTGAAACCTTAAAGGCTGGCTTTAAATTACAGTTACTCTTTGTCCCTAAAATTGTGCTTAATAGCTAGATATCAGTGATGAAATCTCTTTGGTAGAGTAGGGTGGGCTACTAGGATAGGTTTGGGGTTTTTTATTTTTGAAAGATGGTTTGGATTTCTCCTGCTTCTTCTCTCACCCCAGACCACAGCATGTGCTTGGAATGCACCTTTGTTTCTAGAAAGCTTTTGAAGACAGCATCTTTCCACTAAAAGCATGAACTAGGTGGAGTGGCTTTGATTATTTTGTGTCTTTTAATAAGAAAGAAAAAAGCAAGGGTTTACAGGCCAGAAGGCTTCAAGGAATATGAAAGAGAGGAGGGAGTGATAAAAAAACCAAAACCAGCTGCTTGTATTTTACATTGTATTCTTTCTTTCCTAATAAAACAAACACAGAAGGAAAAAAAAAAAGAAAAAAAAAAAGAAAGAAAGTAAGAAAGATGAGACCAAAAAAAAAAAAACAAAACCAAAAAAAAAACAAAAACAAAAACAAACCCCAAAACAAACAAACAAAGAACCCCACCAAAACAACAACAAAAAAACCCACAAAAAACAAACCAAAGCCTTTCTATACCAAATATGTTGAAGACATCTGATGTTGCCTCGAGAATCTTCATCCTTTTCAGATCCTCAGAGCTTCTGCACCAGGATGGAGGTCATTACTCCTCATTATTGAGGCCTTGCCATGTTGTGCATGCAGCAGCAGCTCTACCAGAGAAAATCTGTGCAGCAGTCGGTGTCAGTCCTTCATGTAACACAGAAATGGCTTTTTTAAGCATCTCCATCACCTTCATAGTCATACTTTCTGTTTTATAGGTACTGACATGGTAGGACCAGGATGGTCAACGTATCAGCACTGATCTTGCTGCACTTCTGCTGCAGTTTCCTGCTAAAGAAAAATGTGTAATCTGAATGCTACTCCTATGAATTGTGTAATTCTTGCTACAAAACATATTCATTAGAGGAATTTACTGGATGGCACTATTTTGGTATTCATTATAACCCATTACTTGAGAAAAATAAACAGAGCATAAAATCAGAAACAAAGGAAGGAAGCAAAGGAATTTTCTTTACCACAGTACAGCAAACTAGCTAGGTATTATCAAAAGCCTGGTGACTTTTATTTTTTTTTTTCCTTCCCTATTTGACGTTTTCGGTTTTCTTCCACGCTGACTCTCGCCGCTGCGTGCGCTGACCGACGCCCATCGGGAGCAGATAAACCCGCTCACCGCGCTCCTCCTCCGCGCCCTGCGGGCGCTGTGCGGCCATCCCTCCTTCCCTCCTTCCCTCCTTCCCTCCTTCCCTCCTTCCCTCCTTCCCTCCTTCCCTGCCGGCTCGGGCGCCGCTCGCTGTCCGCGCCCGGCCCGCAGCGCCCCCTGCCGGGGCCGCCGACAAGCCCAGTGCCCCCCTCCCCCGGACGGGAGCCTGCTGCCCTATCCCGGCGGAAAAAGCGTGGAAGATTTCTGTCAGGTTGCCTCGGAGGAGATCGTCTGCTTTTATGAGGATTCCCCGGAGCCAGCGTCGCTGCGCTACACTAATTCCTTTCTAGGATGTTGTTGGGGTTTAATCAAGTTATGTTTGGTTTGTCAGAAATCTACTTCGGTAGTCAGTGGATCATGTTTTAAGACGGAAAAAAAAAAAAAAAAATCAAAATTCCGTGCGACCAAATACCAAGTACCCCCAAAGGAAGAAGAAATAATGGCAGCCATGGAGCAAAGCCAGTACATCAAGGTCTGATTCAACTCCGGAGACATGCAGAGGCTGAGGATTGATGGAATAAGCAGTACTACTTCTGCTACTATCATGTCCCCAACAAAGACTGTCCCCCTTCCAGCTGGCTGCCCACAAGGAAGGGGAGTTTGGAAGTAAAGCATGGGAGCAGCTGGTTGTTCCTGTTTTCCTCCAGGGCAATGAGGTTTTGGACCTATGATCTGTAAGCAAACAGGCTGTTCAGAAGGAAACCCATTGGCATCTACTTTTACTGATTTTAGGGAGAACCTCTTGACAAAGGCCAAAATATAACTGGTTAACAGCTGCCAGCCAGACTGCAGCAGTACGGTGTATATTGCTCTCCATGCTTCATTTGTTCTTCATTTGTTCATTTCTGTGTCTTGTTAAGAATGAGAACCCAAATCTAAAAGCTGTGCTTGATTTTGCTGGGCTTCCACCTGCAGAATTGTATTGATTTAGGTCTTTCCTCCTCTTCTCCAGAGCCCCTAATGCCTCTGGTGGGATTACTGAGAAACTCTGACTCTGTATTTCAAACTTTTAAAACCTTGTTATTTTATATATCCCATTCCAGCTTTACCAAAGAACCTGCACTCCATCTGTAAGGACAACAGCTAAACCAAGAATAGGTATCCTAATGATGTCAGGCACTGAACCATTTTGGGGAGGTTTTCTGTTGAGAATCATGTATGAGGAGGTTCTACTCTCCAGTTTTGAAAGCCAGAGGATGAAAGAAATACTTTCTCTCCATTAGTAATAGACAACTAACTTTAATAGCATAATGTTTAATAAAAAATACTTCAGGTATTTATATGCAATATAGTTTTATGTCTGGAGTCGATATTATGGGGAAAAAAATTGTCCTGGCTTTAGGGGATGGAGAGGAAGTTTGTCGTTGCTTGGATATATAGCACTACCCTTTGGGATGGTGTCATTTGATAATTCCTGCCACATGTTCTTATGAGTAGGATGTTTTTGTTTCCTTACTGTGTCTCTCCTCAAGTCCTGCTGGGTAATATTTCAGATGGTCACGGTCAGAAAAGGCATGTGACAACTTCCAGATGTTCAAATAATCAAAGCGATCTGCAGATCTAAGGGAGCACACCAACAAACAAATGGAGGATAACTTGAAGGGCTGCAGTCTAGGTGGGGGGTCACGTTCAGAGGTGGTGTAGCAGGCTGAAGGATAGTCTTTTAATATCTGGAGAATTCACTGATGTCTAGATCATTTGCTAAAAATGAGGTAGTCTGATGATGTGGCTGGGCTGGCAGTAAAACCCTAAAACATGGGGTCTGGTTGTGGTTTTCCCACAGCTTGGAGCAGAGCTGGCTTCCCTGGGGACTGAGGGAGGCTCTCATAGTGCACCATAGCTCTGAGCTGAGCTGGCCTCTGGGCTTCAGTTTGCGTGATGCATCTGAGACTAAGAAATGTGACCTTGCCCTGCTGTCATCCACACCACCATGGCATCTGTGGCTGCATCCTTGCTGAGCTGGTGGCGCCTGAGACAGTGCTGTGTTCAACGGAGAGAGGGGAGGGCACATCCCAGCTCAGACAAACGTGTGTTTCTGTTTTGCTCCAACCTGGCTTGAATAGGCACCTGTTTGGCTTCTAGTAGCAAGTTCTAAGCTGAGTTTGGGGAGCCCTTAATCAAAGCCCTTCCTCACCCCAGGTGATTTTTGTTAGTCCATCCTCCCAGCTTTATAGAAACAGGCAAGACAATTAAAAATGTGTGGTAGGACACAACATTCCTCTTTGGGAATGTAAAACCATTCATCATCGAGATTTTAAAAACTCCTATTAGTCACTGGCGACCTGATGTTCGTAGAAGTGAATGCTCCTGACTTTGGTGCAGCGGCAAGGAACACCAGGATGGAGGATGCATGTTGCTTCTGTGACACAGACTAAACAGTCCTGTCTCTGGTCACAGAAGGGACAATGTTCACTCCCCACAGGATCCTATAGCAAGTTTCCTGGTGCCTTTTTGTACACTGGCATTTGATGGCACATTGCCTGTGCTGCTGGCAAATTGTTTAAACAGATGTTCTCTGCATCTGCCCGCTCTGTGTGCAACTGGCACAGCTCTGCTGGAAGGCTGCTTTCCAAATCCTTCCAGTGATGGAAAGGGGTGGGCAGTATTACTACTATTATTTCTACTACTACTAATTTGTTTGGAAACACTGCTGGCTCAAAACCTGGCTCAGCTGCTGATGAAGAAGGGAAGATCCGCTCATGTCAAAAGACCTTTTGGAGTTTTGAACTACAGGCTGATGCTTTTGAAGCATAACTATTTGGGGGATTGTTACCAACTTTTCTTTCCCCTTGGTAATAAGACTTCCTTATTCTAGTAGCTGGGGCATCAACAGCACACTTCCATCATTTATAATGTGGTTTTCAAGACTGCAAGCTCTTTGCCCATGTCCACAGGGAAAGTTAAAATTATGTATGTATGGTATATTTAAAATGGAAACTAGTCATTGCACTGGAAGCCAACTCAAAAAGGCAGATGGGGAGATGTGATAAGAGAAATAAAGCTACTACAAATCAGAAAACTGTGGGAGAAACAAACTAAGTGGTCCCTACCTACCAACTACCCATCTGTTGGCCATCCACCAATCTCTCTACTAGCTACATATTTGGATGTTTGTACTTAAAAAAAAAAAAAAAGAAAAAGACAAGGGAGCAGCATGTGGAGGTCCGGCTGGGACAAGAGGAAAGCGGCTAAAGGACCTTTTTACTGGCTGGTAAATTCATGCCTGGTCTCCCTTCAAGATTTCATAGTTTAGAAAGAATTTTAGTTTGTTCTTCAAAAGATGCGTCAGTCTGTTCTGGATTAAGAGGACAATATGCCTTCCACATTTACTCCCCCCGCAAAGACTGATTTTTGGAGGATTTACTAGTCCTTTCGTTTCAGACACATTTCTTAACAAGATGGCTTTCTTTGTGGTTAAACTTAAATTCTGTCCTTCCTGAATCCTATAAAGCTCACTATGTGTTTGTCCTTTCATGGTCATTACTGATACATACTCGCTGCACTCACTGTGCTCTACTAAAATTGTTTTGTCAGGGTAAAAACTGCAAAATAAAACGTTTCCTAAGAGGGAGTACCCCAAATACAATTTCATTACAAAATTTCCCCAATCATTTCCAAACAATTTAAAATTGAAGATAAATCTTTCCTTTACTACCAGATGTGAACTTCCAAAAGCTTAGGGCATGAATAATCTCTCTGAATTTTCCAGTTATTTCAATATCCTATCCATACTGAAACCAGCCTGTGTCTCTTCCACCTCTTCAGGAAAATTTGCAAACGAGGCCAATGTCTGACATCTTTATCCATTAAAATCAATGATCATGCATATTTTAATTTGCTTTTTCAGTTTTCACTCCCTTCCATTGCTTGTTTTCAGCTGAACCTCCATTTTCCTCCCGCCCCCACCTTTGTTTTAAAGGGAATCAAGAAATTTCCTCTATTTTCCTTTCTCTGCTTTTTCTTTCTTTACCGTCTCATCTCTTTCTTTTATTTCAGTAGCCATCATTCTCTGTTGACTGCAGATCTTGGCTATATTCTGATAAAGTCAACAGAAAGGTTTTCCCTGGAATTTCAGATGTGTTTCCATATTGGTTTTTCTTTCCACTCCTCTCCTTTTTCTTCTTGATGCCTGGCTGGCCGATTTAAGCAAACATTTTCAGAACAACTTGTCCTCAGCTGACTAAACTGGTAAATAACGGATAAATATAGTTTCAATTTGGAACAGCTTTCTGGCAAAGGATGGAGAACAGCACTAAAGAAGAATTTTTCTCACCTTGAGTCATGGGACCTGGTTGGTTAAATTAAAACCATTTACTTAACCTCTGTGTACAACACACAAACAGCAGAGATGTCTGCTTGTCCTGATACTTGTGCTGTCTACAGCACCCTTGTTGTTGTGAAACACAAAAAGACCATTTTTCATTCTTTCTTTGAATCCAAAGCAGCAAAAACCTAACATATATTTAGGCAAAGGCCCTGGCTTATTTCTTCAGTCATTCTTTTTTGCTCCCCACCACCTAGAAAACTCTGTCATAAGCTTTAAGCTTCAACATGTAATGATAGAATGATAAATTCCTTGATGTCCTAAGGCTGGCTATGTCCCATTGTAAGTCAATCTTGCTGCTACACATTAATGTCTTCTTATCAAAGTACACGTCACCAAGCATACAAAAGGGATGTTGCAATGTTTGTTAAGACGATAATTTGCATATTTCCTATGAAGCATACAGAGGACTTTTATATGTATTTTATATGTGTTTATTCATACAGAGGAGCTAGAAATATAAATATTACAGTGCTTTTGATATATATATAGAGAAAATAAAAAAAACAATTCACAATAGTAAGTCATTGTATTTTGAATTTTTATTGCTACAAATTATAGCAATAGTTCACACAACCCAGCTATTATCTCAGATTTTCTTTCTACAGAATCACAAAAACAATCTGAGTCATCCTGACTTGATTCATGTTCAGTTCCTGTTTGGGAAGACTTCCCTCACCATCAGGCTGCCTGGCAGCATTTTTTTTTTTTTTTTTTGTGAAAGCTCAAATTCTGTACAACAGTCCCGCAGCCTATGGTGGGTTCTGCAGCATGAATCATGGAAAATACGCATCTCTACTTGTTTGCAGCTGGTTATTTTTGTTGAGGTCCATGTGGAAGGAGAACTATGCAGTCTTTTCCTACATAATATGTGTCCTTTTAGCACTCTGATGGGAATGGATTAATAGAAACTTACTAAACATATCAAAAGATGCTCAGCGTTTTAAAGAGGGAAAAGAAGTGGAGTTGACATGCACAGCCAAGGTGGAGTATCAACCATTTTCAGAAAGAAAGTGAATATGTCTTTATGAATAAAGCAAAGCACAAGAGAGTTGTTTCCCTTTTTCTCCCAGGGTCCTCTTAATGGCCTATCACTAAATTATTTATTTATATTTTAATTCATTTTAATTATATTTTTTATTCTTTATTTACATTTTATTTATAAACTTTTATTTATATTTACTGTAGCTTTCATTTCACCTACATATGTTATATGACTTGGTACATGCAGATTATATTGTTTTAATTAGTTAATGGAGCTGATTAATTAATAACTTGCTACTCTTTCCTGAAAAGCACAACAGAAGCACAGAAAATTACTTGCACTTGGTACTTTTCCTTACATCATTTGAGAGAGACTTCTCTAGGCTGGAAATGCAGAACAGTAACTTTATGTAATACCTTAGACTTGAAGTGAATAATAATGTGTGACTTCAGGGAAATGAAGGTATGCAGAGTACCAATGACACTGGCTAATATTTCTGCAGTTGAACAGTTCAGCAGTGAGCAGCATTGCTTCTGACAGCATCCTGAAAAATTATGGTACAAATTTTACTATTAGTAATAGAAGCATAAAATTGTCACTTAGAACCATACAATGATTACGAAGATTACCAGATTCCTGCATCTAAAATGAGGACTAAAGGAACTTTAGAAGCAAAAATTTGAAGTGCTTGGTCATTTGATGTTGTATGACTGAGCAATAGTCATTTATCTGGTGGGCAAAAGTGAAGCCGGGTGCAGAGAAACAAGTTGTGGGGGTTTTATGTCCTGTGGGGAGAATGCTTCACCAGGGGTCAATGGGCTTAACCTGGATATGCTGGTTCACGTCCAAGGCATTAGGGTGCATGTCAACTCCAGGAACAAAACTGGTCAGAAACTAATATAACCCCTCTGAATAAGCTTCTTTGGCACGGAGGCCTGATTTCCTCTGTATGTGTCTTGATCTCTGAAGTACAGTGTTTGCTTCAGACACTCTTAAAGATTGCTCTGAGACCAATCAAAAGACTGGGAAGCATCTTTGGATAGAAGGGGCAGGTGGGCAATCATTTAGGCATGGCAAGAAAAAGTTTAAGGATTTTGGTTGCAGATGGTAAGTATTTACTTCAGGACTAATGCTCTTCCAATCTAGCAAGAAAAGATATAAAAAGATCTGGTGGCTGAAGCTGGACAAATGCACAGGATGAAAAGGCTACACATTTCACCAGGGAAATACTTAGCTACTGGTGTGGATTGCAAGAGGTTATTGTGGCTTTTCTACCATTAGCAATTTTTAAATCGAGAATAGATGTTGTTGGGTTTTTTTAATCTAAAAGATTTTCTCAAGTTTAAACTGGATCAAATTCAAGGATGTTCCGTGTCCTAAATTATGTGGTTAGGTGACCACACAGTGACTCCTGGTTTTGTAATCTGAAAATCCTTTTGCTCTGACAAATAGGGCTGGAGGAGCTTTTACTGTGACTGATCATTTGGATTCATGGATGTGCACTGTGTTTACTGGGGTCAGCACTCACCTTTCTTCCTTCTGAATCAGCTCGACACTGACTGTCCAGGCTGCAGAACTGCACTAAGCAAACCTGTCCTGCCTAGCCCAGGGATGCTCCTTTTTCACTTATTTCTCTCCTCCCAGGCTGGAACCCCACATTCCTTTTTCCGAGGAGCCAGGAGCCACCTTGAACCGGGGAACTTCTGTAGCGCTTTGAGAGTAACCATTCACAAAGACCTTACAGCTCTGAACTACAGCATGCACAAAGAACACTTTTTTTCTAACAACTACAAAATTCTGCAATAAGCTTTGCTCCAATGAAACCTCTATAAGTGGTAGTGGAGCTTGGTATGTTAGTGACCAAGGATTTGACTATCAGATAATTGCAATTATATGTTCTTTCCAGAACAACTTGCATTATTTAAGAAGAAAAACAAACTCCAATCAAGCTGGTCAGAGGTTTTGAAATATTCAGATGCAGAGCTTCAAGCTTTAGCCATTGGGGTATAGTGCCAAGTGCTGCTGAGCAGGCAGTAGGCTCAGGTTTGATTGCAGTGACTGAACTTACAAATACAGAAAGTTCACAGAAAAGCCTGCTCTTATGAACCTTCAACCAGCACTTGCAAACTAAGAACCCATAGATTACTTATATAATAAATGGATGCATATCTGTCCAAATGTTTAATAAAGATACTATTCGAGAAGCATGTAGCAAGTCATTTTCCTCTGCAGTAACAAGATATATTTTATATTGTACACTGGACAGTCACAGTAGCGGTTTAAATCTTTTGAAGCTTCTATGTTCAGAAGACGATATTTTCACAACGATTATACCCCAAATACAGGTATTAAAATGGGAATTTTCAGGTCAGATGAGACAAAAATTTGGTAGCGACTGAATTCAGTTTAACTGTTATTGATATATATGCACCGTTTAAACAAGACCTTGATACTAAAAAGTAAACTGAACTGTGCAATATGATCCAGTGAAACCTGTTTTTATAAGTGCTCTTTGTACCCTGGAAGACATGGGGATGGTGATACTATTGATTTTCAAAGGTCAGATCACCTGTTTCTGGTTACTTTGGCTAATGGAAAGGAGAATATTGTTTGGCCACATTTGCCAGGTTCTCTTACAACTACCTTCTCCCTATGCGTGCTCTCTCTGGCTCCCCTGCAAAGTACTGTTCAAGTGCACATGAGTTACATCTACACCAGCACAATCATGGTGATTTTCATTTCCTGGTTGCTCCCAGAGGCATTAACACAACCTCCAGCCCCAGGCTGACACATACTGCCCTATGGCCGGCACAGCCAGCTCCAGGTCTGGAAGTCTGGTAGGCTGAGTTGAAAGTACTGTTTCTTCCACGTGCACTCATGTTCCAGTTGCAACTCAAATATATTAAAGAAGTTTTCTCTCTCTAAATGTATCTTCACATATCTGCATTTCAGATTTATGCCGTTGCCAATTCACTTTACGTTTTGCATTAAACCAAACGCTTACATTAACTGTTAATTTTTGGACTCAACAAGAACAAGAGGGAAGTGAGGAGAGGGAATAGACTGAAATGACTTGTGTGTATATTAGTAGGATTTCTAAACCTGGGTTTAGATCTACTGAATCTTTGGAAGCACAATTCCTGTCTCAGAACTGGAGTGATGGGTGCCTATCAAGACTGGGCAGTTCCCAGGATGGAAGCCCATTCTGTCCCACTGGCACTAACATCACCTGGAGAATTAGGCCTGCTGTTCTGTAAGCATGAGTCTGCTCTCTGACTTTGTTTACATCTTTTCACTAAAGCACACACAGGAAAAATGCTTCTTTTGAGTCTAGCTACTTCATCTTGAGAGGATGCAAAGATGCCTGTTCCTCTTGCAGCCAAAGGACTCTCAAAGCCTTGTATATTTGGAAGAGGTAAGTGACGAAGGAGATGGATCTGCAAAGGTAAGAAAGACTAAGAAAGACCATTCCTCAAAGCTAGAAATTACAGCACAACTTTTGTTAAGTTCCCAAGCTCCAACTTTATGGATTACAGTGGAGAACCACTGCCACAATAAATGCTGCTTTACTGCTTCTATCTGTATAAGGCAAGGAGTTTCTACAAAACTTCCAAGACACCACTTGCCAAAGATCTCACTCCATAGGATGATATCAGAATAGCAGAAGGTGAAGCCAGGTGATGAAAAACACATTTGTCAAGAGTTTGGTGTGACAGACCAAGAGCTGTCCTATGCTGTTCCTGAGCTGTCATGTGTTGTAGTATTTGTTTTACATTCCTATGCAGGGTTTTGTAACAGTGAGAGGAAGTGGTCAATCCTTTCAAATTTGAGAGAGATGTGCTGGCACTGATTTCTGTGGCTGCAGTCCTGTGTCAAGAGATTATTTGTGCTGGCACAGTGAGTTCAATACATGTCTACATTCTTGATACTTGAATCTCAAAAACTTCACTAGAAGAGATGCCAGTAAGCTGTTATTTTCTCTAAGTACCAGTTCTCCATAGATGTAATCATAGTAACAGCCATCACATTTCTGCTAACACTAGCCAGCAAGGGTTGAAATTTTGGCCCTGTTGAAATCTTTGGTAAAGATTTGGCTGAGAAGTGTAAATAGGTTTCCACACAAAAATAGAAGTATGGAAGAAAAAAATAAAGGTCTGTGTAATAACAGTAAAATGTTTTGATTTTCAACATCCTGGATGACAGTGTTCTTACTCTATAAAAAGTTCAAATTTGTTTGTGCCGCAAGGAACCCCCACAACAAAAGTTCACTCCTCAATTCCATATTTACGTTCAAAAGAGAAATCCTGTCAGGACTGTGTTTTAACCCAGATGGCAGCAGAACTACAGTCCAGCTTGATACTGGACAGCCTGACGAGGAGTGATGGGGCAAGTCATAAACGAACTGAATTCCTTCTGATGAACACAGGAAATTTGTTCATGTTCTTAAAAGCTAGTGATACCCCAGAGGGTACCTGAAGATGCAGCCTTTGGACAGAAAGCTTAATCTTTGCAAAGGTGATCTAACAAATGTCCTGCATGAATCAAAACAAGTCTGTTCCTTGGGTTTTAACTGATTTTGGAAGCCAGTTCTGTAAAACAAATACCTGTGGCACCAAATATCTAAACCATGAAAAACACTGTGGAGCATCAGGTCGTCGACCTACAAGCCACAGGAAATTCCAGACTAAATGTTCCTAAAAGTTGTGTTGATCATGCCTCATCATTTTGGTGACCATAAGAATTACTATTAGTATGTTACACAAGAATTCAGAAATGCTGCCAAAAATTAAAAGTTAAGTGAGATTTTTCCATTCTAGGCTTTTTACCGATTTATCTTTAGAATTATCTTTTATTTATTCATGATGCTGTTTTATTTTAGTCACTCCTCACTGATTAGCCCAAAAAACGTGGGCAACGTGAGCAGCAGGAGCAACAGCAGATGGCAGCACCAAGCTGCTGGATCGGGGCTGTCAGCGCAAACAAGGGGAAAACACGCCCTGAGATGAACGAAAGTTTCTGAGAGTTTGCTTGCTTTCGCATCTCCTTCTTTTCTCCCGTTCCTTTGGATTTATTTGTTTTCTTCTGTTTTTTCTACTCACTATTGGAAAAATAAAGAGAAAAAGAACACCAGATGAGGAGAGTTGCTATGTCAGGTCATCCTGTATTCATTTAGTAGAAGATGGTAAGACCTGATGTGACCTGCTGAAGAGATGACATGAGGTTATGGCCTATCCTACCAGCACTTCACGTCCTATTAAACGCTCCACAGGGGCAACATCTGGAGGGTTAAACAGCTGCTGGGTAATGCAATTTTAAATACCACTTCATCAAAGTAATAGTCTCCACAGGATCCTCTTGGGATCTGTAAACTGATGTGTTCCAGGATTTGTGTGCTGCAGCCCTTTTGTGTAACACATTAGGGAGACTCTGATAGCTCTCACTTTAGCAGAATGATAGAACCGAAGTTTGCAAATTCATCTACACAACACCACCTTGCTGAGCCTGGGATCAAACACATGGCCATTATGGGTTTTCTCTTCTTTTTCTTTCTTCCTCAAAGCTTGATATTTTGTGTATCCAAAATTAATGTAAGCTAAAGAAAACATTTAGGAAGAACAGGTTTACTCTTGAGTTTATTTTCAAAGCAATGTATGAGCTTCCAAAGGAGATCTCATCCATGCTTTCTGTTCTCCAGGGTAGTTACAGAGGAGGGACAAATATTCTCTGTGCTCAACATAATCAGCCAAGCTTTCAAACTGAATAACAAAAGGATTTCTCAGGCCCTTACCAGACCTGGCTCCTCTCCTGCATTCTTCAAATACAATCCCTAGCGCTGGCAACACAAATAATGAAGGAAATGTGGTCTCCAATGTGGTCGACCGTGGAGGCTGGTGCCACCATCTAGCTGCTAATCAACACACCTGAAAGGAGAATGGTATGCAATTTTCCAAAATAACTCCTTCCATTGTTTCAGAGCTGCTAAGGAACAATTAAGAAGAGTTTCATTAAATAATTAATTCATCATTTTAGTAATATTGAATAATTAATCACTTTGAGAGAAGATAGCCCAGTAACTTTTTCTATTATCTGCTAATGCAATTTACGTTCTGATTCTGAATCCAGTGAAATCCTTAGCAAACACATTCTCCCCTGCTTCTGGGCAGGGAGAATTTGATAGTTGTCACTGATTGAACTTTGTCACTACCAGGAGAATATGAGAGGACACTTGGTAACTCCTTTCAAGGGAGAAAAATATAGGGTAAAACTTGCAGCCAGCATGAGCCAGCATTCTTTGCTGAAGTCAATGGAAAATCTTCAATTCTTTCTGAGCAACTGTCTGCCCTTGGCATTGTCCTTACTTGGAGATCCTTCTCTCTGCTTTACTGCAATCATTTCAGATTAAAGGGCAGAGGAAAATTCCTCAATTACCTGTCATAGTTTCTGTCCACAAATTCTGGGTAATTTTCTGTGTGATACCTTTTAAAGAGGGATGTAGTAATAGAGGAGCAGGAGCAGTTATAAACCTGGAAAGAGCCACCACTGCCATTTTATTTTTATTATTTGGGTACTCATAAACTCTGGGAGGTTACGGAGAGACCAGAGAAATGGCTTGTTTTAATTTTTTCTCTACTGAGCTATACAATACAATCTTCAACTACCATAATGTCAACAGCAGCACAGCCCTGAATTGTCTCTGAAGTGTGTGCTGTAGCCTCATTTGACATTTTCCATGCCATTCCTGCACAAAATATTTATATCAGACAGTACTACCCACAGACAATTCTATTAGGTGACTATTCTTTGGAAATTGTAACATTTTTGAATGCACAATTATGAAATATGTGCATATAGTTAGTGGCCTATGCTTTAGAAACAGAATCTATTAAGAGTGCAGGCATATGAGCTACTGTAATTTACTAACTGAAATTATTTTCTCTCACTCATCACTGCTGAGGACACCACGGCTGCCCTCCATCTGTGGAGAGGTCTTCATAAGAAATGGGGAGCAGTAGGGAAACAGCATGGATTCTCCAAAGAATGTCTTAGTTTATTTATTTATTTCAAATGTCTTTCATGTCTTGGCTTTGTGCATCTTTTCCAAAAAGCAAATGCTTCACAGATGGAAAGAAGCAATTTTCAGTTGTAAAAATTCTAAACAGTTCAGGTGAAATGAAAAACAGAGCTTCCTGGAGACATGCNTTTTTTTTTTGCCCCATCCTCACTTTGATTGCAAAAATATTCACCCACCTCCAGACTTTATAGCATGAGAAATGCCCTTCCTGGGGTCTAATTCATGCCTGAGGTATCACTGCAGATCGATTAGAAAGGAAGGCTCCTATTTTCACATAGACTTTACACATCTGCTCTGATTTTCTGCAGGGTGGATCCTCAGTAACTCTGCTGCAAAAATTGAGTCTTATATAAACCAAGCTTTTACTGGCATAGCTCCTCTTCTGAAGGGAGCTGTGCTACATGGTCATCAGGAAAAGGTCTAATTTGTCCACTGATACTCTGTTTTCTGTCAATTCATAAGGTTAAGTAGTGAAATTAGGAAAAAACATCACAGTTGATTGGTGAGAAAGAGTAATGAGCTTATTTTTTGATTCCTCCTGCTGATAAAACCTTTAAGGATTTTTGGCAGATCAAATTAGCAGGAGCTTTAGTAGATACCCTCATAACCTTTGGATATCACAGACTGCCTATGAGGCAGTTAAATCTACTGCACACTCCCTGTGGGGAGTTTAATTCATCCTCCAGGACATCTGCCTTGGAGCCAGATACCCACAGCCAGATTCCTACACATCCACGGCTCCCACGTGTAGACTGCAGCACAGCAGTGGACAAAGCGGTACTGGCACTGCTGGTGGCCATGAGTATGGAGCTGGAGCAATCCCCACATGGGACAGGCATCTGCAATGAGCAGAACCAGCACACAGCACCAGAGCAGCTTCTGGGTGCTGAGGGGGTGGGTCCAGTTCTCTGGGCTCTAAATCCTTTGGGACCCTCGGGATCAGAGACTAAGAAAAGTAGAGAAGGTGGCCTATAATTATTATCCGCTGCCACTTCTTGGGGAATGAAGTTCTGACACACGCTAATGCCGAAAGCTCGGTCACTGGCACCCTTTGGATATTGCAGTGGATTTTACAACACACATTTGACAAACATGTCGTGCGAGGGCCTACAGGAAGAGAGTGAAACACTCAGCAGTGGGTGCTGAATCAGGGTCTGAGTGTGCAATCCAAAGTTATTTGCTATAAAGTCTAGGACATTCCCTGAAAAATGTTGAGTTGCGCAGGAAATGTCTGGTTACTTGTGTAACTGCAAGATATACAAACTCATCAGGCTCTGACTCCGAAGTCTTATGACAATAATGCATTTTCTTCCAGACATGTTCAGTTGCATATCTGATACACATATTGCTCAGCCAAAATGACTTGTTAGTGATTTATTTGGAATATCCAGCCTTTACCATATGACATCACCTCTTCAGCTTGATGAAAAAAAGGTTTAGACTGAATTCTTCCCATTAAAAATAATGGGGCAATGCTTTCTTGATGCCAATATTTACTGATATCAAAGAAAAATATTGTCTTGGTTATTTGTCTTAATTTAGCCCAAACAGTACACAAAGCACAGTGTACAAAAACAATATGTTCCTTCTTCTAAACCAAATCATCATTTACTAATTGCTATATGATTTTAATGAAAATAGAGGCATAAAGAGGCCATATAAAATTACTTTCTATACCTGCCTTCAAACAGAACCTCAAAAAGATTACTTTTGAACTGTCCATTATACAAAATGCAGGAGAGAATGAGATCCAGATCTTTTGTTAAGTTATGTAAGAAGCAGTTTCATTATGTATATATAACTGTATATACAGAGATATTAAAATATGTACTCTATGTATGTGTGTGGCAGCACATATATAATTATGGTTTTATACTTTAATTAAAGCTTACAGATCGCAATGGCATTTAAACATTCCTAAAATCCAGGTTTTGGATTTGGACAGACCATTCAATGTATCTAAACCAAATATAAAATCCAACCTAGCACTAGTGCAAGTTCATGTGAGAACTGTTATGCTCAGATAGAATCCTTTGCTTCTGGGCATGGACCTAGAGGCAGACAGAGATGTGCCTTGCCTTCCCATGACTTCTGTTTAGAAATTCACATGGAAACTCAAGTATTGCAAGCTCACAGATAAAGCATCAAATTTAAAAAAAAAATTCAAGCAAGGACTGACATATTAATAGGTAGAAGATTTTGTAAGAACTAGTCTGCTTCCAGCACATCAGAAAAATAAGACTTGAGTCCAGATTTCTTACTGAGGACTCTGTGACACACTTGATTATGAATGAAACTGCCCCTTCTCTGCTGCCTTTCCGTTGCCTAAGAAACTTTTACCAGAAGTTACAAATGCATTTTTCTCAGACCTTTCTACCAGAGCAACCCTCATTTACAGGCATTCAGAAGATTTTTGCTTCCATCTACATTGAGAAATTTCTCCTCCTGCTTCCTCTTGATCATACCCATTCCAGACTCCTGCCCAAGGGGGTGTGTGGTGCAATGGGAACCATGTTCTGTCAGTGGCGAGCACATCAAAACCCATTAATTAACACTCCTAGACTTCAGTGCCTATAAACAAGCCCAAACCCTTCCACACACATCCAAAACTAACTTTTAGCCATAGCTTACAAACAACTACTTCTATGGGAAAGGAGGAGGGAGGATTTCTGCCTGGTTGCCACTAGATGGAGTGAAGCCAAAACCATAGATTTTATTAGTGTTGTGATAGAAACACATTCCTTCCCTATATAGGCTTGGGGGTTTTGTTGTTTGAGGCTTTTTTTTTTTTTTCTTAAATAAGTCCATTAAGCTGAGAACCAAGCCAGTCTGGTTCTGGAGTGAAGGAGACCTGTTAATGTTAGTGTGCTGCTCCTATTTGTAACTTGGGTTCACGCAAAGGATTGACGACACGTGGACTTTCTGTGCTGTACACTACAGAACTGAAAACAAATTCTTCAAAGACTGATTCCTTTCTTTGTCTTCCAGTACCAATTCAGATGAGTAAATAAGGAGTTTCAGCTATGGAGAGGGTCCTTGTGCTGTGACTACACAGGCACATGGGTTCTGTCTTTAGGCTTCCAAGGTAGATCATTAATACCTGGTGGTGCTGACAACCTCCAAAGAGTTTAAGCACTAGTCCATCTTCCCTTTTCTTCTTCTACTCTGTTAGCCCACCTTTTTCACTTGTCCATGTGTGCATTTAAACTCCCATCCTCTGCTCAATTACATCCTCTGCTTAATTACATACGCATAATACATGGGGAAATCACAAGACATTTCTTCTTGGTGTGCAGTATACTATCAATCTTTGTTTTCATAGCACAGTTTGTTCTCCCCGATGTGCTCAGAATTGCTCTACACTATCTAGGGGAGTTTGGTTATTGTTTTAAATGGCAGGTGACAGTAAGGTAACAGTTATGGTTTCTGAAAATCTAATACAGATGAGTACTTTGAAAAGTGCAGTGCAGTTTGAATGGTGAGCATATCTATATAAAGTTCATTACATTGTTGTTTTTCTAAAATTATACCAAATCTGTATATGCCTGAAACAGTTGGAATCCCTGAAAGTCCAAGGATGTTTTAGGAACCATTTTGCTTAGAACATGAATAGAATAGAATAGGATAGGATAATGAATAGAGAATAGAATAGAATAGAATAGAATAGAATAGAATAGAATAGAATAGAATAGAATAGAACTACTTGAGTTGGAAGGGACCTACACTGATCCTCTAGTCCATTAGCCTCACCAAGACTTTAACACAGCTTAAAGGAATTGTCCAAATGCCTCTTAAGCACTGAAAGGTTTTGGGCATTGAACACTTCTCTAGGAAGCCTATTCCAGTGTTTGACCACCCTCTCAGTATCTACTAAACTCCTAAGAACATTTATTTCCTGCTATATTGTATTTGGCAAGTAAGTAAGAAATTTTTTCATACTCTTCCTTGAATCTAAATGATAAACTTTTTTTTTTACTCTTATTCCTTCTGAAGCAGGAAACATTATTACTTTACAAACTTTGAAGATCTTCTGTTAAGCAAATGAAAACCTTGCAGATCTAATCTACTACTAATATCTACTACTAATATTCTTCCAGATGAGGCTGCTAGTATGTTACTTCTTTTCTATCAAGAGAGATTCCTTTTTACAGAACTCGGTGATGAAATGATTTAAGGCAATAGCTGCTCAGAAATCCAAATACATCTCATCAAGAGCCTTTTAAAAGAAAATTTTGTTGAGGAATGTTTCTGCTTGAAGAATAATCTTGTATTTTCTCCAGGAAGTTTTGAACAGATTCAGGAAAAATTAGAAACTTTGAAACATTACTGTTTCTACTTTAAGTATTGTTACAGTACTTTTCATATTTTAAAAGAAAGCAGTGAAATTACTAATCATAACAGAGAAAGGGATTATAAATATAATTATTAATTGATTAATATTTTGACTCTAAAAATAATTTTGTTTGAGATTTTGAAACTGATTAGTGGAAATTACAGGATAGCAAAAGAAGTTGACATTTCAATGTAGAGTACATAAATTTGAAACAAAACCACTATTTCTGTCTGAAAGAGACTTTCAACCTCTTTTAGATAGCTCCCCATGTCAAAGGCTTACCTCCCCATGTTGCGCATGCAGACTTTCAAGTCTGCCAGAGTTTTTAATAATGAGGGACAGATTGTGAGATCTCAGTTGTGCAAGCAAAGCTGATTTTTTCCATTCCAAGACTGGAATTGAAGTGGATATCAGGGCAAGAGCCAGACATTCTCCTCATGGACAGGAAAGGAAGAGTGGGCAGGAATAGAGGGGAGAAAGAGACAAGAAAATGCAATTAGCAGTCCAGGCTTGTTGTTTCTGGGACTTCCGTGGGGAAAGGGAAACTGAGCACAGCTGGGATGCTTCCAGCCATGAAAACTTCCTACATCCCAGCTCTTCCTTCAGCAAAGGAGGGGAAACATCCAGTTTAGTCCACTAGCACACACAGTCTGATTTCTAACCAAAAGCCATTAATTCCTAAGCAAACAATTTTTTCCCACCAACACTTTTAGCTGGATAGAGCTGTCATATCATGAGTTCCCAATTAGGAGTATGGCAAGGCTATCCCAAGTACTACAGCACGTTTTTATGCAAGAAAGGAAGGGTTCATTGAACATTCTTCACTAATAAATTTCTAGTTATCTCCCTCTTCATTGAAAATCCTGCTGGAGGATTGGTTCAGTATCACATCTTACAAACATAAGGTACATCAATAGCTCTTGAAAGTAGCATAGGCTTTCTTTCAGGGCTCTCACACATCTTCTAACTATCCCTCATCATACTTTCCTCACAATAGCTGACACCATTTAAAATATGCTACAAAGAAGTTTATAATAATTTAATCCTTTGATTAAACACAGACTGTAATCATTCGTATCCATATACATTTCTAATCTGGATGGGTGGAGATATCTACAACAACTACCTAAAAGTTCAGTTTCTTGAAAATCACATCAAATACAAAAGACTTTGTGAGCTTTTTTGATACCCAGTGGAGAGAAAGAAGCATGTTTATAGGGCAAATAATTTTTTTTCTGATGCCATATGTGAGGATATGGTACCAATAAATCAAGGGATATCTTTTTCCTTCTGCCAATCACAAAAGGGGATCTAACTTAAAGTAGATCATCAGTACTTTAGAAGGCAGAATTTTGTCATATGAATCCAAACAACTATGTCTTAACTTTATCTTGCAGTGAAAAATGGGGGTTTGGCAAGTAAAAACTCTGTTTTGGAATATAATTATGCATATGCTAATGCATATATGTTTAAATACTAATAGGCCTATCCAAGCCCCATTAAAACACAACTATAATATTCTAATAATATTCTAATAATATAGTAATTCTTTGCACCAACTACGTTCTTTCTTTTTTCTCCTACCTTTCTATCTCTATAGTCTGGAAGACATCACTACCTAAATACCTGGTATATGGTCATAGTTTTTTAACTTATTGAAGAAAAACTTTTGGAAACATCTCACTCTCTTCATTGCATATTTTTTGGCAATATTCTGTAGTGCAAAAAGGGTTTCTAAATTAGGTTGCTTCCTACTACTCATCTTGTTAACGTCAAGTCTTTATGTAGTTTTGCTGCAGTGAAATACCATTTCATTCTAAGGCTGTAAAGAAAATTGCTTCCTTCACCCTTGTTCAGGCAGGAGCACCAAGCAAAGGGAAGAAGGGATCCTGCTGGGAACTGCACTGATTTTGGCTGAGGTCAGAGAAGGGGAAAGTGAGAGGCTGCAGCTCGTGCACACAGTGTCTGCTTCCAATGTGTTTGTGCCTGGGAGCACAGGAGCCACAGCTTGCGCTCAGGACGGACACAGCTCTGGCAGTGTGTCCTTGCCATTCAAACCTGTTATTCAGCCTGCCCAGTGCTAGGCCTGTCCTTAGTCATGAAGGAAAATTATGCCAGTGAAAGCAATTCTTTTTGATATGGAAAAACGTCAGAAGGGGCTCGGATAAGATTAGAAAAACAATTTCCTTTGCTGACCAAACACAAATTTTAAGCCAGGTCACCAAAGGTGAAATGTCATTACACCAAGTTATGTAGTTTTGACTTCCCAGTTAATCCTTATTTCAAGGTAATGAAACTTAACTGTCAGCTGGAATACTGTGTCTAGCCCCAGTATCTACACCTTCAAAAGGATTTTGAAAAATTGGAAAGCATTCAGGAAACCACTTCAGGAATGCTTTGAGAACTCTTTAATCCAGCAGACAAAGGCATAAAAAAATCCGGTATCAGAAACCTGTGTTTTGAAATATTCAGATTAAAATAAAGGTTATAAGAATTGCATAAGTAGGGAGGGACTTACTCCATTATCAATCACTGCAAACTTTTGAATCAAGACTGGTTTATCCTATTAAAAATGTCATCCTTTGCTTAGCTAGAACTATGGATTTGAATTGAGAATTTCAAGATTTTTAAGATACCTTTTGGGTCTTGTTAAGCAATAAGTCAATGTGAAGTAAGGTACTTACTTTCAAGCATTATGCCTCATGTCTTTTCTATTTGAGCATGCACTTGAAAGTTGGTAAAATAGTTGCATACCCAGAAGAAAACCCAAGCCAAGCTTTAGACAAACTCTGATCTTTGTTTATTTTAAACTATGGTCTTTGATTCTTATAGATGAAAAATACCACATTATGGTGTTTGTAAATTTTTTGGGGTTTTTTTTTTGTTTGTTTGTTTTTTCTGGTTTGTTTGGTTGTTTTTTGGGGGAGCTTGGTTTTGGAGTTTTTGGGTAGAGTTTTTCATTTGTGTGTTTGTGTTTGTGTGTGTGTGTTTGTGTGTGTGTGTGTGTGTGTGTGTGTGTGTGTGTGTCTAGTAGTAGTAGTAGTAGTAGTAGTAGTAGTAGTAGTAGTAGTTGTAGTAGTAGTAGTAGAGATGTGAGTTACGATCCAATCTTAGACATATGTTCAAAGTGCTGGGGAAGAGATGATGCTGCAAAGAACAACTATAGACAACAATTTGCTCTAGGACTCTTTCTTTACATATTTACTCAAAGTTCACCAGCAAATCATAGACTCATGAGATTTGATCAGTATTTAGAGGCACTCAGTATATTTTATTAAAAGAATATACTTCAGACCACTCATATCGTCTATATTTGATATTCTTATTGCAATGGTTACCTGCTATAGTTTATGTATATTACCTGAGTGGTTGACTGGTCTAACAGATCAAACACAAATACTTGTAGATGTGTCCCATCCACAGATGCTTCTTTGAGTAAAATTTCATTATTTAATCAGAATATGAAAAAGTGCATAAGCAAAACTGAAATTATTTGAGGTCCTTAAAATATTCTCTGGGTTCTTTGCACCAGTGCAATGAACTTTCAGAGGAAAGTGGACTGACACATTGGAGATTTTCTTTGAGAACAAGAGTCTCCTTCTCTTTTAAACATCATGTTTCTAGGTGCTATGCTGCACCTTTTATCTATTATTTCTCCGTCTCTGTATGTAACTCTGTTGTTGCCAAATCTTTCTGTCACCAGAGCTTGCTCAGACTTTTCATTATGTCTGTTTTCTTCCCATCCTGACCACTCCAATTCCAGATTATTCTATTCCCACAGGGCCTAGATTTAGAAAAGTATGCAAATTGTGAAAATTAGGAGGCACATGTGCAAGTCTCCTTGCTATAGCTACACTATGGACTTTTGCTCATCTGAAGTCCATTTTTCCACTGCAGATGTCCAGGGCACTGAATGAAGTACTTCATGGTACTTCATGACATGAAGTAATATTCTCACTATGTGTACCCACAGCACTTCAGGAACAGAAGTTCTAACCTTTATCTCTGAATCTTTTTGAATTTCCTTGTGGTTAAAGGGAAAAGCACTAAGCCTGCCCTCTTATATAATATTTAATCAGACAGTGATGGCATTGAAAGCAGACCTGTCGACATGCTTATATATTCAGAAGTTTGTTTACTTCTAATTATGTAAGTTGGCTTGCTAGGAGCAACATATGCCTCACTTTTTAACTAGAGGATTCATGGGGTTATTAAAGGAAAGTACAGACCTGGGATTAGAACAAAAATAACTATAGGGTGCATTGCCTTCTGGTTTCTAGAGTGATTAAGTGGTCTAATCTTGTTTCATTAGCCTGTGAATTTCTCCTTATTCCTACCCAGGCTTGCCATCATATGTAGAAAAGTGGGTTATTCAGATTCTAAATAGCATGGCATGAAAAGAGCGATAATTTGAGCTGAAGATCCTCAAGTACTTTGAAGCTGGAAGCTTTAAAAATACTTGGCTGTAATCAAATACATAATTTAGAGAAAGCACACATGCTTTTCCACATGCAATGTCAAGCACTCATGACAACGGCTGCAGACCTGTAAAATAATATACATATCTGCACTGCCTGGACTGCTCTGTGTTCTCTATGGATGAGCCCCTTCTGGTCCCTGCATAATTTAACATAAATTAAAATAGATAGCATATTTTATCTCTTGATATCAAAATGGATTAGCATTTATGTGAACAGTAAGACATCTCATTATCAAATCTTATTATCAAATTGAGTGTTAAGTATACCTAACTAAGTGTTAGGTATAGCTGCCTGAAGTACCTCAAGATTTGATGTCTGTTATTCTGGTAATAATCCTAGTTCATCACTAAGAAAATAAATAGAATAGGCATAGAATATCCTGAGTTGGAAGGGACCTACAAGCATCATTGAGTCCAACCCCTGGTCCTGTACAGGGCACCCCAAGAGTCACACCAGGTGCCTGAGAGCATTGTCCAAACACTTCTTGAACTCTGTCAGGCTGGTGCTGTGATCACTTCCCTGGGAAGCCTGTTACAGTGTCCAGCCATCCACTGGATAAAGAACCTTTGTCTAATATCTAATTCAAACCTCCCCTGACAAAACTTCATACCCTTCCCTTGTGTTTTCTTCCCGGGCACCAGAGAGAAGAGATTGATTCTTTCCCCTCAGCCTCCCCTTGCAAGGAAGCTGTGGACTGCTACAGATCACAAAAGACCACAAACGCCCTCAATAGTTTTCTTTAATGTTCATAAAGGGTAGTTGATTTTTGAGACTAGACAGCCATCTGCACTCATTTAGATTCCAGCTCAGCCTCCCAGAAGGCAGCAGGTTAGTTGCAAGTGTCCTTATGGAAGTGAGGAAGGCTGGAGCAGGAAGATGGCACACCTTGCTCTTAGAATTTGTGACAGAGCTCTATGAGTGCCAGATTTGCTCTTGAGATGTATTTTTTGGCAGTTCTGCTCTTTTATCATTTTGAACCTGACATTGTGCCTTTGTGGTAAAGGATATAGTCAGTTCAAATCCAAGAAATTGCTAGCCTCTTCAAGAAGAAGAAAAGACAAATCTTTTCTTTTTCCTTACATTCACTCTCTTTAAATATTCTCTCTTTACATACATCATTTTTATTGCATAACACATAGTAGACTTGGGCCCATGTTTTATTTGAAAGAAGACTTCATAGTGAGTCTACCCACAACTGACAAAGACCTCTTAATAACTAAAAAAAAAAAAAAGCAGCAACTGAAGGAATTAAGAAACAATGTGCTATATTTGTTACTGCACATATCTCTCTCAGAGTTGAGCTGAATAATTTAGTCAGAAATGGACAGACATTATTATGTGACATTAGGAACAAAGAAAAGGAAATAATTCCACCATATACATAGAGTTGATGAATGAAGTAATAACTGCATAAATTGCATAAAACTGGCCAGGTAAATTAACAAAACGTGGCAAAAATAATTCAATTTAATTTAATTCATGGTCAAATTGTACAATTAAAGCAAACTGGTGCTGTTCGAACTGGTGCATTTCACTTAAAAATGCACATAAATATTCCTAGATTTCCAGCAAATAAGATTCCACTTGTTCTGGCCAAATCTCAATCCCATTATATTTCATGCAACACAAGTGAATGGTTTTGTAGTATTACGGTTTTTTGTTATTCAGTTTTCATGGTCTCTCATCACATCTATTTGTTTCCTGTTATGAAAAAAGCCTCTTAAGAAAATTACTTAGAATCATAAAATATTAAGGGTTGGAAAGGACCCTAAATATCACCTAGTCCCAACCTCACCTGCCATGGGAGGGACAGCTTTCACTAGACTAGGTTGCCCAAGGTCTTGTCCAACCTGGTCTTAAACACTTGCCAGGGCTGGGGCATCCACAGCCTTCCTGGGAAACCCGTTCTAGTATCTTACCACCCTCACTATAAAGAATTTCTCCCTAATGCCTAACCTTTTTTCTCTAATTTTGTTTGCAACCATTACTCCTTGTTCTATCACTACAGTTCCTGATGAAGAGTCTCCCGACAGTTTCCCTGTAGGCTCCCTTCAGACACTGGAAGTTTGCTGTGAGGTCTCACACAACCTCTTCTCCAGGATGAACAGCCCCAACTCTCTTGTCCACTTTTTCAGGGAAGTTGCTTCAGTCCTCTTAACAACTTCATGGCTCTCCTCTGGACTTTCTCCAACTGTTCTATGTCCTTATGCTGGGGATATCAGAACTGGATACAACACTCCAGGGGTGTCACAAGAGCAAAGTAGAAGGGGAGACTCACCTCCATCAACTTGCTGACCAGACTCCTTATAATGCAACCCAGATTCCATTGGAGAATCTTTCTGAGTAGCCAGCACACATTGCTGGCTTATGCTGAGTTTTTCATCAACCATCACCCCCAAGTCCTTCTCCACAGAGCTTCTCTCAATTACTGTTCTGCCCACCCTGGAGGTATGCGTGGGATTGCTCTGACCCAGGTGTAGGACCCTGCACTTTGCTTTGTTGAAGTCAATGAGTTTTGCATCAGCCCATCTCTCAAGTGTGTCAAGGTCCCTTCAGATGGCATCCCTACCCTCCAGCATGTTGACTGCCACTCAGTGACACCACTCAGCTTGGTGCATCTGTGAAATTGCTGAGGGTGCACTCAATCCACTGCCCATGTCACCAGCAAATATGTTGAACATAAAGGGATCTAGACCAGGCATTATGTTTTCAAGGGCTCACAGTTACAGCCATATGTGGCAAACATTACATTATAAGACATTCTGTGCTCTGTCACCTCATCATCTAATTCAGAAGCAGCTTAGTATTATTTCTTCATAACAATTAGTTGACATGTTTATAATACTTTTGAAATATTGAAGGGGATACTGTCTTTTGTTTGAACTGATGGTTTCAGTTAAATGCTTGTGTATTTCCCAAAACATCCAGTGCCAATCACTATCAGTGAGATATATTTAGGTTTAATTAAAATATCAAATTCAATTGTGCCATGTGATATTAATATAACAAGGGATATTAACTTCTGCCTCGTGTGATGCACATATTAAATTGTTATCACATGTACTCCATCATCAACATATCTCTGGCAGGATTCTTGTCACTTAAAATCTGTCCTGCTGTCAGAAGGAACCACCCATCATTTTATTTATTTGATTGGAGCATCTTCTGCTGCTTGGGGTGGAGGTAGGCTCTGTTTGCTTCGGGCAACTCAAACATCTTCCACAACCTGCCTGCTCTGTTTTAGAGAGGAAGAAAGTGCTTGTTAAGTTCAAAGGAGACATGTCCTCAGTCATGGACAGCGATGGGCTGCTTCAAGAGCAGTACCAGGGGAAAGGCTGAAGTACACAGAGCAAAAGAGATGGAGCATTCCTTGCAAAGTGTAACAGTGACAGAGGGCTGAGAATAGTCCCTTCCTCTTCTTCATAGCTGCTGTGACATGAGATCCACAAACAAGGACAGTATGTTCCTTTTGGTGAATTTCTTCTCCTTTGCAACATGATGCAACTAATTAGGCTTCTTTCATCTCAGGGAAGTTCTGAATCATTTTTCCTCTGAAACATGAGAGATTTGAAACACTTCAAAAAGCAAGAAACTAATGCAAGAAGCTGGGACATGTTATATGAAGATACAATAATTACAGCTGGGTTATAGACCAGATTTTGAGAGGAAAACCACCAGGAGATGAAGAACTAAAGTGGAGCAAGGATACACTAGCTGATGCAGCTGGAGACAAACTCCCTCCAAATTCTGAACTTTGAATTTTACTTTCTCTCTCTTTCAAGTTGCATGAACTTGTGCTGTTTGGGAGTAGAGGGAGACGTCACACAAAAATCACCACTTGTAAGAATCTCACTCAACACATTTTCATGAAAGAAATTAAACAGAGACCCTGTTAATTACTCACAGTTCTTGGAAGAAGCTATATTGGCTGCCTTCCTGGTTCCACACATATTGCCTTTATTAGGCGTTATACAGCAAGTGAATCATACATGACAGGGCTGGTCTGGCTCTAATATTTTGAGGTTATCTGGTCCTATTTAGTGATGTTCCCTAGAGATCCAGATGTCCCCAAACCCCCTCATGTCAGAGAAGAAGGAAGAGGCAGAGAAGAAGGAAGAGGCAGAGAAGAAGGAAGAGAACTCATCTCAAAAGGACTTCTGTTCTCTGATACTCATCTCTCTTCTTTCTCTAGATAATATCTCAATCCAACCAGAAAAGATAAAGATGGAGTGGAGATTAACTTCATTCATTCATTTCATCCCAGATCTTGGCGGGATTGTGTGCTCTAAAACCAATAGAGCATCATCAAAACAGGGTAAAAGAGTGTCTACAGTTAATTTAGAGAATGGGAATGACAGACTTCAGAGACATTAACACAATTTTTTTCTTTTGTCATTGGAAGTTGTTACAAGCAAAGGTCTAGATCAGTCACAGGACATATGAAATGGAAAATATAGGATGTGTGTGATGCTTTGGCACATGAGATCACTGCTTTCGTTCTAGATTAGCAGTTTTTGAAGGATTCCGGGTAGCTCAAGTTCCTCAAGTTGCTTTGGAGAATTGAAAGGTTTTGTAAAGTGTTCATGACTTAATGAACCTCAGCTTTAAAGGTAGTGTTGAGGGGCACTTTTGACTACCATATTCTGAGAGAGGACCAATGAATATTCACAGACCCATTCTGTCTTAAAAGGGCATTAATATTTCATACCCTTCTCCCTCCATCTGCTTTTTTTTTTTTTCCTGCGCTTCACTAGTTATCCCTTTTCTTATGATCTCCTGAAAAGAAGTATGGCAGGATTTCATATCCTTCTTCATTCTTCATTTCTTTATTCATATCTTCACCAGTCAAAGTTGGAATCATTTCCAGGGTAGAAAAAAATTCCAATCAAGGAGAAAATTACTTCAGGTCCTGCATAGACTAATCTTATTTAACTTGGTAAACTGGATTTGTGAGCCTTCTAGAGACTTTTCAAAGGTAGATGTGTGAGGAGCAATTATTTCCTCAAGGAGAACAAACAAAGGAGAAACAATTTTCAGCTACCTAAAGCCTGAGTGCCTGGAGCACACAGATGGGCTAGGGCATTTGGACAGCTCAAATGAAATGTTGATGGGAAGGAAGAGAAAGAGGCTGGAGAAAGCTGACAGAACTTTCTTTTTCTTCTAAGGTGTGCAGAGTAATTTATATTTGAAATCAGAATCAGGCAATACTAAGAATATTTTATTCATGATGACTGTGAAACACAGAGATGACATTTTTGCCAGGAATACATTTATCCATGTTAATGAAGTTCTTTATCAGGGATTATATGAAGTATTTACTCATGTTCTGGGATGGGATGTTGTCCTGTCTCAGTAGAGACATATTTTAGAGCTGTTTTTCACATAGCAAAGATAAAGTACTGAAAAAAACATGATCAAAATTACCGCTGTTGAGAGTGCTTTCCTGGCTTGAATCCACAATGTTAGAAAGAGCTCCAAACTAAAAAACAGGTGCACTATGTCCACAGGCATTTAGGTGCCTAATTGTCTGTGAAAACAGTACGAGCCGTTGAAGATCTTGACAAGTGTGATTTATCTTACAGGGACGCCACATTCTCCTGCATTCTTGCATCTTCTCCTAAGCCACGACCCAACACTGCCCATATGACCTATCCCAACGGCGGCTGAATTATCTTGCAGATAAGCTACGTGCCAAATGCTCTGCGTCAACAGCGGGATATCATGTTTTGTAATTCCCATTCAGAAAGGTGGCTTTGAACGGAAGTTATTAAGGAGCCACAAGTGGAATACTTGTGCTAAGTGAGGCTAGCTGGGGCAGGTCCAGCCACTGAAACGGAAGAAATTCAAGATCAGGAGTCAGTCACCAAGGACAGACTGGCCCAAGGCTCCAGTTGGGAACACACCCAGGAAAGCCGAGAAATCAGGGCTACCTCAAACCAAAGAGCAAATCAAAGCAAGGTCAAGAAATCAAAGACCTTGCACTGAAAGTTGTGGATAAATGTGAGCTAGGACTAGAACAAGACAATGCAAGTTAGTTGAGAGGCAGGAACCATGAAGAAAAGGGGGTATTTCTTAGGCAGTGAAACCATTTTGTGGGACTGTACCTGAATCAGGAACATATGGCATCCCTTGGACAGTCAGGACACCAATCTCCTAGGAGGGTACTGAGCCAGCTCCTGGATGCAGAGCTTGACCAGTTATGCAGGGCCTAAGAGAGGAGGATATGTACAACCTGACACGTGTGATCAGTTTGTTCACCATTCAATGCAGAGATGGCAATTTACAAACAGGAATAATTAATATAATCACCAACTGGGACCACCAGATCTCCCAGTTTTCTTCTTTTCTGCTTTATGAAACTGTGGATTGTGTCTCGGGGTAGAAATAAGGTTGGGGTATGTGACTGACAGTACCTTTTCTCAAGCCTCCTTTGGCTCTGGGGCTGTGCTACAGCCCTTGCTGCTCTGCAGGCACTCCTGCCAGATGTGCTCAGAGATCAAGACAAGCTCTGTGTTCAGGGCTGCAAAGCAGAACAGTTTCTCTCGTGGCGATGACAAAGATATGGTCCTTGCTGTGAAGGAGATGGGCACCAGTTGTTTGTGTTTTGTCTCAGTGTGAGACAAAAGACACGGATTACAGTAATTCCTGAAGTGTGGCCACATCAGAAGTAGAATGTAGTCATTATATCTGTAGATTAAAAGTAGGTATAGGCTTCAATATCTTGCTGAAATAATGGCTCTGTAATTGTCAGGGGACATTAAAAGGTTAGTCTGTTAGTTTAAGTACAGCATACAATAGAAGTCAGGCACTCACAGTAGAGGAAAGATGCAGCAATATCAATAGAAATGTGCTTTACTTTACAGTGATATTGCTGGATAAATGCTATCTCAAAAACTATTAAAATATTAAAATATTAAAAACCACTTCAGTTTTTAAAATCAAACCAAAAACTGCATAACTAACTAAAATATTTTTAATGGCATAAAATTCTAGTTGTAGACAACACCAAAGAATAAATATGCTGCGTATTTTCCATGTCGGTTCAAAGCCCTTTGCAGTTCTCACTAACTAAACTGTAAAAAGATGAAAAAAGTTGTTTAGAATCCAGAATGTCTCAGTTTGCTCACTACTATATATGTGAAAGAAATATGTGGGAAAAACAATGATTGATCAAACAGAAAATGAAACATTTTTAATGTTTCAAAATAAAAGGTTTAAAATAAAAAGGTTTAAAAATAAAGCCCATAATGAGAAAATAAAAATTATTTATGAAGTCAAACGACTTTTAAATCTTTAAATTCCCCACATACCTTCTAGGATTATAGTAACCTGTGGAAGGTCATTATAGTTATAAGGGAAAAGATTAAATAAGCACTTAAGCAGACATAAATAAAACAGACAGGTTAAAAGCTATTAAATTGAACAAGACTAGAGGGAAACTTATCAGTGCTGTAAAGGAATCCAAACACAGAAGGAAACAAACACAATGTTGAAAATAGCAACTCTGGAAGTACAAAATCTTATTAAGCCCCAAGTCATCTGTACCAAAGAAAGTTCTTGGTCCATAAGGAATATGATGAATATATCACAGGAAAACTTCTGTAATGAGTTCAGAGCTTTTTCTCCCAAATAACACAAAGCAGGATATAAAAATTGCATTAAAATTATAAAACAAAATGATTGAAAACCAGTAGCGAGAAGGAAGCCTAAGGGAACAGCCTGCTATGATGTTTGCTCCAGCCAATGCTCAGCTGGAGGGCCGTACCCCTTCTTCTGACACAAATACCCATCTGTTGAGGGAGAAAAACAGGAGGCTGAAAAGAGGCCTTGAAAATGGAGTCTGCATTCTTCCTTGAAAAAAGTCAGAGTGAAAACAGGAAGACAGGCAACGCTTTCTGACTTAGGAAATACTGGAAGACTAGTGTGGGTATATATACATATATACATATAATATATACATATACACATATACGCATATATACATAAACACATATACGCATATACACATACATACATCATACATACATCCATACATCCATATATATATATATATGTCAGGCAGTCATTTGGATCAGGAGCATATGCAGGGAGAGATGTGCTTGTGACAGAGGTGTCGGGGGTGGGGTGGGGTGATGGAGGTGCAGTGGCTGCTGTGTCTCTTGGGCCATGCCTGGAAATGTAGCTTGGTCTCTAAACCAGCAATTTCATTTCTCCAGGGAAAAATAATTTGGCAACATGTGAAGGAAAAAAAAAAATATAATAAAAAGGAAACAGAATCTTTTAGTTATTCCTGGGGGGGAGGGGGAGTAACTAAAGTTTCAGAGGTGTAGCTTCACTGAATTCACTGAGGGATGTTTTTGCTAATAAAGCTTTTAAAATGAGGGATGGATTATACTCCAATTATGGATATTTCTAAATATGTCTGGGTTTATATATTTCTCAATATTTCTATTTTTATTTTTCTGACTTTTGCCTGTACAAAATATAAACAAAACCATTCTTAACTAGTTCTGTATGCCCCAAAGAGACAAAAGTATGCATGCTTTATAGGGAATGAAAAATAACATACCATTTTGTAGGAAAAAAAAATTAATTAAATACAGAATAAATTAAAAATGTTATGGAGGCCACCATTAAAAATACGTAATAGTGTCACGCAAAGGTATCCCTGCAACTCCATTCTCTGTTTCAAATATTTCAATCTGCCAAATTTGGATAAATATTGGCTTTTAGTGGCATCGGATGTACCACCAGGCATAGATGCTGCTTAATTCTACAGCATCAGTTAAATGCAGGTCATTGAATTAATTAAGAGTGCATCTGTTATAACTCATAATTTTGTTCTCCCTAATTTTAATAAGCAATTTTGCCAGCATGCTTACTGGAAATATTACAACATCTTCCTGCACTGAGAAAACCCACAGGACCTATTTATCTGGTTCAACTGTATATTTTTTAAACAGAGGGTCAAACCAGAGGCTTGCCATTTTGCCCAGGAGACAGGTCTAAGATTTGCCTCAAGATTACAGCACATCTGTGGGAGGGAGGGAGAACACTTTTCCACAGGTCACTTAGTCATTCTGAGCGAAAGGAATAGGGAAGATGTACCAAGGAATGACAACCACAGCCGCTGAGAGTGAATAACCTGAGATTCAGGACAAGGAGGCATCCTGATTCTATTTTCTGTGCATGCCAAGATTTGACGTGTAGTAAACCCAGCTGGGGCTAGGAGCCCAAACAGCGTTAAGAAAAGCAAACTCAACTCAGGCAAAGAATGCTTTGTCCTACCTCATATTTAGCCCTCAGGTGATCAAGCACTGCATGCTTTTAATTTTACCAGCTAGGGATTATTTTTTAAATGTTCAGAGAACAAACGTGTTTCAATATTGAGCATGACACAAAATGTCATGAACGCTTAAAGTTGTGTGTCCTTCAGCTCACGGAGGAAGATGCGAAGGGAAGGAGGGCGTTTTGTCAGACCCAGGGTGAGAATGTCCCTGCATAAACAAAGGGCCCGGGATCGGACGCCGTCTTAGGGAAGGGGGGGG
>VWZN01019261.1:6446-49735 GCA_013396955.1 Regulus satrapa | reverse complement strand
CTCCTGTACACAGGGCAGCTGTGCAGCGCATAGTAGGGGAGTGGGGAGATGAAAGGTAAGTGTTTAGCCTTTTTTTTTTTTCTCTCTCTCTCTCTTTCTGCTCATAAGATTGCATTATTTTGCTACACTAAAAAAAATCAAGAATCCAGAGTTGCTGTGACATTGCTCCCCTGTCTCGGTCACCTTCTCATATCAGCTTACCCTTTACTTAAAATATACCTTTAGACCAGCCTTGCATATGGGTAGGACTTGCAATAAAACCTTGATTCATGTGAAGTTAATGAAAGGAACATTTTGCTTTTTTCTGGAAGTTTCAGCACAAACTCTGAGTAACTTAAGAAGAACTTAAGAAGAATCTAGATGTATCTGGCCCCTGTGGCACCGCTTAGTTTTGTGGCAGATAAAAGTAGCCTTTGCCTTCTTTCCTCCCATTTATTTTCACTAGCCTACAAACTGGCATGTTAAGAAGGTCAGAGGAATTCTACAAACAACAATGCTAAGAGTGCTAGTTTGTGAGCATGAAACCCCAAAATTTTGTTGGGTAACTTGCCTGCCACCTTCTTATTAGCAGTGCTTTAAGTTTTCCTCTGCCTAAAATTACAAAGGCTAAGAATTTTACATAGTCCTTGCTGTGTATGAGGAGCTGTGAAGATAAATTAGCCTTACAGTCTGAATTTAATAAATCTTGCAGAGAAGCAGGAGACTAATAGCTAAGGTAAACTGCTCTGTGGCAGCCTGCCTAGGTGGCTTCCAAACAAAATGAAGTGATCTGTAGACTGAACTGCATAGTATTAAGGAAGTGCAAGTCACCTGTTTTTGACTGTGAAACTGAGCAACCAGTATAATGCAGTAGAGGCATCACTCTCAGGACTCCTAAGGACTATTGAAGAACACGAAAATTAGATGTCTGGTGTCAGGAATTCCAGAGATTGGGCAGACACCTGCACTCTTTGTGCTGCCAATAGGGAGTTTGGGGGATTAGACCTAAAGTGTACATAAATCAGTGTACCAAAATGGGAAATTAGTAAACTTCAGTTAACGCTGAAGAAATGAGTGTTTACAGAGCCCTACATCTCATAAGTGGAGGCTTCTGCAGAAGTGTTTGGAAAAGAAAGGTGTAAGAAAGATTAAGAATGGCTGCAAGATGCTGCTTATAGTGCTCCTCTTTTTGGATATATCTGCTTAGATTTTCAGTCTGCGTGGAAAAAGGTGCGACTGCCAGCTGGGGAGGATCACTATGGGGGTTGAATGCATAGGTTAAATTACCCTTTGGAACTAAAAGTGATAAGATCCTTGAAGCTATAAGAAGATGTAATTAGATCCACAGTACAGCTAGACAGATTTTACCCCCTCCCCTCTACTGTCAAGCCCTTATGTAAGGAATGACCCCTGCTGCCAGTAGCCAGAATGCCATAGTTCAGAGCTGGTGAGCCTTTCAGGGGCTGTGGGATTTCCCAGATGCTTTTAAGGATCACTGAGCATGACTTTACTTCAAGATGAGGAAGTCCTATATAAGAACCAATTTTACAAGTCCAAAGTTCAGTTGAGAGCTGTGCACACAAAGGAATACAGATACTGAATTCTTCACTGATACTGTATTAGCCTTGCATGAGAAGAGATTAGGATCAGCTTTTCTTTGCTGAAATGATTTGCCTGGTACGGCCAACTGGCAGTAACTAGGTCCTTCCAGCCAGAAAACTACCAAACAAGACATTTGTGTTATGAAGCCAGCAAGTAATGCAAACATTGTGGGAAAATTAACATTAGCTTCAGAAAAACAGTTATGTGTCACCATTTCTGAAACTGAACCTCATGACTTCAGATGATCTGATATCTCTGGTTTCTTCAGCTGGTCTGGTATCTCTGGAGTGAACCTTAACTAAGTTTTAATTTGGTACAAACCAGGAGTGTAAATCAATGGAGTGTGGAGTGATTCCTATTGCATTTATGTATTTTTTGCTTTAGAATTGCATGACACTTGTGCCACAAAATACTCCTCATTTTTTAAAAATTTTCTTTTAGAAAAATTTGTATTACAGCTCTTTCTCCTTCTTCACTTACTTCAATGTTTTACCCACAGTGGTTGTCCATTAAGTTCTTACTAGATCCCTATACCTAAGGTCATGGAAAGAGAGAATGTTAGTAGATAATTATCTGTGGTGTGTTGGTACTAAATTATTGAGGGCTCAAACTTCTTAGAAAGGCATTTAATGGGAGACTGAACCATTCTCAGATGTCTTAAGTGAACCTGCCAAGTGGCTACACTAACTTGCATAATCAAGAAAAATCAGAAAGCAGAAAGTTTGGGTTACCTCTGGCTTGCAGGATTTCATTGGACTGGATATCTTTAAAAAGAGGGAACTTGTCCAGGAACTTTTGGGGGATACCTTTTTAGCCATGTTTTACGGAACCTCTTGAAATACTAGCAGTCTTGTAAAGCCAAGGGCTTCTCTTACCTAGATTAGGATTTACTAGACTAGATTTATTTGCTGTTTCACACAAGGCAGAAAACATTAATCTTTGGAGTTTTCTCTTCCCTTGTGCATTTTTTTCCTCTTTATAGCTAGATGAAACAGAATTATTTAAAATTATAATATGATTTTAAATAGAAAAAAATAACTAAAGAAGCAGCATGGTATTACATGCAAATGAAACATAATTTTCACTGGAAGTGCAAGATATTCTAAGAACAAAAATGTTGTTAATCTGTTGTTTTAAATTACTTCCTAGCAAACTTTTTTTTTTTTTTGGTGTAATTTTTTTCTCCTATCCTTCAGCTGTCAAAGTAACTTATCTGTAAGAATTTGCTGGCTACTTCAAACTGATCAAGTATTTTTAATGGCAGTACATTTTTGCGCTGCCTGAAATGTGTCAAATATCAGCAAATCTACCTGAAGAAACATCATTGCCTGATCTAAATGACTATATATTTTAAGCCTGAAAGGTACTGGCATTTCCACAGAGAAAAATTATTATCTTTATTGAAGTAAATATTTTTTTTTCATTCACTTCACTTTCAGATAAAGTCTCTGAAATATTTTTAAATACAGATTTTCAAAGAATCCAGCCATCTGCCATATTTTCTTTTCCTGAGCTTACTGAACACTTTGGGCAGGTGTGGTGGGTAAAAGTAGCCTTTGCCTTCTTTCCTCCCATTTATGTTCTGTTGGTGGAAAGCACTGCAGTATTGCCTTGCAGGATATTCTCATCCTCTGCTGTACTGTTCTGTTTAAGGATTCTGCCTTGTACTGAACTTCCCTTTTGTTTCAATCCTGCAGTAATTCCTTGGTGATACGAGATGAATGTAATTTTTATTAGACTATAAACATATCCACTTGATCATAGCTTTGCATTGGGTTACAAGAGAGTATAAATGTAGCATTGGTTTAAAATATGTACCTCAACAGCTGGCTTGTCTCAGAAAAATCAGTATATTGCTTACTAAATACCAGTACATAATAATAGTAAAAAAAAAAATCTAACATGGGTTGTAGGTTGCTCTAAGGTGAATGACTCTTGGCTTGGTGAATGACTCCTGGCTTTTAGGAAACCACACAATGCGATATCACTTCACCTGTTTATAGTAATCAGAAATATTGCAGTATATCTAGGTAAGGAAGCAGGTGCTCATAGGGAAAATGTAAAGGACATGTCTTTACTCTCTGTATTAATTTTAGGGAATTAGCAACAGTAAGATTGAATTTAAAAACTTATATCGGTTTTGGAAGGATAAAGAAGACAGATGGGAAACTTGAATTCTGTTCCATCCAGTGTGTGTTCAGTTTCTGTTTGAGGGCAATTTCATTATCTTATTTGTCATGCTCTGTGGGAAAGGGAGTGTTGGACAGTGGGTACAGCTTCTCAGAGCATTGCTGTGCTTGTAGGACAAATACCATAGCTTTATGATAACAGCTGTTGACAAACTATTCCACACCTGTTAATTACAGGTATTACAAATAGAGAGGAATTTGGGTGTTTGCTGTCATGAGGACATTACAGATGTTTTCTTCTGTGCAAACCTCTGCAGCTGTCCTCAGATCTTTGAGGATGTGGTTGTTTGTCAGCCTGTTCTGTCATCCTGAGACCTCTGGGTAAGAAGCCACTCAGCTGTCCCATTCAGTTTTTGGTTGTGGAGTTTGGCAGCTCCATCAGCTGGTGTCACAGCAGCAGTGCCATTGCCAGCCTTCTAGTTCAATGCATCTGTCACTGACTCTGAAGGGATGGTGGGGAAAAAGTGTGCATGGCACAATAGTTCCATCTTCTCATCTAACCGCCCTGGCTAATTAAGCAGTTTTGACTCTTCTGTCTTGAAATTGGTCTTCAGAGATGGTTTAAAACTGTGCCCAAATTAGCCTTATGAGGAAAATGGTATCTGTGTGTTTTATGCATATTTCATATGCATATTTTAGGAAACCTGACTTATTTTCTAATGATTTATAACTTAGATTCATCTTCAACAAATAAACAAGGCAATGTTTCCTCTAAATAGCTGAAATTTTGGAAAAGCCAAGAAATCCTTCAAAATCTTGAATCTTGTCCTCCTTTGCCAACATAGAAGCATTGCACAAAAGTTATGTATTGTGCCTGCAGCAGAAGAAGTCAGAGTCTTTAATTCTGAAACCATCTGATAGTATCTGCATTATAAACCTGGTAGGTTCACATTTAGCAGATTGCAGTGCTCTGTGTGTTAAACACCAAGCTGGCTTCGAGAAGTGCTTTGGTGACTCTGAAGCAAAAGGAATGAGGATTTATTTCTGTGATGGTTAGCACAAAGCCTGAAAGCCTAGGAAGATGAGAAGAGAGATGACAAAACCAGTCAAAAAACTCCACAACCTATTAAAAATAAGGTTCTTTGGCAGATAATGATTCTTCTGTGTTATATATATATATATATAAAGACAAATATATAGACATATATATATATATATGTCTATTTACTTAAAAGAAAATTAAAGGAACTTTGAGAAGTCGTCTGGCTCTTGTTCTACTTGTTAGGATCCATTTCATCTAACATAATCCACGACAGATGTGATTTTGTTTTTTCCTTTTGCATCACATTTTCCTTAATAATTCTGATGACAAGTCTACATACTTAGGCAAATCAATTCCAATGCCTCCAATGCCACTGATACTATCTGTATCGTTCTGCTTGCTAATAGGAATATTGTCTGAAATCTTATTTGCTAAACATCACTACATTCGAATATGAAGACTAAAAACATAATTTCATTCTTTGCTATTGTGTTTTATGCATTTAAAAGCTATTAACTTCACTTCTGTGGACTTTTCTTCTTTGTATTAAAAATCACTGATTCCTGCAATCTTGCCACATAGAGTTGGTGTATATAAATGTTCTTGTCTTTCTTCTTTACCTCCCCTTGGGAAGACTGCATGGCTTTCCTGAAGCATGGTGCCCAGAACTCGTTCATAATCTACTATTTTCCATTCTGTATTTGTGCACCCATGTTTTCAGGGCCAGAAATAGACTCTTGATTTGTCCTTAACATCCTGAGTGTGCCATCAGTGAAGGGTTGTTGTCTTAGATCTGAGTTTAGCATATAAATTGGATAAGCTTCTGCTTTCGGATTTTTGTTTTAATTTTGAGGTGCAGAGGAGTTTGTTGTCTACTGTGGAATGTGTTGGGATGGATGTATGACTGTGATGACCATTGTGGGAGATGTCAGTGCACACTGAAACAATAGAAAATTGGGGGAGTGTATGGAAGCTGATTTAACAAAAAACTGTCAGGGAAGTACTGAGCCTTTAAGAAGGATAAATATTACTTTGCAACTGATTAAAAATAAGAGCTATATATTTAAAATGGCAGGCACCTTTCCCTGTTTAAATGCTAGCTGATCCAAACTCAAAACTTACTCAACTGCCATAGAATTTCCATCTCTTAGTTCTAATTACAAGTAGGTAGAGGGTGTGTTCCCTGGTGCTTATGACTTGCTGGTGTGCAGGGTACGTTACCACCCTGTTCTTCTAAGGTCTGGTAACTTCATCAGGCTTTTAGGCCTGAATGCAGGACTGTTTGCTTAACTTTTAAAGTGTTAGTTTAAAGCTGCCCTGTCTTAATCAGAGTCCTAATTACTAAAATGCTCCCATACCTGCATGGGAGCTTAGTCCTATCTGTTGACTTTTAATTATATTACATTTATTCTTGCATAAAAGCAGCTGTAGTTAAATGGAAAGCCTACGTGGTTCTCAGAATCACCCAGGCTTTTGGAGAATGAAGGTGCCTTTTGTACAATAACAAGGGAGAAGCTTAATGAACCGGCGCCCTTTGGCTGGCTGATCATTGTGGTGACTGTACGGTGGCAGACGTACAAGCTGGTACTCCTTGGCATTTAAGCCATCACCTGAGAAACAGTATGGGGCCAAATTAACAGGCTGCTTCAGCCTTCTGCTGAATGAATGGTCCTGAATGTTTGCCTTGTGTTTTCCTTAGTCAGGTATTAGCTCTATCTCTTTTCATGTCATGGGGAATGCACAGCTTATGCTTTTGCCCAAGGAGGGCAAAAATCCATGTGAATTCAATAGCAGAACAAATTACCAACTCTTTTTACTGCTCTAGTGCTCTATTCTGGAAGAGAGGTTGCACAAATGTTTGTATTCAAAATGTATTATAACTTCTGAAAGTTTTTTTTTTTTTTTTTCCGAGATATAAACCAGCAGATTGGTTCTGTCTCATGAGTATTGTGGCAAATCTGTTACCTGGAAAAAGAATGGAAAAGTGTTTCCTCCAGCTTTTTTTCCAAACCACACTACTTCTTTCTTACACTGTTTCTTTGTCGTTAATTTAGTTTTGTTTAATTTCGCATTGCACCATTTGCAAGGGCATGTAGCATCTTCACATGAAGAAAGAGCCACTTTGCCACTATCTTCCAGTTTAGATTCTGGATCAAGTATGGAGAATCCAGGAAGGGTAAATGTTAGGATAGGCAGGATGATAGTGATAATGATAATGGAAAGAATGAAAGAAAAGGCATCAGTGTTTCATATATCATACAGATAATTTTTTTTGTGGTGTAACCAGTGGTTGTGTTTAATCAGTTAAAACCCTGATGTTTTGGCAGTAGAAACCTTTGCACTTAAAAGGCAAGACACTCCAAAGTTAGACAGTAGGATGGAAAAGTAAGAGTACATTTTCATGCTTCTTTTACCATGTTTAATATTTAGTTTTGCACTACAGTTGCAGAGCACATTTTCAAGATAAGATAAAAGATCCTCTTTTTAAGTACCCCATATCCATTGAGGACTTGAGATAAACTGTGCATACCACTTTTGGAAATCTAGTCATAAGTCAGAGCTGTAGTGTTTAAGACACTTGCCATAATCACATTCTTGTATCTTCATAGCAGAATGAGGAGAGCTGGCTGCCTTAGCACATGTGCCTGTTCAAATATGCCACATCTCTCACCTGGCTTCCTGTGGCTGCTGTGGAGGAATGTGCATCTCTCACAGGGTCTGTCTCTGATGTGTCAGCCTAAACAAACATCTTTGCGATGCTCTCGGGCATCTGAAATGGTGCTACTCATCACATTCTATTCTATTGTTATTGTTTTTACTATTATTATCATTATCAATCCTTCTCCCTGCAGTGGTACAGGCTGTATTACTAACATCAAGCCATTTAGATGTAAGGACCATGCATCTCTCATAGGAAGCCAGAGCATGCAGTTTCATCTGTCAACGCCACCTTTATCAGCCCCACCCTCCCAGTTACATTAGCCTCCTCCGCCCTGAAACAGGTAAGTTGGGTGACAGTGTTCCCAGGCCCCAGTCTGGAAGGAGTATCAGGGTGTGGTGTGGCCACTGGTTGGAGGCAGTGGGCTTGTAGGCTGGAACTGGGAGGGCAGAGCAGCCCAGCACTGGCACAGGAGCCCAGCAGCACCACTGATCCTGCAGGCAGAATAGAAAAAGCCAAACCTTTTCGGCTGGATCAGCAAACTTGGCTTGCTGACTGTGTGGCTACACACATGCCTGTGTCCTGGGTGGGGGGGAATGTGAGATCAGGAGTAGAGTGGCTCACAGTCTAAAGGACTTAAACTGCATCCTGGACTAAGTGACAACATAAGATGATTTAAGCTTTATCTCAGAGAGGCATAGTTTGCAATCAAAAATGTATCCATCTGATATTAATTGCTGTTTGGTTATTTCCCAAGGTCAGATACAGGGTTTTCTGTGTGCCATTACTCTTCCTGAGAGTGGAGTTGAGCTGTCCTAAAATGACTGTATGCAGTGGAAAAATATATTTATATCAGTATGCTGGAGTATTCTAATCAGAATATAACATTGAGGAGAAAAAGCATAGGTTTTAATTGTTTTGGTCTGTGATTAGTTTCATTTGGACTCAAAAATCTAGCACAATTGACCTTCTTAATCTGTCAGGGAGGTTGGTATAATTTAGGGAGTTTATATCAGGGACCCCCCTTCCCCCATACCTCAAAACCTAATGACATCAAAACAATGTTGAATATGGTATTGTAATTCCCTTCAGGTCCATAAATTTTGTGTTTACTGTCTACCTCATAGTCTAGCTTTAACTGTAAAATATGGTAAATGCCTATTTGTGCTTTCCAATTTCTCACAAACCTTTTCTGCAACTTTTAGATTTTTTTTTTAATTTTTAATATTTTTTTTTAACATTCGAGGGGAATGCACGTCAAATTATCTTGGTTCATGTATGTACTGAAACCATGAGCTTACATTCATAAACAGGGAAGATTTTGTTGAAAGGCTTGTTACAAGAAAGATAAGTAGCGTCCCCCACTGGCTACATTTTTTGATTACTGGTACCAAGCAGTTCCTGCTGTTCATCTTCCACTCAGTGGTGGCTGTATGTGAAACACACATGATAAAGCAAGGCTGCTGGCGAGCTGCTGAGAGGCTCCCAAACTTCATCTGTCTTCTGTGTGAATGGCAGAACACAGCATCACCGCCTACCCAGCTGTATGTCTGGGCCTCCTATACAGAAACACTAGCATGTGGACACATAAGCAATGCCACAGTCCAGAATGAAACTGGAGGCTTTGTAGGTGTGGGAATAGGTATTTTCTGGATTGCTCCCATTGATTCAAGTGATATGTATGTCCCTGCCACTTATTCCTGACCTGTCTCTAAATCTCTTGTTTCTCTTAGATGCTTTGCCATGGATTTAGCAAGCAGCTTTAAACAAATAATATTTTGGTTTTTATGGGGGGGTGGAGAATAGAGATAGAGACGACCTTGTTAAAACTATAGTATCAAGAGGAACTCTTTATATCTTCTGTACAGTTGTGCTGTAAATTCAGTAGTAGCTTGCATTCTAAAGTCTGTTTCTGCTATTTCAAAATCACCTGTCTTGTTTTCTTTTCTAAGTCTGCAATACCATTGCGCTTAAATGCCTGCTTAAAACATACAGTGTAATGATTTAATTCTCATTCATTTTTTTCTTAAGCTTAAGAGTCCTCCCCTTTAAGTTTATAACAAAGATGTAGATACAAAACTGTGCACTTGCTTTGAAATAGCTTTTTGTGTCATTCATGTTGTACAACAAAGTGTTTGATTTTGAGGGTGGGAAACAAGGGAAAAAAAAACCCTCAAATGTCCTTTTTTTTTTAATAAGCAGAGTTTTGCCAAGTAGCAATTAGTACTCTTCCGTTTTTGTGCTAATTAAGAGCTTCTTAGGATCCTCTAAGAAGGGTTTTGCCAAGTTAGCAGATTTTCAGACAGGTGAGTTGCTGTTAGCTTTACCTAGGTGCATTTTTATAATGTTTTTCCTAATTGTTGTTCTGTTGCTCTGACATTAACCATGTTCTTATGCTGCCCAAATCACTGATGTGATATGTATGAAGCTCCTCTATAATTTTGTGCTGGAGAAAAATTAGAGAAGCTGAAATAATCACTCAGAGCAAAAGCTGTTGTTCTGAAACTAAGGGAAGAGAGGAAGCATAGTCTTGTTTTCCTAAGCCAAATTCTTTACTGAGCCTCCTTTCAAAATACAAGCGTAGACAGTCCCATGAGGCTGTGGTTATCACTGGCCCATTGAGGTCCATCATACTACAGGAATTGTGGTAAGTTCAGTTAAAACTTTTTTTGTCCCTTCACACGGTGGGAATGAAAGTTTGCAAAAGTGTTGATCACAAGTTTTTTTCCAGGATACTTTTTCAAAGGAAGAGATACAGGCATTTTTAGACTGAAAGCACCTGAAGGCCCTAGTTTGAATTGACATGCATTTTTAGGGCTTTCCCATTACTGACACAAAAACATGCTTCATGTTAACCCTGTGAAATGTCATCTTGCTTTTAAAGGATTTAGTAATTTTACATGAAAAGTGTCTTAAAACAAATTTTTGCTCACTTTACCTCCTTCTTGAAAAGAAAAGGAAGGGACAATCAGAATATTATTATTTAGCTGATCTTAAGTGGAGACATAGGCCAATATTGATATTTGCTCCAATATCAAAATGAGGTTTTCAATATGTCTAGTCCTCAGAGCATCAGAAAATACTTTCCCTCATTCCTTATTTTAGATTCCTATCCTTTTAATCCCATAATACATAGAACTTCTTCTAAAAGTCTGCTCTTTAGCCAAGACATAGGAAAAATAATTAGAAAAGTCTAGTTCATGGGTACATAATGTTTTTTTATTTTTGGTCTTAATCACTCATAAATGAATACGTGAGCTGTGTGTGTGATCACTCATTATGAACCAGAGTACACCTGTGGATCAGAGCATTTTCTTTGGGATGGTCTTATTTGGCTATAATCAGCTGCAGTGAGACTTAGCTAGTGACACAGATGGCATCTGATTGCTGAGCCATTACAAGCGCTTTCATCTGATGAAACTCTTTTGCTGCTTCAGTACAAAATACATGATTGCTTGAACTTGCAGCACTGAGTGGTTAGGATTAGTAGAATGGTGTAAACTGTAATGCCTGTGTTCTCTGACTACTTTGTAATAAGGGAAAAGAAACAAAAGCAAACCCTGAATGCACAACCTTCCTGATCACTCCTTCCCTCTCTTCCCAATCAGTTTTGCATTTACTGGTCACATGTGGACCGGTCACATGTGGATCTCACATTGTAGTCATGTCAGAAGGGAAGCTCTTTGCCACTTCACTTGGACCATTCATTACTCTCAATCCAATTAAGCACTGACATGCAATGGGGTCTTGGCATCTTTTTCCTTCTGTGTAGTAACATGAGTTTATCCAAGATTACAAGAATTGTTATCTCTCTCTCCTCTAGATTCAAGGAAGAGCTGCTTAAGGTAGATCTGGGGAAGAGTCCTTGAATAGACCTGTAAGAGAAATGGAGCTTGTGATCTCACACTGAAATTTATAGCTAGATGTTGCCTAACTCTTCCCAAGATACTTTCCTGACCTTTCTGAGATTAGCTTTCTGAAAGACCCAAAGAGAAGAATCTTTAGGTTTCCTTTTACTTACTGTCTATTTCTGCTGAGCTTGAAAGTGCCAATAATGGAAAAATACTCAAATACCACTTAACTGTGGTGACACAGTTTGAATGGCTTTTGGCCAAACACTGTAAAAAAACAAGGTCAGAATAAGTTAATAAAGAGCCTCCAGGTGCACTTTATCTTCTGCTTGTGTTTGAGTAAAGATGGTGCCCAGTTACTATGAGCCAAAAAAATAACCCTTCAGCCAGTAACTAATGAAGTTGGAATCCTTCCTCTTGGATGCTGCAAAATTATAGATGCAAATGAGGTTACGGGGATAGCAGCAGTCCTTAAACTGTCTGCAGAAGGGGAGCTCTGGCACTTTTCTGTCAATGAATGAGCAGACGGGGTTGATGATTTCCCCTGTCAGCTTTTCCCCTTATTCTTTGTCATAGGGGAAGATCTTCCCTGCTGTTATTGAAAAGTATTTTCACTCATTCCACCCCACAAGGCCCCTGTATGATGTCTGATTTCTTGTCACTTTTCTTGCTGGGTTTAAAACTGGATCTACCCAGATGACTCAGAGGGCTGAACTTTCAAATCCAGATCTCATCATCTGTTTATCATGCATCACTCCATTTCCCAATTTCTGTATTTGAGTGACAGCTCACTTCTGAGACTTTGTCCAGCTTCTAAGTTTCAGTCATTGTCAAAACTGGTGAATGTAGGTCTTTCCTTCCAAATAGTGAGGAAGTTACTTCTTTAACTCCATTACCAGCTTTGCCTCTGGTTTACTAGTCCAGTGGCACACTGCTGAATCTCCTTTTGTTCTGTGAAGGGAGTCTGGAGAAATCAACTTGTGTGTGTTTTTAATTACATGTTTTTTCAGCCTTCTGAGGATGTCAGGAGCTGTGAACAGCAAATGCCAAGTGATTGCCAGGAAGAAAGCTGCTGACTGCAGTCCATCATTGACAGAACCCTTCTGTGTAGCTGCCACTGCCTTGCCATGCACATACCGACGATATCTGATTTTGATTATAGTCTCTCCTCTGATGATAGTGCTGTCTCGGGTTCTCCTGGAGACAAAGTCTTGGTCAAGTGAAAACATAAGCAATGGTGTAGTCAAGGACAAAGTCAGTCAGTCTCCCCCAGATTCCAGTCTATTGACTCTTCTTTCTTCCTCACTTGGAGTGAACTGAAAGGCTAATGATCTCCCTTTAAATGAGCACAACTTGCTGTATTATGTTAGTCTAGACAAAGGAAATCAAATTAATTAGCAGAAAGACTGCAAATGTGCTGTGGAGGAGGACCTGTCATTAGAGTACCTCATTCAGGCTCCTGTGGCTTGCTGTGTATTCCAAGTGATAGCTCTGGTCTTTCTCTCCGCAGAAGAGAAATAGAATAATACTAGGCTTCAATTAGAGACAGAACTATAATTCAATCATGGGCAAGGAGAGGGGGAGGTGAGTAGGAAGACGGCAGCTCTGCAAAACCTAAGTCATAAAACATAAAATCCCAGTTTACACATGGCAACAGATCCTTCTGTGATTGAATTACAGCCTTCATATTCAGTAGTGGATCAGGTCTGTAAACCAGAATACAGACAGAGCAAATATTTACATTCTGTGTGTAATGACAGTGGGAGAATCACTGATCTGAGCATGAATCAAAGCCACAAGAACATAGATGTGGGACAGCCACTTGTTGCCAGCAGTGTGAAGAGGGATGGAGTAAATTTCCAGTATTTGGATGTTAAATTTCCTACAAATCATTCTGCAGCATTTAACTGAAAATTTGTCTTCCATGTACTTTTTTTTGTGACACACACTGCCAATAACAGTGCATAAATGGGAGTTCACCCATTCATTCTGTGTGCTGATTTCAATTTTCTGATATTTCTGGAACTTTATTTTGAAGTGATAGATATTTAGCATTTTATGTTGATATTTGATATATAATTAAAATTTTATTTGCATTCCTGACTTCATAGCATCTCAAAAGATTTTTTTATTTTGACAGCTGTTGAGTTGCTATGACTTATTTTGTTACATTTGACAGCTATGACAGTCAAAAAGGTTACTGTCAGTTTGGAAATATCAATAGACGTAGTGAAGTAAAACTTCTTTTTTTATATGTAAGAAAGCAACTTAAAAACAAGGTCAAAACATTACCAACCTGAAGAACTTACATCAAGGCATCAGCTAGTGCATGGAGTAGGGTAGGCAACAAGACATGTAACTCTAAAGGTTTTAAACTCCAAATGTCATGTTTGTTAATAGGCTTGCAAAAACACATAAAAAAACCCCATCAGAGCACGTGGTTGCTGCACTTTTCAGTCTTCATGAGAGTGAATTAGATTTTAGTTGCATGCATCAAGTTTTCCTTGTAGACACCCTGAGTGAACGGGGTTCCTTTCAGCAGAAAGCCCGCAGCTGAGTTAAACATTTGAAACAAAACTAATTAAACAGGGATTGTGATGGGCCACTGGTTAACCTGCAAAAATAACTGCTAAAGTAAGCCAAGCAGAAGGCTGGTGCTCTTAGGGAAAGAAGAAAACATCTGGTAATTCTCTAAGTAAGTTTGTGAACATAAGGGGTTACAAAATATTACAGGATCAACCCAAGGATAATGCCATGAGTGGCGTGTAGCAGTAACTTGTTCCTGCTTGGCGTCCACTGACACAGAATGCAAACAAGCTTTACGCCATTGGACCAGCTTGCACCCTGGAAAACTTTGACATGACCCACTGCTGCTTCAAGGTGTCTTGTGTTACATGTGAATATTAGAGCTCATGAGCTCTGATTTTCTATGACTGTGTTCAGTGGGCTAGTCCACCGCAGTAACTCTTTATAAACCTTTTTATAAACTCTTTATAGACGTTTTTCATAAACGTCCCCTTTACTACTCACACCTCCTGTTCTAAATTGTGATAACACTGACTTGTTCCCCCCATTCCTTTCCCTAAAATACTTTCCATGGCTCCCTGTGTACTCTAGGAGAAAACACACTTAGTGTAATGCAATAGAAGTTTCAAACCTGCCTTGCTGTTCAGCCCATTTGAAATTTGGCAGAGGGGAAAAAAAAAAATAATTGTGAAGAGGTGTCAGATGTGTTGCTTATAAACTGAAGGAAAGGCAAAATAGGATGAGAGGATTCCCTAGATTTAGCCTCACTGAGGATAAAAATTGCTTTTCTGTGAAACTAATAATTCTGGTAAGGCACTGGTTACATGTTTGCATGGCCATAGACCTGGTTGGAGCTAGCAGGCTGCATGGAGTCAATATTTGTTTTATTTGCTCATTAGCACAGATCATTTGCACTCTGTCCCCAGAAGTGCTGTAAGTTTTAGTCAGGAGGACTGATGCTTTGTCAGGCAAATTTAAGCCGAGATAAATGCAAATGAAAAATGCTCCAATCATTTTTAAGACAACTGCATGAAAATACAGGTGGAATGGTTCTTACAAGTGACATATTGCAAAGTAGTGGGATATATAGCTGAAATTTTGTTTGTATGGGATTTTGCATAGTACCTAATAGAAAGATCATCTTGTGGGATATTAGGATAAGAGCAATTCTTATTTGAACTGTCTGTGTTTCAGCTCTATAAATAGGGTGCTGGCTTACAGAAATTAATATTATAAAGACTAGACCAATAACATTTTAAGATTTTTCAAACATGACCAGTCATAACATGGTAACTGAGGATAGCATCTTGACAGAGAGCCTGAAAGAATAAAACTATCTGAATTTACCAGAAAATCTGGAAAATTTAAATGTTACTTCTCTGCTGAGTAATCTAGCGTTTCTTACATTCAAGATTACATTCCACCTGTTGATTTTTGGAAGTACTTGCATTTTTCTGATTGTTAAGAGAGGCAAGCACTTTTGAGCTGCTTCTATGATGCTTTGGAGACCTCAGTTTTCTCCTAGATCAGAACTCATTGAAGTGCCCTCTTTTTAGAATGGTGCAAGTACAGTAAGGAACTTAGATTGAAGATTAATGGTCATCTCCTTTATTGAGGCAGGGAAATGAGCTGTGCATTCTAGAAGTAGTATGTTGATTGAAACTACAAAGAAATGTGAAGTTTCTAACTCCATCCATGTTCTATCAAAATTCAGGGAAACTATACTGGAAATTTTCATACAAAATTATTTTCATTTACAGAAGTATGTTTTCAAAGAAAAGCTTCCCTAAGGGTAAAAAAATCTGTATTTCTTAGCAAAAAGAAGAGTAGTGGTGCCATGCGGTGCAATTGAAAGATGTTGGAAACAGTCCATTCTCAGTTAATTTCTAACCTCCAGTAACTCACTTCCCCTGTGAGCTCAATTCTGGTCCTGCCATATGTTGGTCACCAAGTCAGTCTATAAACATTTGAAGTTGTGTCGCTTAGTCAGGCATTGGTCTTGGATGAGATTTCTATGTTCTGTTGTAATGCAAACAACAAAAATATAATGGAGACTGTTCATTGCAAAATAGTCTTTTGTAGCATCGATTCTCCAGTGAGGAAGCAACGAAATGAGCTATTGTATTTAAATGCTGAACTTTCCCCATTCTTGTGTTGACTGTCCTTCTTTCCAACAGGCTGAGGGATGGTCACAAATGAAGACATTTGCTCAAGCCACCGCTTCCCTTCAGATTTAGTTTTTTAGTTTCCCAAGGGCAGAAGTCTTCTGTTTTCTCCTGAATGAAATGCTGCCAAATGGGAGTGTAACAGCTGCCTTCCACACAGAAGAATAAAGTTAAATGTAGGCTGTTTTTACTTGCTGGACAAAAGTTTCATATGCAAACAGAATTGACTTGCCTCTTTGGGGCTCTTTATCTTGTGCTGAAAAGCTGACAAACATCGAGAAGGAGACCAAGTATCTTTTCAACTTAATTCACTCTTGCAGAGAGACATTTTTTTAGATCTCTTCTCAGTCCTTTGGAAAGGACTGAGAATTATCAGTCCTTTCTAAAAAAGCTCTTCTCCTTGTATCCATTCCTTCCACCCCCTGACTGTAGCATTCTTCAAAAACAGGTTGCGAGGAAGAGAATCAGCCTTATGGACAGCTAGCAGAAATCTGGTTTTATTTTGTGGGTTTTTTCCTCCTCCCACTCCCCCTTTTTTCCCCAGTGTTGCATATGCTGCCAGTACTGATGACTACTCAGACACTTTTGAGTAGGACATCTCACTCTGCTTGGGACAATTCACATGTGCTCACCAGGCAGACATTTGTCTGTGGTTGGTTCTAAAACCACAAGTTCCTGAAGTTGAAATAGCAACAAAATTTAGGGCTTTTAATCATAATTATAAAAAAAACCCCAAAACACCAAAACCCCTTTGTCGAGTTACCTGCTAGTATTCAGAGTTATGTGTGTTCCTAATCCCCTAAAAAAGGCTTTGCCACATTACCACAGGTACTGTAGGATGACTTTGCTTTTACATTTCTTGCAGCTTCCATTCCTTCTCTTTATTTCACTTCCTCCTGTTTTAAAATGATGAATGCTGATACAATTGTTGGATCAAAATCTTTTCTACTGATAAATACGGGGTCATATGAAGTTGATAGTGTCTTTCTTCACTGTATTAGCTGGCTAGCATTTAGCTTTAAAAGGAACCCAAACCAACAAGGTTTGCAGCATTGTTCCCTGCACTGTTTTCTTCTAGTTGGGGCCTTAGTAATTGCATCTATTATATGTGTGTGTGTTTTTTGGGAAGCACTGGTATTTATCATGGACATAATCACAGAGGACGAGTAAGGCTAGAAGGAACCACAGTAGGGCATCTGATCCAACCTTCCTGCTTAAGTGGGGTCATCCTAGAGCACATTGTACAGAATTGCATCCAGACAATTCTTGAATGCCTCCCATCAGGGATACTCCACCACCTCTCTGGGCAATCTGTTCTACTACATGGTCATCCACACAATGAAGAAGTTCTTCTTCATATTCAGATGAAACTTCCTATGTGTTAGTTTCTGTCTCTTGCCTCTTGTCTTATTGCTTGGCACCACTGAGAAGAGCCTGGCTCCATCCTCTTGGCACCCTCCCTTCAGAATCTTTTAGGCATTGTTGAGGTCCCTTCTCAGTCGTCACTTTCGAGGCTGAACAGGCCCAGCTCCCTCCGCCTTTCCTCACAAGAGAGAGCTTCCAGTCCCTTAACCATCTCTGTTGTACTGAGGATCCCAGAACTGGACCCAGCACTCCAGATGTGCCTCACCAGGGTTGAGTAGAGGGGCAGGATCACCTCCCTTGACCTGCTGGCAATGCTCTTCCTAATCCATCCCAGGTCTTCTTGGCCACAATGGGCAATGCTGGCTCTTGGACAGCTTGTTCTTTGTGTTGTCAGTGAACCTGCTGAAGAGGCATCTGCCCCTTCACCTGAGTCATTTATGAACCAGGTAAGCAACACTGGGCCCAGTGCTGGACCTTGGGGCACACCACAAGTGACAGGCCTCCAACTTGACCATGTGCCACTGGGTACAACCCTCTGGGATCTGCCATTCAGCCAGTTCTGATCCCACCTCACTGTCTACTCATCCAGCCTGCCCTTCCTGACTTTGCCCATGGGGATGTTGTGAGACAGCACTGAAAGCCTCACTAAAGTTGACGTAGACAGTATCCACTGCTATCCCCTCATCTATACAGGTTGGTTTTTCATGGTAGAAGGCAATCAGGTTGCTCAAGTGTGATTTATTATTTGTGAATCCATGCTTGACTTCTCCTGATCACCTTCTTGTAATTCATGTGGCTAGAGATGGACTCCAGAAGGAGGTGTTCCATCACTTTTCTCAGGGTTGAGGTGAGGCTCACTGGCCAGTACTTCCCCTGGGTTCTCTTTCTTGCAATTTTTGTAGACTGGGGTGTCATTTGCTTTCTTCCAGTTCTCAGATACCTCTCCTAACTGCCATGGCCTTTCAAAGATCATCATGAGCAGCCTCACTGTGGTATCCAACTTTTAGCACTCATGGATGCAGCCCATCAGAGCCCATGGTCTTATGGATGTCAAATTTGCTTAGGTGTTCTCTAACCCAATCCTCCTTCCTTTCAACATTCCTTTACTCTGGTCTTCTGGGTCAGAGATGCCTGAGAGATGCCATATCAGACCAATGCAAAGAAGATATTCAGTAACTCTTCATCCTCTGTTACCAGCATTCCCACTCCATTTAATAATGCATCCACATTATCCTTAGTTTTCCTTTTGCTGTAGTTCCATTTAAGAAGTCCTTTTTGTTCTCATTGATATACTTGGCCAGATTTAATTCCAGATAGCCTCAACCTTCCATGTCTCATTTCTACTTCTCTGACAACCTCTCTATGTTCATTCCATGTGGCCTAACCCTACTTCCATCTCTCCTTAATAATAAAAGTGTGTCAAAATACCAGGGCTGAAGTCATCAATACTTTCCTTCCCCTCTTTCTGACCTTCTGGAGCTGCAATTTACAATTAGGTTATTCAGTGACTGTCCTCCAAACTCCTAGTTCTGGCTTTAAAAAAATGAGAAACTTCTGTCTATTCCTCCAAAACAAAACCCAAACCAAAACAAAAAACCCAAACAAAACAAAGAAAACAAAAAATTCAGCTTATGAAGAGACTAATACTGTTTATCAGTGATACAATATTTAGGTCAATATACTTTGTGGCAGGGTAAGAGTGCAAGGAAGTGATGGAATAGTGTGATCCTTTAACACTAATGAAGTGACTAGCTGCATTTAAACAGGTTTCCAATGAGCTTAAGTTCCTGAAGGAAAGAATAGTTCAATGGTTTTAAACATGAATTTCTTTTGGCAGTAAAGGCAGATAAGGAAGAGAGAGGACCAGATGAGAAGGAAAATCCCAGCATTCACACTGGTTAGTTTTAGAGTCAAGGGTAAGTTTACTTTCCAGTTTTCTTCATTATTCCTTCTGTCCTAAAAATAACATATAAACACATTGCTGAAAGACAGGAATAATTGGCTGAGTTGTTGGTTCCTCTTATATCTTTGTGCATGTATCAGGAATGCTTCTAAACTCCCAGCTTTTCAGGAAAAGTTCAAGAGGTCTTGGTAGATGAAAGTCTGTTCAGTGAGAGCTGAATTAATATAATGCAACTTCCTTTCAACTAGCATAAACTATCTCCACCAGTGTCTTCTACATACTTCCATTTTGTTGATAATTTATTCTATTTTTCAATACTTTAAGTTTATTGTTTTCAGGAACTGTCTTGATAAGGAGAACTTCTAAGTTCCAGCATTATTGGGAAATGCTGTCCTGTTCTGAGGAATGCAGGCTGGCATTGTTAAAACCTAACTTCATCTCTCCCTTTCAAAAAAACAAAGCAAGAGCTCGCACAGTAGAATGTGGCTCCTGAGACATCTAGCCTGCAAGAGGACCTTTCTTGGTTCCTTCAAAGCTTTGTGGTGGTCCCTGTAGGCAGTCTGGACTCTCTGGGGGAGAGGTATTGGTGCAAGAGAAAAGGGTGAATCTCCTTTGTGGAAGGGAGAGAGAAGGATGGAGAGCAGGAAGAATCTCCATCCAGCTGAGCCATTGAGGGTACTAGGAATTTATTAAGTCTGAAAGAAATGTTTTCTCCCCCAACCACCTACTGTTAGGGCTATGATGCAACAAAATAGCTTTCTTTCAAATCACTATAGAAGGTTCTAAGAGGACAAGAATGGAAAAATTTCTGCCTGTAAATTTCTGTAATGGCATTAATTATTTGTATTTAAATAATTGCTGCTTTTTGTGTTTTGTGCAGTGGTTGTGAAAAGCGATGCGTTGTACTCCCAGAACATGGTAACTACTGCTATAATGCAGATCTGAATAACTGAATCCTAGCTGCAGTATTGTTTTTTACATTTTTAAAAGTTTGGTCTGCCTGGCCTCCTGCATGTTTTGTTGTTGTAGCTGGCCTCACTCTTGGCAATTCAGTAATGGGAATCTATTAATGATGGAATGATTTAATAAGACGCCCATGTCTCTGCAACAGGAGATACAGTACAGCGTTCAGTTATTGCTAATGCTGTTGGGACATGGAAGAAATAGTTTCCAAAGGACAGTTAAAAGAAAAAAGTTACCACCAAATACCTCCTTTGCACAAAGATGCCTGATTAGTCTTTACTGAAGTCTTTATGAGAACATTGTACCATTAGAATCATGCCTAACTATTAATAAATTAAATAAATAGCATTTTTGGCTTCCTGGTAGAGAATCTGATATTTCCTGGCTTTCCACATCTGTTGCTAAAGCCAAGTTTTAGTTCTTTGAAAAGCTAGTGTCTGGCTTGTCTTCAAGGAACACTTCTTGTGTCCCATCCTAAATGTGAGAACTAACCATGTACATCGTGTTCTTACATTATTATGCATATGACTGGTTTATACAGACTCTTTTTCTGCCTAGGTCTAATATGAAAGTAAGGTGGACCTAGAAATTGGGTAACAGGGCTTTCTGCATTCAGCTGCTGACAAGTGAACCCTAAGGAGAGCTCTCATAACTCTGAAGTTTGCTGAGTAGAAACTGGAAGCAAGCGCTACAGGTGGTCAAATGTGGCCATCGACATACTGTACTACATAATGGGACCTGATTTAATGTAGTCTGTAATGCCTGCCCTTTGCTGGTAGTTACAGAGAAATATTTGTCCAAGGGAAGCTCTTCAGCTGTTAATTAAATTTAAATTTTTCAAAAAGTAAAAAATCTCTGAATTTATCATCTTCCTGGCCACTGGCTCTTACAGTACTTGACACTCTCCTTCTGATGAGTGTATGATAGGTTTATAGAACTAAATCTTCTTCATGAATCCATACTGTGATTAAGCTGAATAGGTAGAGTCTCAAATTCCATGGTAAGACAGGTTTTGCAGGTTTGGAGTTTTTTGGTTATGGATTGGGTTTTTGTTTTGTTTTGTCTTGGTTTTTTTTTGGTTTATGTTATGTTTCATTATGTTTTGTTTTGTTTTGTTTTAAATTGCCTCTGACTTTTATTTCTGAATTCCTTCCAGAAAGACCTGGTGAAGAGATGATTGTATCATACCTATATCAGAGAGTTGGATGCTTCTGGGAATGCTGATAATGCTGAGTGCTTTGTAGGTGCTGCAAAGTAGGTGCTAAAGCAAACAAATGGGCCTCACACCTCCTGATTTCCTGAGCAGCTAACATAAAATATCACAGTTACATCCCTCTTTTTTTCTGTTCACTTGCAACCTTGAAGTAGGCTGATCTTCAAAACAGAAATTTCCAGTCAGAATCTGTATCCTGAGCTGTTAAACTGGTCATGACTAGAGAAAACATCAGAGCAGCCACTCAGCACACACGGGCGCTGCTACCTCCTGCCATGTCTTTCAGACCATAGCACCCACTTCTTCTCGGAGGCAATCTTCTCCGAAAGTGATGACCTTGAATTCTGAAAGCAAATCCAATGCTCCAATTCAGAGAGAACTTCCCTAAGCACAAAACTATAGGCTGTTTTGGGGATTACATTACTTCCTGTCCTGCTCTGGAACTGGATTACTTTTCAAGAATGCCTGAGTTATAGGGCCAGAAGGTCAGTATGCCAAGGGGAGCCTGCCTTGGTAGGTACTTTATGTTACACAGTAGCTAGATACAAAGAAGAAATAAAACTAAGGGCAGACACAGTGATCCTGGGTCTTCCCCTCCAAGCACTGAGACCTGACCTCTGAATCACAGAGATGGATTTTGATATTCTTGCTTCCATGGCCAAGGATTTTTTACACTCCTGGGCCTGAAAACACAGCTCCAGCATGCTAGGTTTGATGAGTTTATGAACTCATACTTGATGCTGATTTCCTTATCTCAGGGAGAAAAACTTGCCATGTGATCTGTAAATGCAGCCAGGCCTTGTTGGGTGTCTTGTCTAAGGTTAAGTTATTCTCACTCACCCAGTGGAAAAAAGGCGTGAAGGGAACTGGCAGCAGTTGGCAACAATACTTGAAGAAGTTGAAAACTGTCACAAATTATCTTCTACTGGGTCTGCTATGGGAACTCCCAGTGCAGCAGGAATGGGGGGCCCAGGCTGGCATTGGTGAAGGTTGTTGGGGCGTTGGTCTCTTGAGGCAGTTCTCACTTGCATGGTCTCAGCCACATGCTGTTTCATTCTGTTCCATCTAAGTAGGGCAGAACTGCCCTGTCCTTGCCAAAAGCCAGATTCTTCTCCAATACGTTTTGTGTTTCTTCTCATCCTGCTCTGTCTGCAGGCAGACAGCATTCACCGTCTTGCTTTGCATTCAAATTGCGTTTGCCAAAATGTTCTCTTTCTCTGGGAGTCCTGAAGTTTCTCTTCACTTTGCATGTGGGTGCTGAAAATATATGTGTAGTCCTTGGCAAGTTGCTGGCATCGTGTGACCTTGTTTGCACCCTTACTTGCTTGAATAGGGGATTTGTGTGCCAGGGCTTAGAAGGGGGTGATTTGCAGGCTAGTAAGGGGTAACGCCGTGATTAGAAATTCCACGATCTGACAGAATGCACATTTGACCTGCTAGTGTAGAATAGATTATTACTCTGTTATGTAAATATTTTAAGGTTCAAGTTTGATAAGGATCAATGACAGAAATAAGTGGTGGGTTCCTACCAGTCTGTAGAAGTACTTGCATGTATTGCAATGTTTGGTTTATAACTGTACAATAGTGGCTTTGATTACTAATGCTTTATTAGTTATAAACACAGACTTACTGAATAAATCCTACTTACTCTATTGAATTGTAGGCTCTCCATGCCTACATAAAACCATTTGGGCAATTAGAATACTGCTATAGTATTTCTCTATATTGTATTTCTCTATATTGTAGACTTTGAGTTATTAGTTCTCTGTCAGCTTTTCTGAATTCTTACATAGGATTTCTGCTTGACCACCCCTCTTGTCACAAAAAGGAGACATGTCCTTTCAAGTTGCATTTTATGAAGAGAAAAAGGCAGGCGTGGTAACACGGGGTTTCAGAGAATTGTAGAGTCATGAAAGTTGGAAAAAACCTTAAAGATCATCCCAAGAAAAGAGGAGGGGGTGAGAGGAAGGGTGTGTCTCTCCTTTTGACCTTTGCTGTCCTCTTCTCTGCCAGTATCAGAGAAATGATCCTGGAGAGGCAGTATCCTTTGTGTTTCAAAAAAGTAGAAGAGCATGCTGAGAAATGTGGCATAAGGCATCTTGTGGAGAGCTCACCTCTGTCTTTTTCTAGAAGACAAAGGTTTGTAAATCTGGTTTATTTTCCTCCCCTTTCTATATAAAACACAAAGCACTGGGAATCAGTTGTTTTATCTACTACTGAAATGCAGCCATCAGTGCAGAAAAACATGAGAACAATTTGAAAGGAGGCATGGAACACTATATTCAACTGAAACTAATTACCTGATTAGGTTTTGGCCTGGCTGTGTGGGTTGACATCCAGTGGACTTGGCGACACTATCTGCCAGCAAAGCCAAGTCTAGTCTTGCTTCGTTTAAAGACTCTGGACAAAACTTCTGGACTTGCATGCTGAATACTAAGCAGTGTGAAAATAGGCCACTGATTTAAAGTACCCATTGCTATAGTGGGTGTTCAGTGGGAGATGACATGGTTGCAGATGAATGAACTTCTTAGTGGTTTAGAAATACCAGTTTCAATTTAAAGGTGATTCTCTTTCAAGCATACACTCTGGTGAAATTTAACTCGGCATCAGAACATCCTCTGTTTACAGCCGTATGATTAGCACTTTCGTTTCCTTCAGCACTTCAGGCTTCTCCCCTTAGGAGCTTAGTCCAAGTCTGACATTGAGATCTTGTACACTTAGAAAATAACCTTAAGTGATGCTATCTCACCTAGTCTGCTGGAGTAGTTCCTTTTCTTTATCTCCACAGAAGTTAAACATGTTAGGTCTGCTTTATTAGGTGAGAAGCATTTGTTACTGCTGTTCTTGTCTTCTTTTGCACCTTTACTGCAAACACTTCTTTGATATTTTGGTGTCATTGTTCGGAAAGTGACATGTTGTCCAGACGGGAGTACCTATGCAACACCTGAAATATCTCTAGTGTTAGATGTTATAATTGCCAGTGTGATGGTAGTTTCTGGGTTTTTTTTTTTGTCTAGGCATCTCTCTGAAGGAAAAAAATTAAAGCCATTACTTGGAAGGGTTTGAAGCTTTATTGTGAGGAGAGGGATAAGTCTTTCTTTTGTACACTATAAAAATATTCATTAAGAATAAAGGTGAATAGAGCACTTCAGAAAGATTTGGTAGTGTTCTAGTCTCCAGATGGGAAACTTCTGCACACCCACTTCTGCCACTGAAGAGAAATCTGCTTTCCTTTCCCAAGGAGAGTAATATGAATTTAACTGCCAAATGAGCAGTTCACTAGTGAGTATTGACTTTTTAAGGAAATTTAGTGCACCTAGTCTGATGTTCTAGAAGCTCATTGAGACACATTACTAAAATGAACTGGAGAAGAGCTAGTAAGACATGCTCCGCAGAACAAGAATATGTCATAGACAACCATAGGAAAAATACTTTTTGCCATCTGGCTGACTATTTTAACTTAGCAACAAGCTTATGCTCTAACCTATTCCTTAAAAATCTAAAATAAATATTGAAACCTCTCACGTTTCCAAACCTTCTTAAACCATTTGCCCAAGAAGCCTTGCAGTTGTGAAGTCCTCAAAGTTGTGCTTAAGCATTTCCTCTTACTGCAAAAATAAATCCATCAGGATTTTGGCCTCATACAAAGACAACAAATACAAGCCTGTAATTGTCATAAGAGCCCTAAGAAACTTCAGAAGCAATTTAAAATAATAAAAATAGGTTTTTGGACACCCCTTGCTACTTCTGTGGGGAATGAGGCTGGGCTGGGACTTGGGGCTGAAAGAGTCATGGGTGTGCACTTTGTGTAACTGGGTATTCCCTTCCCCTCTCCCTTGCCATCACCAGATCAGCTCTCACCATCTTGGCAAGAGTCTCTTGAGCCTTTGCTAGCCAGGAGTTTGACCAGCTGTTTGGCCCAGGACTTCACAGAGAAGGAGGAAATGTTTCTGGCTGAAGCTTCTGTAAAACCACCACTTCAGCCATCGAAGCATTAGTGTCCTTGTGGGGAAAAAACAAGTAGTTGGAGAGTCTGGGGAGGGGTGAGGGGGAGCAGTGTGACTTTCCAAAGGGCCTGGCCTCTTCATGATAAGTAATCACCCTAGGATAGAGCTAATCTAGGAAAAGTGATGGGATTATAAAGACAATAAGATCTCCGGTTCTTCTAAAAGCATGCGTGAAGTTCCAACTCCATTCCAGCTCTGTGGTTTGAAAATACATTTCCCCTAACAGCACCTTGTGTTGCCCTTGCAGGATGGTTTGGAAATTTGCCTTGTCCGTTTTTCTGATGGCAGCACTGGTTCGAGTAACGGACACCAGGAAAAACCGCCCTGCAGGTGCCATTCCCTCGCCGTACAAAGGCAGCAGCAGCAACCACTCAGAGCGGAGGCAGCAGCTGAACAAGGAGGTGTTGGCCTCCAGCCAGGAGGCCCTCGTGGTCACCGAGAGGAAGTACCTCAAGAGCGACTGGTGCAAGACGCAGCCGCTGCGGCAGACTGTCAGTGAGGAGGGCTGCATCAGCCGCACCATCATCAATCGCTTCTGCTACGGGCAGTGCAACTCCTTCTACATCCCACGGCACGTGAAAAAAGAGGAGGAGTCCTTCCAGTCCTGTGCTTTCTGCAAGCCACACAAGGTCACCTCTTCGACCGTGCAGCTGGAGTGCCCCGAGCTGGACCCACCGTTCCGACTCAAGAAAATTCAGAAGGTCAAGCAGTGCCGGTGCATGTCTGTGAATCTGAACAGCTCAGGCAAACTGTGAGAACAGGCACGTAGCTGCTGCTTGGTGTTGCCTCCATCAGCGGTACTGCTGCCTCTCCTCTCCCACTGAGCAGATTGTCCATTTTGTTGGTTTGTTTCTTCTTTTCCTCTTTATTTTTTTTGGTGTTTTGTTTTCTTTCAGGAGGCATCTCTCCAGCAAGGAAAGACTCCTTGTCACTTGCCTACTGGAATAATGCTTTTTAACCAGCTGTGTTAGGCACTTCACCATAAAGTTTCATTGCATTTTAAACATCATCTGGCAGTTGGATCTTCTGGAGTGGAGCAGGCTCACAGAAGTTGGGATTGAACATCTAAGTGACCAGTTGGCTGAATCCAGCAATTAAATGTTTCCACTGTGTGGAGTAAAGTCCTCTGCCCTACACTCCAGTTTCCTCCACAAGTTGAGAACACCTTCCCCATGCTTTGGTCTGGAGCTTGCTTCTCTCAATTGGAAGTGCTGGGGTGCTGCCCAGGACTGGGGGACACAGATGAGGGAGAGTAAGGAGGAGTGATGTGTGAAAAGCAAGCGAGCCTCTCCGATGAGGCTTCTCTTCTTAAGAGGGCTTCAATTGTGCAATGACAAATGGTTCTGGACTTGTTGTCTGAACGGCAGATCAGAAGCAAGGGGAGGAGGGTGAGGCGCTGGGTCAGCCACGGTGACCACAGAGCAGACTGAGGGTGGGTTCTGATGCTGTTGTGGTTTGAGTATATTGAACACATGGCCTCTGCAGCAGTGTTTATTTTGTAACCTAGCTATAGTAAACAGCTGTTTAAAGTATTATAGACCTAGCCATGTATATTTTTCTTGTGGCAGAGTATGCCAGTGATTAAAATATGTTAAGAGACTCGGTTGCTAGGTCGGCTGCCTGGCCTAAAATGGGCATGGTTTTACTATGTTTTTTGTAGGTTTTTGTATGTTAGATATGTGTGTGTGTTTCTTACTCCAGAAAGGACAACATCTGTTTATGACCTTATATTTATGCCTTCTCAAACCAGGGAGGTGGAAGGGTAGTAGGAGAGAACAGTTAAGGAAATGATGTATCCCCAAAGGTATAAAAGCACTGTCACACAAAGGACAAAGTTTGCTGGACTGAATACAAAAGCTACATAAGTGTCATCAAGTTTTGGGAGTGGTGTCTCTCCCATGATTGGAAACCATGTTAATGTGTTAGTGTTAAAGGACAAATGCCTCAGTCAGTGCTGCTGGAATGGGTCACAGCTGTGGGAGCAGGGAGAGAGTAAGTTGTAATTGCTACACTATTGGTGGTCCACTCAGTTTTTGAGACCTGCACAATAAGTGCTGGTGAACACTTGCAGTTCATTTTAAATCATACTATGTTGTTGTTATTCAGTTGATGGAGTTTAACATGTCCTGTATACCCCGTTTGTTACAGTTCTGATCTGTATTAGTCCCAGCTGCATTAAAATCCTGTCTCAAACCAGCCCCTTCCCCCAAACCAAAGCCAAGAGCACACGCAGTTGTCTGAAGCTTACAAATTAAAAATGACACACTGACTCTCTGTGCATGTCTCACAGCTCAGCATCTGCAGCCTGCAGCTGGAGCCCCTCCCCACCAGCCTCTTCGCATGCAGCCACTTCAAGGGGTTAATGTGTTCAGCACTGTCGCCAGCCAGGGCTTCAGAGCCACACGTCTCCATTATGTGACACAGGCCTCCCTCCCTAAGAGGCTTTCAGGACTGATCTCCACAAGAGCTCCAAGCGGTTTACAGGGACTGGCATGGGCAGGGTGAGTTGGTCAGGTCTGGCAGCTCTGTTACGGGAACAGACGTCGCTTTTCTGCTGTGACCTTCTAACCTGTCAGACGTGCACAGGAGGACTCCTTGTGCAGGGAATGCTTTAGGGGCTATTGCTGCTGCCTTGTGGCATTGTGCCAGCCCCAGGATGGGCAAAATTCAGACTAGTCTAGAGAGTGTGGGCAGGGTGCAGAGGGGGAAGGTGGCAATATGGCCTAGTAGGACTCCGGGGATCTCAGTCTTCACTTGGAAGGAATGAACTGAAAGTCAGACATTTTGGACCAGAGAGAGAAAAGCACCCTAGTAAATTCACTTAAGAAAAATGTGCAAGAATCTTTACCTTTAAGCTATGCCCTACCTGGGTTTTTCACCAGTTTGCAATATGAATATGCTGCAGCTTAAAGCTCCTTCTAGGAGCTGTGTTTATGTAAAAACTGAGTTGAGCTTGTAATGGTTAAAACTGTATTTAATTCTTGTTTTATAAATGAAAACAAAAAATGAAGAAATGCTTTAAGTATAATGTAATTATTTTATAGGTCAACTATTAAATTATAGATTAAAAAATAAAGCTACTCTAGGGTTATATGGCATCCAGGTGTTTTGCTTCAACAATTTGTGTCAAACTGCTCTCTTACAAATCTATTCTCCACCTTCCTTTTCACCCTCCCAAATATAGGTGAATGATGGCTCACCCTGACAGGTTGGGAAAACCTAACTACTCCCCTTGTTTCAAAAGTACCTGGAAGGCAAGAGTAAAATGCATTAATAGATCCTGGAGTTGATTCTACATGCACTTATTCTGGTCTTTTGGTAAACTGATGAGCAAAGCTCCACCACTGGCTGAAACACTGCCATCATTTGCCATAAGAGAAGTAACTGACCTAAATAATTTTGTTGAAAATATATATAGTTCCTTATGTAACAGGTACCAAACTACTCATAAGGGAAAAAATAGTTACATCCTAAGATATAGGTGAGCCTTAGTGGTTGCTATCAGCTCTTGAATAGATTCACCATATGACAGTCCAAACACAGGATAGTATTTTGGGGTTTGTGGTGGTTTTTTCCCTTACCAACGCAGAGTTGCTCAAGGGAAAGTTTCTATGCAGAAAGGGAGCTGTCACATTGATTGATGAGCCTCCATGTGACCAGAAGAGATGCCTGTGATGGTCTTGAAAGAAGCAGGAGAACCTAGACCACACCTAGCAAGGGAGAGCTATGTCTTCTGTGGCACTACACTTGTAGGAGCCATTTGCTGCCTTCTCTTCCCTGTCTCTCGCCCAAATCTCACAGTCTAGTTTGGACTTTTCTTTTTTTTAAGCTGCTTCTTCAGAGAATTAGTGTTTTGCTTTGCCTTTTGCCTAGGTGTGGTGGTCAGGCTTCCTGCTCAGACCTCCTAAGTGCCTCTGTCACTTGGCTCAAAGGGAGCTCAGCAGTCCTCGAATGCCCCTCTCTCATTTCCACCCATCTCTTGGCCAGTCTCCTGCTTTGCAGGTCATGGATTGCCCAGCACCCACCTGAACCTCTGCTGCTTGAGGCACAGCCCAGACTCCAGTTCCAGTTCTTTCAGTCTGTTGCTGCCAAACTTTTGAATGGTTGTCGCACCGGAGGCATATGCTGTGATCTAAAAATCTCCCCCTTGTGGAAGCAATCCAAGAACAAGGCAAATCTCTCTGAGGAGATGGAAAAGCTGCAGGTCAGACAGATGCAGTTAATTCCTAAAGTGGACAGGTGCTACAGGACAGGGGAAGGGAGGATGACAGTGCACGTTAAACTCATCCACAATGGGACTGCAGGGCCCCAGTTTGGGGTGGGTGGCAGGTGAAGTTTCTAAAGAGCGTAGATTTGAGCAGTAGCTGGGAATAAATGGGATAACAGTGCTGATGAAGTAGGGACTCTCTGTGTTCAGCAAGACATCATTTTTTTTGAGGCAATGGACTTAGCCTTGGATGCTCTTACAAGTAGGTTAGTTGAATGTCAGATACAGGAACAGATGGGTCTGTTGTAAGCAAGAGAATAGCTCAGAAAAACTGTTCTGTAATGAGAATCCTCTTGATGGATGACAGACCTGAATGGTGTCAGGGGGCATGGTTTTCTCTTTTCTCCCTTTGATGACTTGTTTACCCTATTTTCAGAAAAACTCAACTTCATCAGTTTTCACTTATTCTGTCCATAGTAGTTTAAAATTTGTATGACTGAAGTAACTGGTACAATGGATTTGTCTCAAATTTTGCTTTGCTTTTAACCTAGAGTCCACAACAAAATAATTGCAATGCAATGACTTGCTATATATTCTCTCAATGAAACTAATACTGGCTTTCAACTTTTTAAGCTGATCACTGAAAAACTGGACAAGAGAAAAGGTCAGTCTGTGGAAGATACCTCTAATTATTATTCCTAACACAGTAGGTTAATACTTAACTAAGTTTTGGAAGTGTTTTGGGATGATGAAAGATTCTACAAAAAAAGCTAACCCACTACAGTGCCATGACGTGACAAAGTACCATGCTTCTGAAAGGCTTTAATTGGCAGGCAAAACAACATGAATCCTCTTAGCTCCTCATAAAAAACCAGATTGTTCTTGCCAGCAAGTCACATCTGCTGCTCAGGTCTGAAAGTCCTTCATTTGCTGCTGCATTTCAGTAACAGTGAGCAATATGTGGTCTCAGCAATCAACAGAGGCTCAGAATTCTGTCTGTGAGTACTTTCATAGAATTAGGGCCATCTTAAGTGTAGAGTGCTTGATGTTGCAGTAAGGGGGGGATTGCAGCAAATGAGCGGAGAGGGGACCAGTAGGGTGTTCAACTTCTTTAAAACATACCCAAACAAACAAACAAAAAAACAAACAAGCATTGGTCCAGAATCCTGTAAAAAGTTGAATACGCTGCTAAAAACAAAGAGCAGAAGTGAAATTTGCTCTGTGAGTCCCCTTCGGATCTTCTGTGGGTCAACTGTGGTCCTGCACATAGTGGGGGCTACTTTGTATGGAAGTTTGAGACAGGTTGGAGGGGAGCTGTATAAAAGAAAGACATGTTCAACCAAATAGGTTGTGATTGAGTAAACTGAAAGACAAATCTACATAGCAGTGTGTGTTTTAAGATTGTAATATGGTTCCATCAGCTGCAGTCAACCTTTGACACTTCTTCAGACAGAGAGAGGCTTGAAATAACTTCTAGCATTCGTGCTGCAGATCATGTGTGTATGTGGCAGATTTAGGAGCTTTGCTGGACCTTTTAGGAGGTTGCTAAAACACTTGTATGTATATAAAAGGATTATATTATGCGGATAATACTTTTCCATGCATATTTTTGTCTTAATAGCAATTCAGCAATGTTAGTAGAACCAGATTACAAACCTGAGCCAAATGCAAGACTGGAAAGGTGAGTTCTACATAGTCTCCTTGGGTAAAGGACATTGAAGCTCTCACTACCACCACCTGGGGAAAAGGTAGAATATCCACAAAACTGGCAGTTACTGTCCCTACCCTTCCAAAAGGCAAGCAAAGAGAAGCCTTATTTCCCCTGCTCCCTTCACAAAGGCTCCTTCTGGATCATAGGAGTTGGAATGGGATGTGGTGCTTAGGAGCAGTTTGTAGCACACTACAGCTTAGCCAGAAAGTGACAAGAGAAGGCAGTTATTTCATTATTATTCCTTTTATTTTCTTATAAATTAACATTCTAAAAAATTGGAATAGAAACACTAAATACAGTATTGCACATAGTGATCTTTGTTAGATGATCTATTATTTAATTTAGTATAGTAATATACATACTGTAGGTACTGAAGAGAACAGGAAGGCTACAAATGAAAACATGCTACTGTATCCTTGCACTTAGGAGCAAAGTTAGGAGGAAAAGACTATTGTTTACATAAATACAAACATGGATTTGAATCAGTGCCATTAAAATAGCTTTACTCTTTAAAGTATTTTTCCATAAGTTAGTTGTAACAGCAAATAATCTCATAATTTCTCTTCCCCAAATAATAATGTTACTCCCATCAACACAAAATTTTAGAATTCCATTCTTGGTAATTTATATCCCTGCCAGAAACTACTGCTAGTACAGATTTTCACATAGGTTTATCAGCAACAGGAGACTTGCTTTTCACACAGTGAAAAAAACCATCTTTTCTAGTGCTTGATATATGTGAAGAAGAACGGATTCCTGAGGTCCTATTTTGCACTTCCTTTTATGACACTCTGTAGAGTATATTAGCCTCTGAACAGCTGGGAATGTCTCTTGATGTGCTAGATTAGACAGGGAATAACACAACCCAGCAGGTTGGAGCTTACCACAGTGTCTTTCAGGCTCCAAAACTGTGAGCACGTGCATCCAAGTGAGTTGCACACACGGCCAACTTTCAGGAAAAATTAGCTTTGAAAGAAAAACATTATCAATCAAGCTGATTGGTTTGGGGTTCTTAAATAAGGAGTGGAGGAAGGGATTGTTATCAGTTGAGCAGTCCAAAACTGAAACAGCAAATTCTGGATTGCAAATAGGAAGTAAGCATGTGGTCTTAAATGGAAGTCCTAAGCCCTAAGTTATATATTTCAATCAATAACCTCCTAGTCAGGGACACTGAAAGCCTGGAGGAAATGTCTGTAATTCTGTCAAGTGTGAAATTTATGTCAATTAATTTGTAGTCTATGTTCTGTCACTAGAATTGGCTACTGTTTTCCATAAATGTTGTCTCCATGTGCATCTTTTAATGGCTCTCTAAAGGAGTTTTAAATTAACTGTAAAGCTAATTCCAGAAGGGAAGTCATGTACATTTGGCCAAAAGCCTGTCTGACTTAAGTGATCAGCAGTTAAAACTATACTATACCTTCTAAAGTTCATGTAAAAGTATTAGCTGCTTTATATATTAACAAACTATAATAGCCAAATCTCTCATACACTCTATCATACTTCTGTGCTTTTCTGTATTTTCCTGTTTTTTCTCTTTTTTTCGTTTTTCTTTTTTTTTTAAATTTTTTAAATTTTTTTTTTTTTTTTTTTAAATGCTGGATTTCTGACCCCCATACCACCTGGCATTCACTATCTGGCAAAAGATGAAGTAAAAGTATGCTGCCTTATCGATTTTAAAGATAGTTACAGTAAACATCTTGTTCCACAAATATTTAGTCATGGAGGGCAACCAAACAAGTTGGGAAAGCATTGATTATACTGTATAAACAGCACTTAACGATTCAAAATACAAACTACAAATGCCAACATGAAACAGATACAAACAATTCACTAGGAGTAACATTTCTTTCCCTAATCTAAGTGCAGTGCCATGAAGTATTTGTGTTAGATGTTGCCAGTAGGAATGGAAATGTTTTACTGTACCAAGTAGCATTCTTATGAAGTTCAACTTAATGCAATTTTCAGCATGTTCAGAACTAATGCAGATGCCACTTTTAATGCATGCTGACTTGTCCTATTTGTAATACACCATACACTTTACAAAATACCATTTTTGAGTGGCAAAGGAGATACAGAGTACAGGGAAGGTGTTTCAAGTCCATACCTAGTCTATTTCTGGGCACTCCATTAAAGTGTTTACATTCGTGAATGAATGTACAATAACATCAGTTGGTGGAAAACTCTAGAGAACAAAACACAAATTTTAAAAGGTCAAGGAAGCAAATGATCAGGATGAAGTAGTTTCCTTCCCTCTCACTCCCCACCCACAGGCATGTTGAGTTTTGGTAACTAGGTAATATTGGCTTTTGAATTTCTTCTCTCAGATTTTCATACTTATCTTTGCTTTCTGAAAAATAAAATAAATACAAAAAATAAGGACAAAGTTTGAGTGTAGACAAAACCACCTTACACAAATATGAAAAGCACAGAAATACATATAGGCAAATGTTTGATTATATTTACTGTAGAACTGACTTCACAAATAAACTTTGAAGCTAGAACAGAAGTAGACTACAACTATACACCACTTGTGAAATATTTCTTTTGCTTTCCTTTTCACTCATCAAATTTTCTCTAAGATGGATGGTCCCTGTTTGAGTGTAAATAAGAATACAGGAATAATTAAACAGTTATTTCTTAAAAGAAATCTCTTAGTGTCTTCATATACAGCAGTATATGTTACATGGAGAAATCAAAAACAATGTTAATTTTTTAGGTTTTTTTAATAACATGTTGATCTGCTTTTAAATAAAATTGATAAAATGTAGTTTTGAATTCCTTACCAAGCTAGCACTCCATTTCCATTTCTTGTGGCGCTAACTACAGTCGACTCTCAGTTAAATGTTCAAAATAAGAAACAGTCTATGCAATATTATTGCTTCCTGTGTCAGATTAGTTAGAATACAGTACATTTCCACATGCTTCATTTACAGGATGTGTCACCAATAATATGACTACACAGCTATGACTACAAAGCACAGAAGAATTAAGTCATGTCTTGGGGTGGTGGGGAGCAGAGGACATAGACACATGAAAAAAAATCTTCTTATATTTTTCAAACATAAATGATGGCCAGTTACAATTTAAATGTGAGGTACCAAAATAATTTTTCTGTAAAATCAGTCATGAGTCTCACAATGGTTAGGAAATCAGGGGAAAAGTTTCATTCAATGAGCAGAATTACTCCTCTATTATCACTGAAGTTATTTGTTTTGATTCAAAAGAATGGTGAAAACACAGTATTTCTTTTTCTAGTGTTTCTGTTCCAAACAAAACCATATCAGTAGATCAGAAACCACTGTATTTGATACAGTGATCCAGCTTGAAAAATGTGTAACTATCAAAATTCCTCCTTTCATTCTCTATCTGTAGAAAATAGTGTGAATAGAAACTGAATAAGCTGGAAGACCAAAACTGCCTGACTTCTATGTGCATCCTAGGCCCAAACTGGGAAGAGCACAGATTGGCACAGTGGGGCAATAATAAACTGCTCTTGCTTGTGCTACATCTATTTTGTGGAGTAAGATTCATGGGCAGAGTTTAAATTTGTTAATTTAACACCTTTAAGGAAAATGTTAAACATTAAAGAAGATAAACCAAAACCAACCCAGAAAAAAAACTTAAATCAAGAATAACCTACCTAAAAAATGCAAAGAGAAAAAAGGTAGAACAAGTGATACAAACAGAAGTACTGCTACAATTTTTACTTACAATTCCAGAGTCATGTTTTGGTCTAATATTGTATAGTGACTTCCCCTTTTTCTGCCTGCAGACTTCCTCTGCTTCTTTGACTCTGAAGAGAGACAAAATCTATAAACACTCCTGTACACCAACAACATTTACAAAGACAATGCAGTATATAACTTACAAGTTAAGGTCTGAGGGACACAATAACTTTATGGGAAACTTTATTCTCCACATATTCATTAGCATGCTCCACAAAATAGTTATTGCACTCCAGGGCTGTTGTAGCTATACCAGGTGCTTACACAGCATAATCAATTGCATAATCAATTATATTAAAAAAAAAAAATTCAGTACTTACTGCAGTTGAAGATTCAAATGTATGAGGGTGACATGAAGTTTACATTTCAGAGCATTCATGCAAATATTGCTAAGAAAACTATCGATATATAAAAGAATTCATCTATTCCAACCCTCAGTACTTCAGTTACAGTTTAAACAAAGTTTGTCACCAAGCTATATTCCCTTTCACCCATTTTTGTTTGTATTTAAAATGGCAAAATAACTTAACATAAATTTCCAGTCTTTACTCTCTAACTTTAAAAACAAAAAAAAGGAAAATTTCTGTAGACCATGATGTTTAACCCAAGGCGATGCATGTCACTGCAAACATCTCTTTAATTCCAAAGCTGAGGAACCTCAAGGCTTACACTGGGGATGAATGCACTTGGGTTGCTTGGATGTAAAGAGAGGAGCAGGTTCTAAAAGTAAGGGTCCACTTCTAAGTGCTTCCTGACATGGCAAACAGTACCAAATGAGGACCTTGTGAAATGGCAGCACATTTTTTGTGAAAGAAATGTTCTTTTTTGTCACACAGATAGGAAACAAACTGTGAAAGGCAGAGGACTACACTCAGACTGGGAACCTGCTAGAATCAAGTTGATGGGTACAATGTCACACTGTAAAATGTTCCTTTACAATTTTCACTCACCTTGTACATCAACTTTACAAACACATATGACAGCTGAAACACTACTAATACAGATTTATGTTATGAATTCACTGATAAACACTTTAAAAGTGTTAGATAAACACTTTATATAAAAGAGCATTAAAACGTGAGATCTTTAATTTTTTTTTTTTCATAAGAGATCGGAATTTTATTGATATATAAAAAAGTAAAAACCAAAAATGTAAATCCTATATTAGCTTGATCTTACAAAAAATACGGATTTGAGATGGACTTGAGATTGACTTAGTCTGACTTTTCACCATTATCCAAGAGTGAAAAAAACAACAGTTCAATGATATTAAGAAATCATGTATCCTTGGCTCATTCCTTACAGTTCATCTCCAGACCACTTGCATGTCTGTTCTTTCACTGAGGCTACACAGGGCAATATGAGAATCCAGCTTTGTGTTACTATTATTTTTGAATATTTTTGTGTGTGTGGTAAGGGCCAAAATTTTGAAAATAAAATTCCAGCTGAGTCTGATAAGCACATTTTAAAAAACACCTTCACATTCATCTCTACTTTATTCACTTTGTTCTTTTTGTAAGTTTCAAATTTATACTTTCAAAAAATTAATTTAAATGTCTGTTGTTTTCCAGCACTTCCACAAGCTGCCCTGTTTATTTGATGGCCTTTGTATGTTGTCAGTGTAGGGAAACATTCATGTGCACAGGTTGGGGGCTAAAAAAAGCTTTGAAACTTATTTCAAGCTGTAATGCTTTCTCTCTGACTGCAAATCAGATAGACTGAAGCGTAACCTAGATCAAAAATGTCAAGTAGCCAAGTAATTTACCTTTAAAATGTATTTAAATAGATTGAGTAAATGTGGCAGCCAAAGTGCAGTGATAGCTTCAAACAAAAACTTATGGGAGTGAGGGAGAATGAAGAAAAATTCAAAGACATTTTCTTTTCCCTATAACAATTTTTCTTCTGCTTCATGTCTACTTTCCTCCAAAGGAGGAAAAATATCTGTGACATTGATCTTCCCATGATCTTCTCTAAATATTCAGACACATTCCAACCTATCAAAAGGCACACTTACAAAGTCAGATATAAAATAGCACATCTATAATATAATTTCCTCTTTTTCAAATACAAGTGTAGCTGGCTCCCTTCACTGTAGACATAATTTAAATAATGAAATGAAATGTTACTTGTGAGTAAATTAGTATCAAACCCCTCTCCTTGTGCAGGGACTATACAGGTACTATTGAGTTTATCAAAATGACTGCTTCATTGAAGCGGTGTAATGTTTGAAGGTATTCAGACTACTCAACATGCGAATGGCAGCCTATGTAACATACAAAAATATTTACCAAACCAGTTCACATGGATCCAAATGTTTTTCTTGGGAAATGCCAGGGAATCTTCAATTCCAGTCTCTGTTCCACCTAAACATCCCCCTTTCAGAATGGATTGCCCACTGCTTGCTAACATATCAGGTCACGAGACAACACAGCTCCCTGTGGGTCTCATGTTAATTCAAAACAGTAAGGAACCCTTGATAATGCAGTTCTTTTCTAAAGACCAGGTCCCATGAAGTGTTGCTGTCAGTGTAACATCTCTACATGTTCTGCTTCAATTAGAGAAACAGCTCTTTGGAGAAAGGCTGCCTCTGCTTGAAACAGCAAAATGTTAATACCATGCCACCCTGTGAAGGAGGAAGTCAGAACTTCTGTGTCCCTGAGATAGAGCTTCTTAAAATGATCCACAGCCACCAGACTGATAAGCAATAATCTTAAGGTTGTGTTACCCAAATTTCCAGGATTGTGTAAGAGGTGCTGGTCTCAATAGTATGGCTGCAGTCCTCAAGGTTTTGGGAGATTTTATTAAATTCCTTGGAGTTTGAGCCTATTTTTTAATACCAAGGGAAATACAGAAGATGAGAAGCATTACTCCCTGATGCACTTAAAACTGAGGGCTAGCAACCACTCAGTTCCAGTTCCAAACATATCACTGATTCACTGTGTGGGTTTGGGACAGTTCACAGCCTCCTGGCTCGCATCCTGCTCTCAATGCAGGAAGATCCAAGTGGTTGGATAGAGCCTCAGTGAAGGCTGTGTGACCCATACATATGCTTCTTCAGCAAGAAATGCCCTGAGAAATGTAAAGATAGGACAAATAAGGGCAATAGTCTTAGTTCAGTTGGAAAATAATTGCCACTGGCAAGTTTTTGTCATCTTAGGTTTTCCTATTGCCCTTTAATGTTTTTTCATCTTTCCATGGAACTAACAAGATTTAGGCAAAACCACATTGCTTCTGTCATCTCAGGCCTGATTCAAGCCATATTTCACACAGTGGCAAGCACATCCCTGTGTACTTTCCTCTTGCTCAGGCTTTTCATGCAATGCTTCCCACTGATTTCAGTGAGACCCTGAGCAGCATGGAAGTGCGAGGTGATAATCTAAGTCAATAAAGTGCAAAAATTGCATGACCACTTGGGTTAACTCAACTGTGGTGAATTGGTAGAGCTTTATGAAGAAACTAATTGATCTAAATAATAAGAGGAGGAAAAATAATTTTTAGAGAAAACAACACAAGACTCCCAACAGTCACAAAAGGAGAAGCAACAGCATACAACATCATCTTTCCAAGCTCCAGGCCAAAATGACTGTACCACTGTGCCAATACAGAGTTCAAAGAGCAAAACAGTTAAAAAGACATTCCTAGGAAAAAGGTGGGTATTCAGTTGTCAGACCTTACATGGAAAGATAGGCTGACAGGGGAGACTGTGGAAGAAAAGTCTGAGAAAGGTGAGTGTTTCCCAGTTCCTGGGAATCATGACCCTTAGGCAAAGGCAGGCATGCGATAGATTCATTTATTGTTCTGAAAATCTGTTTTTACTTAGACTATTTAGTTCTACACTACTAAAGCTTTCTGTTAGAGAGGCTGTTCAGTCCTCTTATAGAGCAATCACTCTTAATGGCAATCAAATCCTCAGAAGCAGGACAGATCACCAAGGCATGATCTGAGAGTGGGAGAGGAAGATGGAGGTGGAAAGGACATGGTGTGCTCTTGAAGAAGCCAGGTGGTACCCTTAACTTGATAAGTGGGGTGGAATGATTTACAAGCTTGCAGTGTGCTAAACTTTGCTAAACTGATGTTCAAACTATCCCACTTCATACTTTTCAACCACTTCTCAAAACCACTTTATTTCAGCAAACAAACTGTTTTAAGTTCATTTACTATCAATCCCTGTCCCATCTTATGCCAATTCTGTCTCGAAATGAGCATATCAGTTTGAAAAAAAGGATAACATCAGCTGTGTTACCTTTAGCAATTTTTGCCTCTTATTCTTTTCCCAAGCAGTTTCTTGATTTTGTCTTAATGAGAATACAACCCTACAAAAACTGGTCTTCACAACCTAGACAATTAGAGTGCTGATTAATTCTCACTGTAGTAATCTGAAGAGCAGAGTTATTCAGGCCCAGGACAGATTCTATAAATATCACTTAAGAGTGTTCATCATTTGAATCTCCTTAAATATTAAATTTAGCTAAAGCATTTCTTGCATTATTTCAGAGAGAATATACTTCCAAATAGCCCCAACAATAAGAAAACATGTAGGGAACATAAAACATTGGGCCATCAGTGGATCAGTTAAACAAAAACGAAAAACAAAAAACAAAAAATCCACAGGGAATGAATTGCCAGTCAGTTACAAAGCATAAGAATTACAATTCTGAAATCTGCTACTTAATAAGATTGAGTCTATCAATTGTCACCTGTAACAAAAGAAGTAGTTTCTTATTTCCATCATAATAAAAATTTTTCTCCTGCCCTATCACCTCCTTGTACCTGATATTTATTCTGAGACAAACATAAAAAAATTATGATTAAGTTTAAAGACAGCCTGTAAGATGAATAAGCAAGTTATACTTCAGCATGCACACAGGAAAAAGAAACCAGACATCCTTAAAAATCCAAAAGAGTCATTTTTATCTATATCCTAGACCAAAAGCCAGTCTAACCACAACCTTATCAAGGCTTTGAGACTTTCTGTCATCTTTCAATCTATTCAAAGGGTAGCCACTTCCCTGCCACTGAACATTAATAATTTTGTCTGAAGTATCTGTGGCAGACAGATTCATTTCCTACTGGCTCCATCTAGGCTTGGTTGCCTTACTAGTGGGCACCATGACATGACAAATGTAATCACAGTGAGAGGATTGGAAAGTTATGCCTTAGATAGTAGAGCTGCTCACAAAAATTTCCATGATAAACTCAGACAGATATTACTTTTACAGTTGATAGCATAGTTCATGACACCAAAAAGACATTTTTCTCCAGATATTCTGCATTTTTTAAAACACAAAACAAAGCTTTATTCTACTAAGTGCTTATTATCAGTTAAATAAAAGGAGTGTTGCCAAAATATTTTATGTAGCTTTGTCTGGGTTGAAGATTGAGTTAAACTTGTTTATATTAATAATAGTACCTTTACATATAAAAACAAATTAAAAAATCTTCCACTAAATTATCAAATGCCAAACATCTTTCAGATTTCAAGGGCAGAAAACATTAAAACTCTCTCCTTAAACTCTTCCAGGGTAATGTTCCTATATTTTATTGGATGACTAAAATATTGAAAATTTTCTTTGATAAAGGAGAAACCAAAATGTAAAACCCATAATGGAAAATTACAATTTCCAACATAACAGTAGAATAAAAAAACAAAAAGTAGAGCTTTTACTTTCATGCCAGTAGGGTTGAAGTGATGACGCAGATATGATTCAGTAACTGACTGCAAAGACTTTATATAGATAAGAAGTACACTGTAATGTACCTGGTCCCCTCAAACAAACTAATGAAACCTAACCTTAGCCTACCAACAGAGAGAAAACATATTAGACTATCCTGACATCCCTGCCAGCTCCCTGCATGGTTAATCCAAGGCAGACAGTCAGTGGCTCTTGGAAAGACATAGTGATTAATCATAATTTCACTCAGAAGACCACAGACAAATAAATTAAAATGTTTTAATCTGGACACTTAACATAGAAAACAACCTGTAGCAGGACCCTGAATAAGATACCTCCCCTGTCAACAGTGCAGATGCTAGGGAATACATTTCACATTTTTTTTAGTGTGCATTACATCAAATGGGCCTAAAATAAAGCTTTGGGTCCAACTGAAATGGAAATTAGACTTTCCAATTTACAAAGTCTCACTGCACTTCACCAAACACTTAAAAAATTCTGAAAGTATTTAAATTCAGAAGTATTTAGTTTCACTTGGTTCTCTGTGGCAATCATACTAATGTACTTCACGTTATTTAGATATAAATAAAGAAAATAAAGAGAATACTTCACAAAACATGATTTAAAGATTATAATTTTAACATCAAAGAGAGTTTCACACTGAAAATGTAATGAAAATTTTAAAAATGAAGAGTTAAAGAATGGCTATGTTTCTAATAAAATGCAAACATACATATCCCCACTTAAATACATTCAATACATTTCATGACCTTTGTCATTAAATTGTGAGAGTGGCCAGTATTTCAGGCTGTACCTGGCTACCTTCAGGCAAGATGAAAATCACTTTTCTATGGACTTTACATATCAAGATTGAAATTAATCTAAGAAAAGGTAGTCATCACCTTCCACTATTTTTCTTGGAACTGAAGCCAGGTTGTTGTCAAAGAAGCTTGGCTATTTGGTTAGGAAATTCAACAGGAAATGATAAGGAAAGGTAAGAAGACTACAAGTGTGGTAAAACTGGTAACATAATCAGCAAGCAAAAGAAACTCATGAGTGTACAGAAGTGTGAAACTCTGTGTTAGCTGTAAAACATTTTTAAACATTTTAAACAGCAGATGGGGTAAAAGAAGGCAAAACCCCCAACGTATAGAAAAGGATAAGAAAAGTCTCGTTAAACAGATGACATGGAGAAGATGATTCTTAAAGAGAATATGGAAACATACCCTGGATAGAAGAGTTGCTAGACGGGGCATGTTGGGGCTACTACATTGGATAATGAATAGCTCCCAGATTGGTTACACAAGCAAATATGAGAATTGAATGAATAGAAGGGATCAGTGAAGACAAAAAAAATCTGAAGTCAGCTGGAGAGCCACAATGTTATGAGAACTCCAGTGCAGGAGATGGGAAAGTAAGAGGCCTTGAACTTTGCTGCATGAGGTAAAAATGTGCCCATCCATCATTATGTAAAAACATCGTTATGTAAAATTACTGCAGACACAGTAAGGTTCTTCTGAAATATGTAAGAAAACCCTCTGATGTTAGACTATTGCCTATACTGATAGCATAAAACATGCCTAGAGCCATGCGCTTACACTAAATGGATGTTGCCATTGTCCCAACTCCATGCACTGGTTTAGCAAACTGCTGGAGAGCAAGGAAGTTCAAATCTTCAGTACTTCAGGATCAGTCTGGGTTGCCGTAGGTTTTAAGCTTTTGTGAATGTTTCAGACATTTGGGCACTAATATTTTGGGGACTAAATATAATTTGTAAAACATTACAATGCTTTATAGCACCTCAAATGCCAAAGTGATCATTTTGCCTGGGAATAAAAACATTAACAAGTATAAAATTGTTGCACCTGACAAAAGTTGTGGCGTAAAATTTAAAATTATATAATTATTTTCACCAATATGCAACCATCTATTGAATATGTAGCCCGTTTTTATCACAGAAAAATGTCATTCTTTATTCAAGTGGTAGTGAACAGAAGGTTAAAAAAAGATTGACAAGTTCACCACAGGGTAGGAGCAATGGTATCCTATCCTATCACTACAGCTTTGACTATCATACCCAGTTTGACATTTACAGCCATGAAAAGAGTCTGTAAACTTCATTATGAAATGATGACTGTTAGCTGACTTCTTTTTATGCAAAGCACACATACTAGGATGTAACATAATGTGCCAGCATGATACAACGCCATCACCAGATAGATACTACTTAAAAACTCTTTGCTCCTTACATAGGGGCCATTCTGTAATGACACAAGTCACAAAACTTGAGTAATATTACACATTTTGAACTAGTTTTTAACTAGATCCTTCACTTTGTTTAAGTTTAGTATTTGTAAGCACCAGTTGGCTCACAGCTGCAAATGGGAATATTTTTCCTGTATTATAAAACACAGGATTACTTAAAAATGGTAGACTAAGGTGTTCAAAAGGATTTTTCACCAAAGAACCAGACTGAGAAACGCATCTCCAAATGCTTTTTGTCCCCACAAACTCTTCCCTCAAAAGCAGTACTAAGAAATGAAATTTCTGTTCAGCTCCCCATAACCAAT
>VWZN01019260.1:14074-37211 GCA_013396955.1 Regulus satrapa | reverse complement strand
CTTAGGGTTAGCTCAGTCTTGAGCTGCTTAAAAATTACAGTGTTAGAAGTGGAAATTAAAAAAAAAAAATTAAATTCCCAGATATAATAGTTTACACAGAGCCTGATTCCCTGTATTTTACCTTGAAAAGATGAGCTGGTTCTGCACTGGTTCCACACCCCTGGACAGTGAGGAGCAGGGATTTGGGATTACAAGGAACTGACTGTTCTGGTCGGGGCTGGGTTTTATTCCAGGGATTTCCTCCTTTCCTCCTCAGTGGCTCAAGCCTGTCTAGGAAAGGGCTGCACATCTGCCAGGCTCAGGAGAGAGCCTGGCTTGGCTGGAGGGCTGATCCTCTGGAGAGAGCTGTCCAAGAGCATTCCCACCCCTCCCTTCACCTTCCCTCTGTGCCCTCATGTGCCTTCTGTGCTTTCAGGGTCATTTTCAGGAGCAAGGATCATTCAGGAATGCAGGATCCATCACACCCTGGCCTTGGCCAGATCCTGAAAGTTCATTTATAACAATTCCAGCAAAGTGCTCAACACTTCTCGTGGAATGCCAAGAGAGAGGTGACCTGCAGGAGAGCTCTGGATGGGATTCCTGGAGAGGAAAGGGATGATGCTCTGGAGCTGAACATCTCCATCCCGGCCACAGGCACATCTGGGAGCCCTGCTGAGGGTGTGCAAACAGGCACGAGGGGCAGGCCTCCCAGTCAAAATAAATCCCGTGGAATTCTTTCCATTGTATCCCACTGAATGCAGAAGCTTGGATGATGAAGCCACGAATTCCAGAGCTGGGGCACCTGGAACGGCGCCTGCGAGGAAGGGGAAAAAATATTGTAAAACATAATGATCAAACAGTGGGGGAGAGCGAGGACCGTGAAAACATCAAAAGTCATGGCAATTGTTTTGGATGAGAATGTTTTTAAGAGTCCCTGTTTGTGTTGGACAGGAGAGTTTGCTTTGAACAATGGGTGAACTTTGCAAGGCAGGCAAAATCCACTCTCCTCACCAAGAGGAGGTGCTTTTCTTGTAAAAAAATATATACAGATATCTATAAAAATGGGGAAAATGGGAAAACAAGTGTCTTATTGTTTTGCTGTCTTCCCCTGTTTTTTCTTTTCCACTGCTGGGGATAGAGCTGGATGAGATTTGCCCTTGTGTGGATGAATTCTCTGGCTCCCAACTCTCCAGGCTGGAGCAGCCTGGGACAGGGGGAGGTGTCCCTGCCATGGCAGGGGTGGGATGGGGTGAGCCTTAAGGTCCTTTCCAACCCAAACTATTCCGTGATTCTCTACTTAATCCCAGCCATGTAATTTAGGGTTAGCCCAGTCTTGAATTGCTTAAAAATTACAGTGCTAGAAGTGAAAATAAAATAACTAATAATAAATTAAAAATAAAATAACAATAAAAAATCCCAGATATAATATGTCCCAGGCACAACACACACACGGCACCAGGGTCCAGACCTTTCTCCCTGTGCCAGCGTCACCTGGCACACCTGGGTAACCCCATCCACTGATCCTACACTATTTCTGTGTTTCTGGGTTTATGCTTATTTTTAATATTATGAAGGCACCCAGGACACTTCAGATTTGCATTTGTGTCTTACCAAGGCAGTGGCATGCAGAGATTTGGCCCTGTGGGTCAGTCTTCCTCAGGGATGGTTGTAGTCAGGTTGGTCTCTTTCTCCAGGCAGCAACTGACAGAACAAGGGGACACAGCCTCAAGCTAAACCAAGAGGAATTTAGGTTGGATAGCAGGAAAAGGCTTTTTACAGAAAGGGTGAACAAGCACTGGGATGGTCTGCCCGGAGGTGGTGGAGTCACCATCCCTGAAGTGTTTCAAACAGACTGGATGTGGCACTCGGTGCCAGGGTTTAGTTGAGGTGTTAGGGCTGGGTTGGACTCGAGGGTCCTGGAGGTCTCTTCCAACCTGATGATTCTGTGAATTCTGTGATTCTAAGAATTCTGTGAATACTGGGATTCTGGGGTTCTGTGAATGGGGACACTGCAGCCAAAACAAGCTGGAGAGGCACCACTGCCCCAAGGCTGGGGCTTCTGCTCTTGAAGGCACCTCCAGGGATCTGATGAAGGCATCTCCAGTTCTCACTTTTCCTGACATGAGGCGGGGAATGCTCTCACCACAGTCTGCATTGCACCCTCGGTATGAATTTGGGTTGCAGCTCTGTCTGTGCACTCTGCAGGGCTGGGGAGCCCTGGGGTCTGTGCCAGGGGCCTGAACCACGCAGCCCCTGATGTGACACAGCAGGACAGGAGATGTCACAGCAGTCCCCCATGTGACACAGCAGGACAAGAGATGTCACAGCAGTCCCCCATGTGACACAGCAGGATAGGAGATGTTCTGTCTTGCTCCTCCGTGCTAACGTGCATTGGGTGCAGGATGAGCTGTGCCTGCTCTTGAGCTCCATCTGGATGGTCAGGGTGGCACCTGTGCCACGGAATCACAGGATGGTTTGGGCTGGGACCTCAAAGGTCCTATGCCTAACCCATGTCAGGGACACCTCCCAGGAGCCCAGGCTGCCCAGGGCCCAGACAAAGAGCCAATCCTTGGTGACAGCGGTTTCCAGGACAGGCCAGGCTCCGAGGAGCTGGGTTGTTCTCAACAACAAAACCTCTGCCTCTCCAATTTTAGTTTTGCTGCAGGTGTGCCTCAGGTGCCAGGGGCTGGAGGGTGACCAAAGACCTCAGAGCAAGAGGGACCAGGCTGGTGATGTCAAAAGTCACCTTCCTGTCACCAAAGTGCCACAGCTGGACCAGCAGGAGGTTTCTGCAGACAGGGAAGGCTCTGGGAATGCAGAACTGCCCCTGCTGCCTCCCACTGCAGTCACCTGAGCTGCTCCATCCCAGCACACAGCAGTGCTGCCCATGGCATCTTCTGCTTTTCCCTGTGGAAGAGACAACCTGGATGAGCTAGAACTGTTTCTCCAGGCACTGATAAATGTGGGATGTTTGTGGTAGCAACCAGCAAAGGATGCAATCACCAGACCAGCCCAGGCAGAATTTTGTGCCTTTTTGTGCAGATATCAGAGAAAAGCAGCACCATCCTGGGCTGCAGCCCCTGAACTTCTCCTGCCTATGACTCCCTTTGTGGAAAACACCCTCACCTTCACCCCTGCAAGGACCTCCCACCAGCTCTGGGGCAGCCTGGTGGCCCTGCAGGACATGGGCTGCTCAAGAGGACCTTCCCCCATGGCCCCAGACAATGGTGACTGTTCCTGGAGTGCCCCATACATTCCAGGATGCATTGGCCTCACAAGTTAAATATTTAGTCTTTCCTGAATCCAAATACTTCCCCAGCTCCTGGTTTTGTTGTTTTCACCCACTGGGCTTTGTTTCTCTGGGCTGGAGCGGAGGGGTTTGGAGATACGGACTCTATTCTTGGCAGAAAGGGGAGGATTATGAACATTCCTTATCTCGGGAGTGGATTTTATTGTGTGCCACTGCTCAGGGTAACCTTAAAATAAAAGCCCTGCTCTGCCAGTCTGGGCAGTGTTTTGGCTGCCAGCCACCTGCAGAGCCCTGCGAGCAGAGACACAACCCCGGGGTTATTGGGGCCACTTCCACTCCTCCCCCAGATCTCTGCCATTCACTCTCAAAGCAACCCACAAGAGGATGGAGCATCCAGTGCATCCCTGGTGTGCTTTGGAGCTTGGTTTCCAGGGGCTAAAGCCCTTTTGGCTGCTCCTCCAACTGCAGGAAAGAGCTATAAATTCAGCTGTTTCCATAGAAAAGCAGTTTGTATTCCATGCAGAGAGTGTTCCAAATCCCTGAGTTCCCAATCCCTGTGTTCCCAAGTTCCCAAATCCCTCTGTTTCCAGAGTTCCCAATCTGTGTGTTCCCAAAGTTCCCAATCCCAGAGTTCCCAGAGTGTTCCCAACCTCTGTGTTCCCAACCTCTGTGTTCCCGGAGTTCCCAATCCCTGTGTTCCCAAAGTTCCCAATCCCTGTGTTCCCAGAGTTCCCAGAGTGTTCTCTAGTGCCCTGTGCTGCAGGTGGATTTGACAGGAGCAAAAAGCTCCTCCAGATCTCAAAGCCACCCCGAAGGAAGATTCATTTATTTTCAGTAAATCTGGTCAGGGTAAGCAATAACCTGTCAAGATGTTTTTGCAGCGCTTCTCATTGGAGAAGTTATGGTCTAAGAGTTGAAGTGTTTGAGATTTTCACAGATTTTAGTTGGCTAATCTGTGTATACGGGGTTTGGTTTTTGGTTTTTTTGGGGTTTTTTTTTTGGTTTTTTGTTGGTTTTTTTTCCTCTGAAGAGGCTGAGTAGAGCATTAGGTCCACCCCTCTTTCCCTAAATCCCCACGAATTTTGTGCTGTGAAACAACCAGGGAGCAGAGAATTTGCACTGCAGGTACAAAGGAGGTCGGGAGGGAAAGGAGCAGCCTGCGTGCTCTGAGTGGGGCTGAAGTGGCCTTGAGAGAGTCAGGGCTGCTTTGTACCAGCCCAAACACCCCTTCCCTGAGCTCCTTCAAACGGACCCGGCCTCTGGGGAAGAAGCAGAAATGATCACGGCACACTGCCAGGAGCCTGTGTGAGGCCCAGATCGTGTGAGCCCCAGCTCCTGACGGGCCGTGCGTGCGGCCGAGCGCAGGGCCTGGAAACCCTCCCCGTGTGGGCACAGCCCCGCTTGGCCCCCGAGCCCGGCTCACAGCCGGTCCCGGCTGGCCGGGCTGAACTCCAGGTAGACAACGACACCTGAAGGCAGCAGGCTGGGTGCTGGCAGCCCTGGCAGGGCTCCCTGAGTCATTCCCGGCTGCTTACCGGGCTCTCCCACTCCTCTCCCTCTGCCAGCAGCTGACAGGCACGTCTGGTTAAACTTCACAGCAGTGTGGTTAATAATTAGCAGAGCTCGGGAAGACCTTGCTCGCAGCTCTGTTGCGTGAGGAGGTGTTAATAGGAGCACATGAGCAATGAGGAACGTTCGGTGCCTGCAGCAGCTGGAGGACGCTTCCCCCCTCACTGCCAGCAGCATCTCCAGGGCTCCAGACTGATGTCACCAGTGCCTGGAGGCTCCTCTTGCTCTCTGCTTTGCCACCTGCCTTCTGTTCCTGGGACTGAGGGCCCCCGAGGGCAGCAGAACAGGCTCCAGTGTGGAGGGGACGGTCCCCTCAGGCAGGGAGCCTCGCTGGTGCTGGCTCAGCCCTGCTCATGCAGGCAGCCCCCAGCACAGCCTGCTGTGGATTTCCCGCTGCTCTGCTCTCCTGGGAGCTTCCCCAGCAGGGACATCTCCCTGGTGTGCGTGACAGTGGGTCAGTGCTCTCTCTGAGCCTGTTCTGCCCACCTTGGCCTTGCTCCCCATCTTGTCACTGGGGAGCATTCCCAGCCACTGTCCTGGGGAGCTCTGCCTTCCCTGTCCCCCTGCTCAGTCCCCCTCACTCATCCTTCTGGCAGCGTCCCTCACCAGGGTGTCCCCAGCAGCTCCATGGCTCTGGGTTGCAGCTCTCTGCTGTTATCTACTCAATCAATCGATTTCCTTGCTTATTTTCATCTCGGCTTCATCTTTCTGCATTTCATCCATAACTTTCCTCATTTCCAGCCCAGCTCCTTGTGTTTATGTACGTTTGCTGCCAACCTTCAGCCTCCTTCACACTTCCCTTTGCTTTGCTTTTATGGCCTTTTATGATGTTTGTGTTACATCAAGGCTCCTTCCCTTTTTATCCCCTTCCCGCCCCTGGATAATTATTCCTGCATCCATGCCTTTTATTGCCTGCCTTTATCATGAGTGTTTCTGAGGGTGACAGGAGTGTCTGGAGCCACAGGCTTTGTCTGGCAGCTCAGGCACAGGGCAGGACTGGACGTGCTTTGCTGCTGGATCCTCCCATCCCTGATGGACTCTCCCCGTGCAGACCCTGCACCCTCAGCTGGACACCTACCGTGTCCTCCCTGCCTTGGCCTCCTCAGGAAGCCAGTGACACCTTCAGGTGCGTTTTTGTTGTCACATCTTGGGTTGGGAGAGGAGACGACGTGTCCTGAATCACAGAATTCCTGAGGATCATGCATTCAAAGCATTCCTGGGGTTCCACAGTTTTGGGGGAAAGGAGGAGCCAGACCTTGGCCTCAGCAGAGGCAGGAGGTGGTCGGAGGGAATGGCAGCACCTTTGGAAGGCTGGTTTCTCCTGGGAGACAGGCTGTGGACCTCTCACACCCAGCCCATGGGTGATTTACACACCCACCCAGGCTGACAACAGGCAGGTGGCTCCCTGGGCCTGCAGAAATGGGAGCAGAGGGGATGGATGCTCTCCTTTGCTCCCAGCGTCTCAACCACCCCCAGAGCTCCCTCTCCCACATCAGGAATGAGGAGATACCATTGCCCTGCACTAATGGATGTTCCTCACCTCAGCCTTGTTGCTGCCCCAGAGAATCCAGCCCCAGGGCTGTGTTCAGCTGGCTCAGGCACTGGGTTTGTCCCTGCAGGAAGGGTGGCTAGGCAATGGGCTTGTCCATGTGAAGATGAGCTGGAAAAAGCACAGGACAGGGTTCTGTGCTCAGGGAGAGTGTCCACGTGGTCAGAGCAGAGTCACTCCACAGTCAGGGCAGCCAAGGAGATGGAAGAGGGAAATTATTTTGGCAGGACAAGGAGCCCTGATAACCTGTGAGGAGAAGTCCAGGCATGCCACCATGGGAAGTTCTCAGCACAAAGATTAAGCAGCCCCTGAGGCAGGATGTGTTGGGAAATCAGCCCTGCACAGGAACCATGGCAGCAGTGAAGGGTTCCAGGTCAGAGCACGGCAGGGCACGGAGATGCCGCAGGGGTCACACCTTGGTACCTCCTGCACAGGCCCAGCACCTTCTCAGCAGGAAAACCAGAGTCACAGAGCACTGCAATCTCCTGAGCTGGAAGGATCCACAGGGATCATGGATCCAAGTCCGGGCCCTGCCCAGACCCCCACCAGCCCCACCCTGTCCATCCCTGGGCGCTGCCCAAAGGCTCCTGGAGCTCTGGCAGCCGCGGGGCCGGGCCCATTCCCTGGGGAGCCTGGGCAGTGCCACCACCCTCTGGGGGAAGAACCTTTCCCTGCTCTGCAGCCTGAGTCTGCCCTGATGGGCACTGTCTGCTTCTCCACTTTCAGGGCTTTCAACAAAAGCCTGACCACCTCCCTCCAGCTCTCAGGCTCTTGCAGGTTTCCACCAGCTGTGCTTCCCAGTCTCTCTGCCTTTTCCTTCTTTCTGTGCTGAAATGATGAAATCCCATCTCAGTGCATCTAAAGCAGCTTCATTCCCACATCATCCTCCCTGTTCTTATTTATTTTCACTTCTTTTTGAAGTGAAAATGAGTGAAAAATACCATTTTTCCTGGTGTTGCTGAAGCCGTTGCAATGATTTCAGCTCAGTACTGAGCTCTGGTGTCCCACCAGGCTGATGTGGAGGACTCAGTGCATCTGATAAAGGGATAAAGGACCTTCTAGGGATCTTCTCCTAGTTTTCCAAGCTCAAACCTTCCCTTTCTCCCTGGATATCTACTGGTTTTCCAAGCTCAAACCTTCCCTTTCTCCCTGGATGTCTCAGTTACCATATTTCCTTGGAAGGGACAGCAAGAGCAAAAATGTGCAAGCAGAGGCTGCTAGCACTGTCACATAAATGCACAATGCTCAGGGGACTCAAGGAAATCCCTCAGGGTTTAGAGAGGGGTGGAAGTGGGGGGTGAGGCACAGGGCAAAGGTTTGGTTTTATTGCTGGATCAGCTGCTGAACACAGGGGTGGGATCTGAATAAAGGGAGGAGGAGGCCTTAGAAAATCCTCCAGAGGAAAACAAGGAGAGGGTAGTTGAGAAAAACTCTGGTTTTCCATTTTTGCCCGGCTTTCTGTGGCCATAGAGCCCCTCAGCCCCTCCACGCTGCCAGCAGTGGCTGCTTCTCCTTCTCCAAGGAGATGGAGCTGCAAGGCTGAGACCAGAGCAGGGGTCAGGCTGAGACACAGGACCTCGGCGTGGGCAGAGGGAAACACCTGGCAGCTTTTCCTTGGGACGCTGGGAGAGTCCCACAGTGCTGCCCAAGACTTTAAAAGATTTTCCCTCATTTTCCCCTGATGGGGGATCCCGAGTGCAGCCGGGAGAACCTCACAGCTCCCCCACACCTCCCCCTCCAGAGGGTAACAGCCAAACCCTTGCTGTTCCCTCTGTCTCTTGGTAGAGCTCTTTCCCTCGCAGCTGCTGCAGTAATGTAATTAAATTGTAATGCTCCTCGCTGGCTCCTCGCCAAGGGCAGGAGCCACAGCTTGTCACCTGGAGGGCACAGCTCCCGGGGAGCCGGCACACAGCCCCGGGAACGCGCTGCTCCCGACGCTGATGACAGCTTTAGGAGAAGCCCCGCTGTGTGTGAGCTGCACAGCAGCCCCAGGGGCAGCCCCTGCTCCTCGGCAGCTCCGAGGGGATGCTGAGCCCTCCCGAGATGCGCTGAGCTCCCTCCCCTGTCTGGCTCCAGCCAGGAAGCAGCAAACCCCTGTCAGCTCTGCGGGAGAGGAGCCAGGCTGGTGCTGGACAGCCTGGGGGACCCCAGCAGCATCTGCTGGTACAGGAGGCAGGGAGGAATGGGGGGTTTGATGGTCTCGGCAGGGCTGGATCACAGCCAGAACTGAGCAAGAAATCCTGGAGCAAACCCTTCTTCCCTGTCAGCTGATTGCTCTTTTGCCTTTGGGTCTTTTCTTCTCCTTTCCGTCCTCTCAGCAACTCCAACCTCCCACAAAGAGAGGGAGAAATCCCTGCTTGTGTCCTGTGTCCTGGCTGGGACAGTCCCCGTGCCCTGCCAGAGCACCCAGCTCTCCACCGGCCTAAAGCCCCTCTGGGCAGCCACCCCTCAACCCCCAGAGCCCACGGCCTCCCCCAGCGCCTTTCATGGAATCAGAGAATCAGCAGCGTTGGAAAACATTTCCAGATCACCCAACCCAACACCCCCATGCCCATTAAACCCTGCCATGAAGTGCCATAACATCTGCTTGATTTTTGATCACTGGCAGGGATGGTGACTGCACCACTGCCCCGGGCAGCTAGCTGTGCCAGGGCTTCATGTTATTTCAGTGAAAAAATTCCTAAAATCTATCCAGAGCCTGCCCTGGCCCAGCCTGAGCCGTTCCCTCTCCTCCTGTCCCTGTTCCCTGGAGCACAGCCTGACCCCCCGGCTGTCCCCTCCTGTCAGGAGTTGTGCAGAGCCACAAGGGTGCCCTGAGCCTCCTCTGCTCCAGGCTGAGCCCCTTCCCAGCTCCCTCAGCCCTCCTGGGGCTCCAGCCCCTTCCCTGGACTCACTCCAGCCCCTCAGTGTCTGCTGTGGTGAGGGGACTCCCCCCTCCCAACCTCCTGCATGTCTGGAGCACTCCATCACCACTGCCTACACACCCCGGGGTGCAGCAGTCCCTCCTCTGCCACCCAGGAGGTTCCCAGTGCCCCATCCTGTCCCTGCCCTGTGCCAAATCTCCCCAGCACCCTCTCAGGGAGGCCTGGAGTGAGCAGAGGGCATATCCCATTTCTATTCCCTCCTCTCTGCTGCTCCCACTCTTTCTGCCCCGTCCCCCCAGAGTCACCCTGTGAACAAACACTGAAGAAAGTCTCAGATCCTTTGGAATGGAAGAATTCTGCTCTAGAAGAGGCAGTGACACAGGGCACAGCTGCCAGGGAGCAGCAGGAATAAAATAAACAGTGGCCTTGGCACCAGGGGCTGCTCCGGGCACATCAGCAGCTCCACGGGACAAGCAGGGGTGGCAGAACAGACGAGAGTAACAAAACCTCCCTCTGCTGTTCCCCTGTAAGAGTTAAACTTGCTGAGAGCTGTTCTCCATGCATTTCTTGGAAAGCACAACCTTAGCCAAGCTTACCAGGCAGAGACAAAGCCCATGAGGGACACAGTCCCAGCAGAGCCTGGAATGGGACAGCGTCCTGGTGGCAAACACATTGCCACGGCCACCCTGGGAGTGCTGGGAGCGGGGACAGGGAGCCACAGCCCTGGGCACAGCTGTGCGCCACAGGCAGCCGAGCCCTGCCAGTCCCCAGGGCTGCTGTGCTCCAGGCAGAACACAGAAAGCAGGAAAACCCTGTCTGCAGCAGCAGCAGCAGAGACAGGGAGAAATGTCAGGGTATTTCCACAGCTCTGGGAGAGATCAGGCCCATAAATCACAGCTCAGTCCCTGCCAAAAGGCTGGTGCAGTCCCACAGCTGAGGGGCTCCTGCTCCAGCCCCTCCCAGGGGACATCTCCCAGAGGAAAAGCAGAGCTCCCAGGTGAGCTTGGATAAAATCCCAGTGCCAGGAGTGAGCCAGGATGGCTGAAGGAGGGCTGGCCTCTGTTAAAGGAGAAACAGCAGAAAACCTGGCCTAGAGTAGAGTCTAAGAGTCAGTCTTAGTTTTACATCTATTCAAATATTGCCTGTGAGAACAAATCTATCCTAGAAAAAGGCTTGTGCTGAAAAATCTTGGGTTGAAATTCAGTGTCCCCAAGGTGGGATCCTCTTCCTAACTCTGCGATCTGAAAAGAAAGGCAAGGAATAGAACATGGAGAAAATATCTCAGAAGGATTGGAGGTTTTCTTGAAGGGATGGATGGATGGATGGATGGATGGATGGATGGATGGATGGATGGATGGATGGATGGATGGATGGATGGATGGATGGATGGATTCCTGCCTGTTTAGAGGGAGATGAGTGGGGCCCACTGCCTGCCACATTCATTCCCAGTCCCATCCTTGGCCTTCTCCCATCTCTAAGGAAACTGTTCGGGCTTATTGATATTCCTGCCAAGATATAAAAACAACAGCCTGCACAGTTATCTGCCCCTGTTATCTTTATTGTTTGCACAGTGCAGATTTCCCTCGATGCACAGAGCAGGGTTTTATTCTTCCTGGAAAACAGCCTGTACTTGGTGTAGGGAGCACACCAGACACTGGAATGAATTTCTGGAGCTTGTTAACCTCCAGCTCCACTGCTCTGCCCTGGTGACCTCCCTGTCATCGTTGGGGACCCCCATTAACTGAACCTGGGCAACTCCTCATGGATCTGATGGGGATTTGCTTTGAAGTCAGATTTCCCATTCCACTGGCAGGGATCTCTTTGGGTCTGAACAAAAAAGAAAACAAAAACACAGGAAAAGGTCCCCTATCAGGATAAATGAAATTCTCCATTTTGATGTAATCTGGATGTTTGGGTGCTGCTGCAATTCTGGGCTTCCTCATGAAAGGAAATTCCAGCAGCTCTGGAGTGGAGCCCTCTGACCTCACCTCACATTTGAGTTCGATCTTTTTATCCAATGCTGATATTTGCCAAAAGCAATTCCCTGGAAAAGAAGTTCTGCTTTGATGTGTAGGCAGTTCCCAAGAGAGATGTTCTCCATTCCCAAACATTCCCAGCCCTGATTGTGGTGTTTCACAGGATGTTTTTATTGAAGCCAAATTTTCCAGACAGCATATGTGCCACTGGAGATAACCTGGATGGATGATCCCAGAAAGGCAGGAATGATTTGTGCACAACACATTTGGAGAGGATCAGATGCTTGGTTAAAATCCAGGCACCAGGAAAAGGTCCAGGAGAGTCAGGCCTCCTACCAGGCTTTAAAACCAGAAAAAAAAACCCTGAGGAAATGGGAATGTCAGTTGTTCAGTAGGTTGATTTTGCAGTCCATGGGGAATCAGGGGATTATCTCATGGGGAATCTCATCACAGAGGCTGGTCCAGGAGCTCTCCAGTGCAGCCTCGAGGTGTCCTCTCCTCCCACTGACTGAGGAACAGCTCCAGCATTTGTTCACTGACATCCAGTTCCTCCTGATGCCTCATTCCTCCTATTATGGGGTTCTCTTTGTGTGTGTTGTCAAAATCCAGAGCCAAACAGCCAATTCCCATGGGGGGGAAGGAAAAAATAAATTTAAAAAGAAAATCATTCTTTCTCTCCTAAGGATGCCTCACCAGAGGATCTCAGACCATTTCCAGCCATTCCTTGATAAACCAATGACCTGCCTTGGCAAACAGGCAGAGTCATCCCTTGTCAGCGAAGTCAAGGACGTGGACATAGCTGGTTTGCCAGAGGTCATAAAAATCTTTGTCCTTACACGACCCTGTGCTCTGCAGGCGACATCTGGCACAGGTTTCTGGAGCACTGTGCAGGTACAGTGACTGACACTCAAATAAACAATGAACCCTGTGGTGTTTGGTTGGTCTTCCAGCCTTTCTGGAAGCTCTTCGGCCACCTCATACTTTGGGGAGAGCGTGGTGAGATGGTCCCTGTGTCCACCAGAGCTGCAAAAACCACCTGGGAGCTTTTTCTCAGCCTCAGCAGCAAGAAGGAGAGTGTCCCACTCAGATGGTTCCTTTGGGGAAGGAGGGATGAGTTTGTTCTCTGAGCTGACAGTGCCTTGAAGAAGCACATATTGAGCTGTGCACAGAGTCTGCCTCTTCCTTCCTCCAGTGTCTGCTCTGAGCACCAAGTGATGGACATCAATACCAGGGGATAATTAACATTTGCTTTTTCGTCCAAGTTTGGGAGCTGTAGATGATCCTTTCAAGTTGCTCTGCCTTTCCTGTTCTGGTCATCAATGCCCTGCTGGGCTTGGCATTGTTCCCCCCAATAACTCATCTCAAATATTCTTGGTGCTGTTTAAGATTGATGATGTTTTCTCCTTTCCTTTCTCTTTATATTGTCACTTAACTGCTCCGACTCACAAAGCTGTTAATCTTTCACACACATGCTTACGTTAAGCTGCTTAAGAGCACTGCAAACACTTTATCCTCATAAAGATTGAACTGCCCTGATATGAAACTTGTAGCCCCAGAATAGAACAAAATTTACGTACGCAAATAAAAGCTGAAGGTCAGGGACAGACAGAGAGGCTGTAAATATTCCTGGGCCCAGATTTCAGAGGATTTGGAGAGAGGGGATGGGTTGATTTGCTCCCAGCTGGTTCTGTGCCCTGAGTCAGCAGGAGATGAGTGCAGAGGGAAGAAGGTGCAAGGAAATGGCCACAAAGCTCATGGCCCAGAGGGGTCAGCTCGAGACCTCTGGGACTCATTCCATCCCAGCCTGGCAGGACCATGCTCTGGGTTAGAGAGGCTCAGGAAAATTCCTGAAGTTTCTTCTCCCTGGGATGAAAATTGAAAAAAAAAATGAATATGAATTATGAAAATAGAAACTAAAATTAAAATAAAATCTTTCCTGATAAAAGTTCCAAGGTGAAAACACTTGAGGTGAGCAGGAGGCTTGACTGAGCCACTGGCTCTGCCTGTGCAAGAGCCTTGGTGGGTGCCAGACAGAGCCAGGACTGCACCACAAATCCTCTGCCTGGGCTGCAGCTCCTGCCTGCAGGGCAGGAGGAAAGAGGGAGCCGTGGCCACAGCTGCAGGAGTCTGTCAGAGGTGGCTCTGCTGGGAAGTGAAGTTTTGTGTCTGGCCCTCCTTGGCCATTCCTTCTCCTGGGGGTTTGGGCAGCAGCACCACTTTGGCTGCTTTGGCCAGTGACCCAGCAACCCCAGAAATCCTCTCTGCTCACCCTGTCCTGCACCAAGGGAGGCTCCACGGCCTCTTGGTCAGTCCCCTGTCCCTCCCTGAGTGCTGGCAGCCCTGGCTGCTCTGCCTGTACCGGGCTCCAGCTCAGAGCTGGCACCTGGGGAAGGGTAACCTGCCACAGGAGCCAAGAACATCAGGGCAGGAGCAGTCAAAGCTTTCCAGAGCTTTCTCTCAACCTGCTTGCAGCCACTGAGGTTTTGCAAGTGCCATCGTGGGCCCAGTGAGCCCAGTTTGGGGCCCAGTGGGAGAAGCATGCAGGATTTTCCAGGCTGTGAGGACAGCTCCATCCCACACTTAAACATGGAATATTTGCAGAATAAACTCTAAACGGTCTCATAGGAAAGGCTTATGGCTGAGATGGGCCCAGCACATGCCCCAGCACAAGACACATTAATTACTCAAGTGCTTTATTAAAGGTTTCACTTAATTAACTTCATTAACTAGACCTGATGCATTTGTTCAGATTTTCTCATGGTCTTATAGAATCACAAGTGGTTGGGGCTGGAAGGGACCTTAAAGATTATGTAAATCCAACTCCTCTGCATGGGTTCCACTAGCCCAGGGTGCTCCAAGCCCTGGTAATGAAAATTTCTGAATTTCTCCCGAGTCCAAATGATGACACACCTACCTCTAGAATTTTGGAGAGACACAAAGCTTGTGGTACAGGCACTGCCCATGCCTGGTGCTGTTGCACTCCATCTGCTCCCAAGCCTTGTGAGACTGGCATGGGTGCACTCATTGCTAAGTGCCAAAGGAAAATAAAGCTCTGGAGAACTTCACCGTGGCTGTACACAGCTGGTGTGAATGAACCACCATTTTTCCTCAGTAAGGAGACATTTCTGTTTCAGATTTTCCTTCTTAGTCCTGCAAAGACCCTGGCCTTGGACACTTCCAGGGATGGACAGCCACAGCTTCTCTGGATAACCTTCTGCGTTAAAAATGTTCTTCCTGGAGCACAGGAGGTGGCCAGGACAGGCAGCTGTTTCTAGGCCTATTTCCAATGACTAAAGTCAAGTCCAGACATATTTATTCCTTCTGTTTCTGAAAGGTGTTTCTGTCTTTGAGGGCAGTTTGGAATCGCCCCTGGCTCAGTGCCTGGCAGCAGTGGCTGCAGCTCTGTGGGGTTTGCCCTCTGCTCCCTGTACTGCTCCAGAGAAGCAGCACAACCCCCAGGCAGCCTTTTGATGCCAGGATCAGCGACAGGCTGGACTCACCCTGGAGCAGAATTTAACCCCTTGCAGTGGCTGGGCACAGCTCAGGATGCCTTAGGGGCTGTAGAAGCAGCTGCTGCTGCACCCAAAGACAAGCCCTGTTAGAGTGAGAGGCTCTGGGACATTTCCCACTTGGGATTGCCTTAACTGAAGCAATTTCTCCATGCTGGGCTGCTGGGATGTGGGGAACCATCACATCTAGTCCTTGTCTCAGTGTCCCAAAGTCCCCAAAGGTCTCTAGTGCTGCACCCCCTGGGTCACTCTGCTCCTGACTGCATTGGCTGTCCAGTCCTGCTGATATTCATTTCCCGATTCTAGCTGTGCAGAGCTGAAGAGGAGAAGAAGAACAATATAAAGAGCAGCTGTGAGCAAGTCACACATCCCAGTGAAGGATTTGGGCACCTTCAGCAGGTCTGGGATGGTGGCATAACCTGACCTGTGCAGGGCCCTGGAGCACAGGATGGACAAATCCAGGGGATCCCCTGGTACTCTTCCTTGACCTGCAGCTCCCAGCCAAAACTTGATCCCATTTCTTGGGAAGCCCTGGTGAAAAAAGGAATGAGGCCACTGTGTCCCTCTTTTCCTAACCAGTATTTCCTCTCAGATCTCTCCAGAAGTGATTCCTCTCTCCTCTTTTCCTTTCCTGCTGGGAAAGGGCTGTCAGCAAATCCCGCCTGCCCCAGAAGCTGCAGTGAAAGGGTTAACCTTTCCCAGGGCTTGTGGTGGGGATGCAATTTATAATTGTGTTTTCCAGGAGAGCCATAAACTTGTCTGCTATCAGTTCTCTGGCTGAGGCGGCGGCTCATCAAGAGTTGCATCAGGGACGAGGTATAATTCAACCAATTATAACTGGCAGGTTATGCTGCACTTGTAAAGTGCGGGTTTTAGAGCCTGCAATTGCTGATAAACAGGGCTGCAGGCAGAGCAGAGCAAAATCTGCTCGCCGGGAAAGGCGAATTGTATAATTTAACCCTTTCCTTCCAGGGGATTGAGGTGTGGCTGCCAGGGATGCTCTGCAGGTGTCCTGGGGAGGGCTGGCACCTGTGGAGAGGCTGCTCCAGGGATCTGTGCTGGGAAGGCAAGAGGAGTTTGGTGCTGGACTGCTTGGAACCACACAGCAGGGCTTGGGAGGTGGGCTGGGAAAATCCATGTGCAAACGAGGAGCCTTCCTGCCCCTGGGCCTGCAGCATGGGGCTCATCCCGCCCATGGGTGCGCAGCACAGAGGAGCCCTCACGGAGCTGCGTCCCTCCTCCCAGTGCCTTTGTGCTCTCAGCCTCCGTTTAGATCCAAAATGCAGTGAATTCAGCAGGAATCAGTGTAATCTCACTGTTGGATATTTGTCCTTTACTCTGGGTGCAGCTCCTTTCAGATTGCACAGAATCAATCACGGAGATGGGAACAGGCTCCGGGGTGGGAAACGGCAAACTTGAGCCGAACTTCCTTAAATGCTGGGAGGGAGAGCAAAGGTTGCTTGGGCTGCAATATGAATCCCTTTTCCTGCTGCTGCAGAGGCTCCAGCCCCCCAAAGTCACTTTTTGGCCGTTGAAGCTCCTCAGAGCCACAGTGGGAGATGGGAGGAAGAGGAGGAGGAGCAGCAGGAGGAGGAGGAGGAGGAGGAGGAGGAGGAGGAGGCAGCTCAGCAGTGCCAAAGGCGGTGAGTTGTGCGCAGTTTGGGGGTTAAGCCCCTTTGTGAAGGAAGGGGTTAAGCAGATTGGCCTCATGTCAGCCCCAGCTGCGTGACCCCAACAGCTCTGGGACATCATTCCCGAGGCCTGGAGGGACATTTGGGATCGGGGCCACTAGAGGGCAAGCTGGCATTGCCACAAACCCGGGCAGGCTCGGGGCACTCAGCCGGCTCAGACGCTCGCCAGGGAGGCAGGAATGTGACCCTCTGGAATTCTCCAGCCTGCGGAGAGCCAGGACCGTTCCTCCACACGTTACTGCAAGTGGCTGGATGTTCTTGTGAAATTGGCTTCTCTCGTTCGTTATGTGGAATAAAGCATCACCCGCCACGGTTGGGTTTGGTCTGCTGGCCTGGGAGGGGCGGCTGGGACTGCAGAGGGGGGCTCTGTGTCCCCACGTTGTGTGTGACCTGTGCCCAGTGAGGGCACAGACAGCAGGGAGGGCTCTGTCCGCGCGGGAGCTGCCCTTGGGTGCAAACACCACAAAGCCCTGCCCGGAGTGATGCCTTCAGTTTTAGCTTCTCTGTTTTTCAGACTCTGGGTTCTTTTAGTGTGGTTCTGGGTTTCATACTGGCTGGTGCTGAGCTCTCTTCACACAGTGGGAGGACAAAACAATTCCTTGCCTCGCTTGGGACCCAAGGATGACCAGTGCAGATTTCAGGCCCAAGAGCACAAACAATGGTGAAGAGAGAAAAAACAAGGAAGGTGGAGCTTCATAACCTGAAGATTTAATTCAACAATTAGCTCCCATATGCTAATGGACCAAAACTTATAAAAATGTAAGACCTTGTGACCCATTGCCCATTTTGAGCCCATTTTGGGTTCATCTTGAATGCAGCCCTGCCTGGGCTCTTGCCCTGCCCAAGGTGTATCCACTGAGATATTTTAATAAATTCCTGTTTTATCCTTTTGCTGTGTCCGGTCTCTGTTCCAGGTCAGCCTTCCAAGGCAACAGATGATGCTCACTGAGCTCCCATTTTCTCCAGGCTGGAGGTTGGGATTGACTCTGTAGCTTTTCTCCTCGGTGTTTCTGCCCACACACTGTTGCCAGACTTCCACCTTTTCCATTTGCTGCTCTTGGCTCGCTCAGGGAGCAAAGGAAGGGTTCTGAGCTCGTCCCTGGCAGCAGCAGTGCCTGTGCTGGCTGGAGGATGCTCCTGGGGCACCCACGGGAAGGCAGCTGGTCCACGCTGGGCCAGGCAGCTCTGATAAATGCAGCAGGGATGCCTCTGATACCCCTGGGAGGCATTTCCTTAATTTCTGAGACTCCCAGTGATGGAAACTCCACATTTACCCAGTGCTTCCTTCTCCATGCTGCCAGAAGCGCTTTCCAGGCGCTGCCAGGAGTTTCCCCTGTGCAGCCTGACTTCTTTCCTGCTGCCTGAACCACCCCAGGCAAGCAGAGCACACCTTTGGCCCTGCTGTAGCAGTCCTTTGCATCCCCTCAGATCGATGCCGTGCCCAAGCTAAACATGCCAGCTCTCCCTGTCTTCCTTCGGAGAATGTCATCCCAGGCCTCTGATCATTCGTGTCACCTTCCTCAGGGTGATCCCCGAGTGCTTCTCAGCTGCCTCGAAGAAAGGAAGAGCTCAGAGCCAGTAGAACCAGGGGTGTGACCCCTCTGCTCCACCAGGAAGGGCCAAGAATGCAGATTTTTTGGGTGGGTTTTTTTTTTTTTCCCTTGGCTCAAATAAATGTGAAGCAAGCAGAGAGGAATGGCACAAAAGCAGCATCTGCAGCCCCCGCTGTCCTCAGCTGTGATAAGGCTGAGAAATGTTATCTGGGAGCTTTGGGAAGAAAGGGCTGAATAAATAAAAATAACATCAAATGCTGCTGTGAGTCCTTTTCAGTTAATAATCCCAAGTACCCGGGATAAGGCATTTCCCACAAAACCTTGGTGTTTTAAGTCATTTTATGGAATGACAATATCACAATAACAACATGACAATGGCTTTGTGAAAGGACAGTAGCATACACAGCCCACACATGAGCAGCAGTATTATTTTTTTTTTTGCCAATGAAGTTGTAGCAAATTGATCCCATAAATGCAAATATTAAAAAAAAAAAAAAAAAAAAAAAAGCTTGGGATTTTTTTTGGGCTTTCAGATTTCNAAAAAAAAAAAAAAAAAAAGCAGGGGGGTTTTCCTGAAGAATTTCTGAAGTTAAAAATCAAACACTTGGATTCAACAAGAAAGCCCCATGCTCGCTGGACATGGATCAGACAGCTCCAGGTGTGACAGCAGGCACAGCCCAAGCCGGGCCAGGCGCTCTGGAAGCCCTGTGCTGTCACCAGGATGTTCAGGCTGCAGTGACCCCGCTTTAGCACGGCCACCAGGGTGTCACAGTGCTGCCCCTGACGCCTCGGGGGCTGTAAGGGCCTGGGGGACATGTGGCAGAGGGCGTCCCAGGCTGGCTGTCACCTCCTGTTTGGGGCCACACACTGCAGGCATCATGGTGGGGGTTGAATACCCATCTCTTGAGCTGTTCTGTGCTTCCAGGGCCGGACAGGGACTCCTGGCTGTCACCAGCACCAGGGCTGGGTCAGTGGCCCACATGGGATGTCACAGTCCCCATATTGGAACAACAAACTGGGCAACAAGTGGCCAACCTTGCATTGCTGCAAAGCCAGAGCCACCCCTGCCCTCTTCCAGGCACACCTGGCACCCCCTGGCTGAGCCAGGTGTGGCTGAGCTGTCCCCAGGGGCAGCCTGAGCTCGGGCTCTTCCAGTTTAAGACAGCCTTTGGGGAGAACCTGCTGCAGAGCAGCCCTGGCTCCTTTTCTTTGTGTGACAGGCCCAGTTTGCCCACTCTGGCCTCCCTGTGCCACTTCAGCCCCCACCATGGCACGGGTGCTCTTGTGTCCTTCCAAGGGAAACCAGCAGCTGTCCCTAGAGCTGGGCACCTCCTCGAGAAGGACCAGTTCTAATTGGCCTTCAGGCGACATTCAATCCACTTGTCAAGGCCAGAGGAGCCTCTCCCAACATGCAGGGTGGGGTCTGTGTGCAGCAATCACAGAGGAAAAATTCAAACTGAATTTTCTGGCTCCTCGTTCTCCAAACACCATGCCAGGAGCGGGCACTGCTCAGCTTCTCCGTGGTGAACTGGAAAAGTGAGGCCAACACTGGGTGAGATGGCAAAGGTGAGGAGGAGAGGACACACCTGAGTCCAGCGAGAGTCAGGAAAGGAATCCAGAGGCCAATGATGGTGAATTTGAAGGCAGGGTAGAGAACATCAAGGGGAGAGCACATCATGCTGGGACATGGGGGAAAGGAAGCAGAGGGAGCCAAGCAGAGGGGCCTCAGCTCTGGTGGGTCGGGCTCTGGGGAGCAGATTCCATGGCCACAGCTGCAGGTGTGACACAGAGCAGAGGTGACAATCCCCCTGTGGGATGAGGTACCATCCCAGCAATCACTGCCAGGCTGGGGCAGGACGGTTTCCCTGGCTATCAGGGAAAGGTTCTTCCCCCAGAGGGTGCTGGCACTGCCCAGGCTCCCCAGGGAATGGGCCCGGCCCCGAGGCTGCCAGAGCTCCAGGAGCCTTTGGGCAGCGCCCAGGGATGGACAGGGTGGGGCTGGTGGGGCAGGGACAGGGTTGGATCCATGATCCCTGTGGGTCCCTTCCAGCTTGGGGTATTCTAAGAACAAAGGGGATATTCCTGCAGAAGTATCTGGCACCGGAGGACAGGTGACCTCTGAAATCCTTTCAAACCCAAATTTTTCTATGATTCCATGGCTCTGTGATTCGATTTTGGCAGCTGCTGCAGGTGCAGCTGAGACCTGAACATGCACCACTGTCCCAAGCAAACACTGCTGCTGTTTTCTTCAGGGTTTTGGTTGTTATTTCTTCCTCCTTTTACTCATTTATTGTAAAATAAATACTGTCAAGCTTTTGAACACCACTGCTTCTCATTCTGGGGAAATTATTGGTGCCCACTGCACATCAACTGTGTTGATTTTAATATTGAATATAAATGTAGGGGCACAGCTTCAAATCATACAGAAACAGAAAGTCGGGGCTAGAGATGGGGCAATGAACTTGGTCATGTTTCACGTTCATAAGCAGCGACCAGGCAACAGAAACTTCCATAAATCCCATAAATCCATAAATGCCTTCCCTCCAATCCCTAAAGAGGCAACACCAAGGGATGCTGCAGTCCTGCCCAGGGCTCTGCCCTGCAAACCCCCTCCCCCAGGGCTCTGGGCACCCGTGGAGGTCAGCAGAGCTGACAGGAGCCTGTGTCTGCCTTTGGAGGGTTTGGGAGGGTGGTGAGGCCCTGTGGTGCTTTATTGCCTGGCTGTGAGGTCAGCTCAGGTCCTCCTGTGCTGGCTGGGCCTCTGCCAAAAAGTCCTGTAGCAAAACAAGGACAGTGCTGAGAGGAGGGAAGGGATGAGCTCAGTGCTCAGCGCAAATGACCGGCCCTGGCTGGCTGTGCTAACCCCTCCCCAGGCCTGCAGCCACATTTTCTCACTCGCTTTTTATCCCGCTGCTGCTGGAGGAAGCAATGGAATCTCCCAGGCTCCTCGGAGGGATGTAAGACAACTTCCATGCTGCAATTATCTTGTAATGCAGCAGGAGCTGGGATGTGAGGCCCTTTCTCCATGACCTGGTCTCTGCTCCTGAGCACAGGGAGAGCCACCAGCTGCTCTAGCCTGGCTGGAGCTGGGCTGGGCTGAACAGCACCTGTGGGGCTAAAGAACAACCAATTCCATCTGCCAGTAGCTGCGAGTGTTCCCGTTTTGCTTGGATTGCTTCATTTCACTGAGACAACCAGGTCAGAGCCTACCTGGCCCGCTGGAGGGGAGGTCCGAACGTCGTTGTCACCTGCCCCATGCACCTGTAAGTGCACACTGTGACCCCAAACCCAGCCTGCCCCTCCCTGGCTGGGCACACCAGAGCTGCCACCGTGTTTTCCCTGCTCTACTCCTGCAGGAATTGGATTAATATCCTCCAAAAGTGGCTGGTGAGTTCATGCTCCTGGTGTGGGACAGCCCGGGATCGCTCTCACAGACGGGATTTCCTTCCTCTTCCTTGTTCCAGCCAGGGCAGTGATGTGGATTTATTTGGAGCAGCACTTTGTCCTGCTCTCCATGATGCTCTCATTTAACCACTTTTCACTCCTGAACTTGGATTCATCCCTCCACAGCAGCGCTCACTCCAGGCACCTTCTGTGCAGTAGAGTCACTGGATCATTAACGCTGGAAAAGAACTCCAGGAAGTTTGAGTCCAACCTTTGACCATGCCCTAAGTGCCATTTCCAGCTATTTCTTGGACACTTCCAGGGATGATGATCCCATCTCTGCCCTGGGCAGTTCCAGTGCCCAACCACCCTTTCTGTGAAGAAATTCATCCTCTGGCCAATNCCCTTTCTGTGAAGAAATTCTAATTTTCACCCAGAGCCTGCCCTGGGCAGTTCCAATGCCCAACCACCCTTTCTGTGAAGAAATTCTAATTTTCACCCAGAGCCTGCCCTGGCCCAGCCTGAGCCGTTCCCTCTCCTCCTGTCCCTGTTCCCTGGAGCACAGCCCGACCCCCCGGCTGTCCCCTCCTGTCAGGAGCTGTGCAGAGCCACAAGGGCCCCCTGAGCCTCCTTTGCTCCAGGCTGAGCCCCTGCCCAGCTCGCTCAGCCCTCTTGGGGCTCCAGATCCTTCCCCAGCTCCACTCCCTTCTCTGGACATGTTCCAGCCATTCCAGGTCTCTCCTACTCCAAATGGACTGGAGGTGTCTCATCAGTGCCCAGCACACTGGTCACTGCCCTGCTCCTGCTGCCACGTTATTGCTGTGACAGCCCAGGTGTCATCGGCCTTCCTGCCCTCCGGGGCACACCTGGGCTCCAGGTCAGCCACTGTCAGCAGCACCCAAATGAAGGGGACAGCCCAAAGAGCTCCCTGCAGGATCAGGAGTTTCTTTAAAGCAGAATCCACCATGGCAGCAGAGCCCTGGGCAGCACAGAATGGTCACACAAAAAAAGACAGATTTTGCCCAAGGCTTTGGCTTTGGACAATTGGCTCAACCAATTCCTTAAGCAGGGAAAGAGGAGCCTTCCCAGGACAGTGTCCCAGCAGAACACAGCTGTCCCTTTGTAGTGTCCCTTTGCAGACCCAGCACACAAAATAACACTGACTCAGCTTTTTTTAAAAACTGCAAAATCCTTCAGGGGAACAAGGAAGAACAGATTTTAATCACTGACCCCGAGGATTTGATTCTGACCAAGGTTTGTGGCACCATGCTAGGGGTCAAAGACCTTTGAACACCTGCAGGGGCAGGAATCCCCCACGAGGGGAGGAGAGACCCATTCACCCATCACAGGGTGTCACAGCTTCTCTGTTCACAGCTGGGCAGGCTGGGACCCAGCCCTGAGGGCAGCCAGGCCCAGGGCACTTCTGCTTGTAGGGCTGCTCTGGCCAGGGCAGTGGGAAATTGGATGGGTCAGGGTGAGATCAGGGTGCAGTGGGATCAGGGTGTGCAGTGGGATCAGTTTGCAGTGGGATCTGGGTGTTCAGTGGGATCAGGGTGCAGTGGGATCGGTTTGCAGTGGGATTGGTTTGCAGTGGGATCAGGGTGCAGTGGGATCAGGGTGCAGTGGGATCTGGGTGTGCAGTGGAATTGGTGTGCNTGGTTTGCAGTGGGATCAGGGTGTGCAGTGGGATCTGGGTGTGCAGTGGGTTCCATTTGCAGTGGGATCAGGATGTAATGGGATCCGGGTGTGCAGTGGAATTGGTGTGCAGTGGGATCAGGGTGTGTAGTGGGATCAGGGTGCAATGGGTTCCATT
>VWZN01019257.1:103920-152327 GCA_013396955.1 Regulus satrapa | reverse complement strand
GTCCTGGCTGAGGGCACCGCGGCGGGCACGGCCCGGCTGAGGGAACCGCCCGGCCCGGCTCAGGGCACCGCCGGTGCGGGCAGCGCCCAAACGGGCAGCGCCAGGGGTCTTCTGGAAGCGCGAGGAAGAGCGGGCAAATGCTTTTGCATAAAAACGAACAAAGAAGCGGGCCAGGGAAGCGAAGCACCTAATTTAGGTGGGGATCCTTAGGGAACTAAGGTAGTGGACAGTCAGTGAAAAGAAGAGAAGTAGATGCCGTATGCAGGGAATAAAAGTGCAGAAAAGGCACAACGAATCACGTTAGCGGACAAGCAGGAGTATATTAAAGTGTTTGCTTAAACAAAATGAACGACTTAACAACAAATAGTAAAACTGTCAGTGAGGGATGAAATTCCAAGTCTAAAAAAGGGTAAAGGATACAGTGAACAGTCCCAGGCTTAGATGGTGGCGGCAAGGATGGCACAGCGAGATCAGTCAGGCCACAGTGGCAAGAAACAACACAATGAGAACTCTCAGTCAGACCCACGTGAATTGGTAAATTCATGTGAGTAAACATACAACATCTTAGTAGACATTCCTAGAGTAAGTGGGAAAACTGACAAGAAGCAAGAGGAAAACTGTGCAAAAAGGGACTGCATATGTTTCAGTACATCAGCCTAAGGTAGAAATACAATGGAATCTTACAAAGACTGGTGATGTAAAATAGGTGAACAGGGAATAATTTTTCACGCTCTTCCAGTGGAAGGTAACAAGAGGAGCTAGTAGACACATTCAGAACAATGAAAAGAATTAGTATTTCTTCATTCACGTATAATTCAGCTCTAGAACACCTTGATGCAGGACAGAATGTAGTAGAAGTTTACCTGGGCTCAAGAAGAGACTGGTAAAATACAGGAAAGAAAAAAACTCCATCACAGTTTACCAAAGACATCTCCTCTGGTTGAAAAAGGCCCCATCCCACGCAAAGCCCTACAGTATTTGGGGACACTCGGCTCTGCTTGCTCCTGCCTTTCCTTCCCAAGGCTGATGGCTGGCACAGACACAGACCCGTGGAGCAGAGATCCTGCCCTTACGTCTCCTATGGCCCGTGTTCCCTGGACGGCTCCTCAGTAGCTTTAATGCTTAATTCTGAGTTAGCAAGGGTTAGGGGACATCCCTAAGGGTAGAGCTCAGCTTCCTGGAGGGGCTGTTGCATTTCAGGACACAAGCTCCAACCAAAACGGGACTAAATGTCACTGCCCATCTTGGAGACGCGTCCCCGGTAGCGGCGGCTCTCCGCTCTGCCCCTCAAAGGCAGCTCAGGGATGCGCAGTGTTTTGCATCAGCTGAGAGGAAGAAAACCTGACCCCCCGAGCGGGCCCTGCCTGGAAAAGATCCAACATCCAGCATGAGGCTCTGCTATTTATCTAGGGTTTATTCTTAACTACTTTTCCACAATGCAGGATAATTTTGGATCATTAGAGAAAATCAAAATTCTATATGAAATACCTCAATTAATTATTGTTTTGATTTTACTGACTTCTCTTTTTCCAGCAGACTTTGCTAACACTGGCATGCCTTGCTGTTGTCATGGCAATGAAAGGAGTCTGTAGGGTTTGGGATGTGACTCAGAAAAAATTTTATACAGAAATAGGCCAAAAATTACAACAGAGGACGTTGAATGTTTCTGTGCCACCAGTTAATAAACAGTCAATGGAAAAGAAAAAGAAAGAACACAAATCAGAACAAATGATGCTGAACAAAACTTGACTGGACAGAAGACACCACATCACTACTTGTGACCCTCTCTCGCATTTAGGTCTCTGTGTGGGTATAGGTTTATCTCCCCAAGAGTAATTAAAACCACAGGGATCTGCCTGGGCAGTTACTTAACCAGAACAGAACCCAGACTTGCCCAAAGAAGTTATGTGCTCTGTGTTCTGAAATATGAGGAGTCTGGTATCGCGGACTTATCCCAGTGGAAACAGCCTCGAAGCCATCATTCCTGTGGGGGCTCGTTCAAAGGCAAGGCTCTTCTCATGGCTCACGATTTACATGAGGCAAAGGAGGGGCGAGTTTGCCAACTAAAAGATGAGCAAAGGAGCTCAGTCACTGAGGAGGTGTGGACAGAGCAGCTACAAGCACTAAAGCCAACCTACATCCATCCATGAAGTGCATGGAAAAATTATTTTTAGCCAGGCTAAAAACACCATTCATCTATGTCTTCTACATGTTACTCATGACAACGCTGGCTCTTTTTCTGTGGCTCCAAGGTACGTGAGGGGAGCTGTTATGAGATGGTTTGCCCGTGCAGGGATGCCAAATGTGAAGGCACTGAAATATATGCACGTGTGTCAATCCTTAATTTCATCTTCTGACTCACGTTCTGCAGTGGCAGCTCCTCTGCCCGGCACTTCCTGCTCACACCAAGCTGAGCCACAGCAGGTGTTATTTATGGGAAAGCAATCTAAAGCCACACGGCCAGCTGGCCCTCACCCCAACAGAAATCATCGGGGCCTGTAATCACAGCTTTCAGAACTCGGGATTGCAGGTACTTGTGTCACTCCTTTTCTTCCACTGCTGGACTCAACCGTGACATGCAAGATAGGAACCAGTCTGAAGTAATCTCACATTGAAGATCTAGTTTGATCCACGGCCATCTCTCCCTTTCTTAGCTAGCTGGTAACTTTTCCAAACTCAGCCTAGCTTTGTATCAAGGTTCCACAACTCAGGAATGCCCTTGGCCAAGCCAAGCCGGGAAACATTCCAGAGAACAACTGGGGAAAACACGTGAGAAACGAGAGGGGTTTGCACTGGAAGAGAAGGAATGATAATATACAGGGGAAATGAAAAGGATGACATGTGAACAGCCAAGTAACACCTGAATTCATACACAGACTAGCACCAAACTGTGCATCAGTATGAAACATTTTGAGCATATGTGGAAGGAGGCTACTAGGGCTTCAAGAGGATCAGTAATTCTCTTCATCTCAGTATGGCAGCATCCAGTGCACAGGCACAGTGCAGCTTAAATACGGAGTCACAATAATAGCTATATGCATAACGATTCTGGAGAGAGCTCAGCAACAAAAGAGAATGGCCAGTGGCCAGAGTACCATTCATAGGATTGCCATTCCCAGCTGCATTCTTACGGGTCATTCCCAATTCCTTTGGGGTCTCATGAGTGAGTTTTGGTGCTCCGCTGTCCTTTAAAAACCCCTCTTGCACAACCCTGTAGCGTGTCCCCAGTTTCCACGCTTTTAGCAAAACAGTCAGGAAAAGAAAAGTGCCTGTCACAATCGCTTCCTCCCCGCCCTCCAATGCCCCGTGGTCTTTCCTACTCAGTGAACGAGACCTTTGAATGGAGACATGGAAAAACGGCAGCACAGAGTTCTGACACCCCCTTTGTGCTCACTGCTGGAGACTCCTGGTCCCTTTGCGTCCCTCTCCTTTTGAGTGGAGAGGTTATCCAGCTTCCACGGCCCTGGAGCAAGGGGAGCAAACAGAGCCCGTGCTCCTGGCAGGGCAGAGGGATGGAGCCCAGCTCTGCCAAACACAGCAAGGCAGAGCCCGTGCCCAGCCCGAGGCTCAGAGCCCTCCCAGAGGGAGCAGCCCCGGGCAGGGCCGTGCCAGTTAATATTCACAGAGAGTTGTGTAACATCACACCGGGCTCAGCAGCGAAGGAGCGCTTGAGCTGCTTTCCGCAAGCGCCGTTCCCGTTTCTTCAGTGGAACCCGAGAGCGGTGAAAAGTTTGGGAAAGAAAGAACTAAAGGTTTATGCAATTCATAAGCACGGCACTGATCCAGTCCCCATAGTCATAACAAGAAAAAAAGCCTTTATTTAGAGGGCTTCAGTTAAGCAAAAAGTTGCCATTTTTGTCATTGAGGCCATCTGCCCCTAAGTCAGTCCCTTCCCTCGTTATTTCTCTCTGAAATTAGTTACGTGTCTAACTGCTGGCACAGGCCTGCTTTCAAGTTACGCTCATCTTTCTGCACAAATGCAAAAAGCGTTTTTATCCTTTACCACAACTGTTCCATGCAAGATCCCCTGCATCATTTCTTTAATCAAGATTTAAATTTTGTAAGTCAGAATACGTAAGAATTTTATAAAAGGCATTAACAAATATTAAACCTAGGAAAAGCTTTTTTTATAACTGTGGTTTAATTTTTCTTTGCAGAATACAAATGCATAACAAAGATAAGAGCTGTCCTCAAAATTAGCAACATTCCAAGACCATGATTACACACAGGACTCAGGTGATTGTGCTACATGAAACCTGAAGGTCTGAAAGATAATGTAAAACCCTTGTTCTGTACCACATAATTCGAATGCATTGTTTAGCATTTTTATAAAGAATTTCTTTTTCCACATGATCTAGATCATTCCTCAGAATAAACCAGATAAAAATTTTTAAAACATTAAAAAAAAAAAAAAAAATTTAGGGAAAACCCCCACACTTACAACTCTACTTTTGTCCTGGAATTCCTCTTTCTGAACTCGAGCTACAAAAGCAATTTTGATTTCATGCTCTGAGTTTATCTTCCTTTTCAGTTCTGACAGCTGTTTGTTCCTTGCTCATGCTCCATTCCACCATTTCGCTACTTTTCCCTCTCTTTTCCTAACAGTTACTTGTCTACTCCTCTAACTGCTGTTTTTTTTTAACTGACTTTTCTTTGGCTTCTGTCAGTTCATTAACATTTTTCTAGTCGTTAACTCAAAGTGAATATTCTAGCTGTTGTGGGAAAGCTGTACAATGAGGAATTATCCTTGTGCTTTCATGAATCAATGACTACTCTGTAAGGCTAAAAGCAGTTTTTCTCTTCCCATTGTTGTCACATTTCTTCTCATTCCGTTTGTTCTTACATTCAGTTTTTTTCCGGCAAACACCACAAGACAAATAATATCCTCCCACATCTTTCACTTTGAGATCTCACAATATTTTTCAAAAAAGAATCCTCTTTCCCTTAGATGGGGAGGAAAAGGGTAGGATAGAGTTATCCTCTACGTCTAGCACAGGCCGTGTTTCAGTCCAACATGTTACCTAATATTTTCCTTTTACAAGAAGACTCCTGCTCATAATGGGCTGTGTAGAAGGGACTGGTAAAGTTCCAAACTGCTTTTTCCTGTCCCACACAGCTCCTTGGGCTGCTTCCACCACAGCACTCAGCTGCTACCGGGCAAGGAACGTGCCCACTCACAAGGAACACTCAGAAGTGTAAAGGTCACTTTCCAAATGAACACTGGAAAGAAATCTTTCACTTTGAGTGCTATCATCATCTTCATTCAGAGAGGTAAAAACTAAGCCTAGACAGATGGAGCAACTATTCCAATATCAGAGTTTAACCCAAAAGCCCAGAGCTCCTTCCACACTTAGCTGGATTTGTACGTGCCGTGAAGTCCTGGACTTGACAGACATTTCCTCTTTGACAGAGCTAATTCAGCCCTAAATCATCCAGAAGGAGATGAGTTAAACCTTATCATGAAACACTAATAAACACTTCAGCCAGTTCCACAGTGAGAAGTATGAAAACAGGTAGGAGCCAATAAAATTGATTAAAAGAAAAAAAAAAGTTAAAAAAAAAAGCAAGGCAAATACACAACAGACAATTTTAAACCCCATCCTACACCTGCAGAATCACATGGAAAATAGCATTAAAAGCCTTTCACTCCTCTTCCCAAGAGTGAAACCAAACTACCACCCAACACACCTTAGTAGTTTTCTCTTTTTGTTTGTTTAAAAAATGCGTGGAACTCTTCTAGCAGAAAAAGAAAAGCACAGAATAACCCCAAGTTTTGCTTTGAAATGGAAAGCAGTTCCATTGTTTAGAAACATTTGGCTAAATTAATAGAAAGCTCTGCCTTTTGCACAAAAAGGGCTGCAAAGAGCATCCCGCTTAACCAAGCTGGTGTCCTAACGAACAGGCCATCAGCACAGCCTCTGAGTAATCTGCATATTTGGGATGGGGTGTAGGTTATCCCTAGCTGAACTTTATGGATCATTTTTTGAATTCTCTTAGAAATCCACTATGTCAGTTTTCTGCTTTCAGCTGCAGCACTCGCTAAGCTCCAACTCTGCTATCACATAGAGAGTTCACCATATCAATGTCCAATTACGTACCTGCCGTACCAGCCTTGGAGCAAGGAGAAGCTTTGGGATACTTTTTGGTCCTGCTCTCCCATTTGTATTTCGGTGAGGTTACCCAGTGCTGAATATGAGCGCTAGGAACAAAGTCCAAGCTGTGGAATGAAACACGCTGATAAGATGGGTGCCAGGAGGGCTCGTTTCAGCATGCTGACGTGGGAACGACAGTGGGCATCTCTGTTCTGTTGCTGTGGGGTGTCACAGAAATAAAACCCCCGTTGTGCTGGAAAGTACCGGGGCAGGATACACGTCCTGCCTGAGGCCGGGGAAGGGCCCACACCCGCTGCCATCTCCTGCACCTCCCCGCTGCCCGCACTGCCCGACACACTGACCCTTTCCCACCTCTCCTCAGTGTCATTCCCCCGCTGCCCTCACCCACTACCCTTTCTCCCCTTTTTAAGGACGTTTTCCAATTTGTCTCCCTCTCATCAACGCGCAAACACGTGAGTCAGCCCCTGGGCTGCGAGGCCAGCCTTGCTGCAAACACACTTCATTCTGCTCGGCCTCTGCTCAGCACCGCCGGGGGAGCGCATGGCCTTCAGCCTGGCGTGCAGGAGCCCCGGTGGAACCCTGGGATCTGGGGCTTGCAAAGGCAAAGTATCCCGCTGGAATACTCGTCCACGTGAGCCTTGGGCAGAGGAAAGGCTCCAGCACCAGCTGGGTAAAACAGAGAAGTTGGGGGAAGCACGGGAGGGAGACAGTTTGGTGCCTTATTTTGCCTGCAATGTTTTCAATGCCTGGATTCTAACTAGCCCACCGTCATTCACAAGCTTCCTTCAGGGTGTATAACCGTACACCACAAACTGTTTTAACACTTGGAGACGCCACTCCGAGAAATGTCCTTAGCTCTTCTTCCACATAACAGGTGTCATGAGAAACATATGCCAAAGGAATTAAAAACCAAAACTAATGTCATCCTTTCATAAAAACAGTTGAACAAAACAATACAAATTAGGATTATTGTTCATGTGCTGCCAGAAGAACAACTTTTAACGTTCATGACTGAAGACAACAAAAAAGCCTCAGCCATTAATTTTGGCCACAGTTTAGTAGCAATGCAACAGCCATGACCCAGCCAAACCAAAAGGAGCAAGGCAACACGGACAACACTTTCTAATACATTTGCATGCTTCATGTAAGGGTGTCCTCCTTGAATCAAAAGCTGAAATGCTACTGTGAAAACAAGGAATCAACACTACAGGAAGGTAGTGCAGAAATATTGTTTGCAGCAGCAGTTTTGCAGAAAAGTAACTTGGGACATAGGGGTTGAGAATGCTGAGAGGAAAACCCTGCTCAGGACTTGAAAGAGAAGGTAGCAGGAAGAAACATTGCTGGGTCTTACCTCCAGATTTCAAAGGACAAGGTACAAAGTGGAGAATTTTTATAAATACACGTACGAGTGTATTTATAAAAAATACGAGTTAGTGACTCGTTTGTGGTCATTAGTGGGAGTGATCACTTACACCAGGCTCTCCAAAAGCAAAGTGCAGCTCCAGCGGCCTGGGCAGAAAGGAAGCTCCCTGCACAATCCCCACCATGCCAGAGCGCTGTGCCCCGTGGTTATCCATGGCTGTAACTCTTGGCACAAACCCTGTGAGGACCTGCAGGGATGCTCTCCAGCATCCCTCTGCCAGAGCCCTGCACACACCCGGCCTTTAGGGGTCATCCTATGATCTCAAGCCCTGCCAGGGAATGACGGGGATGAAACAGTAGCAGAGCTGGGCACTGGAGAAGAGATGAGGCTGACAAGCACAAAGAAGGGAGACAATTAGGCAGGGAGACAATTAGGCAAAACAATAGCGAAATAACGGGGAGGGCAGGTATCTGCCTGTCCATCTTTCCAGGCACCGATGTGGGATTTGAATTTTCAAACCAAAGCTCGTTCTGTTCCTGGCTGCTCTAACATGCCCCAGGATCCACAGCCTGAATTGAGGCAGGACAGATAGAAACAGCAATGAAGAGAGCACAGACAGGGCCTCTTCCTTTGAAGGAGACCTGTGAGAAGGATTTGCAGGTTTTGCAAAGACAGGAATGCTTATATCTAAATAGAGAGAGAGCACAGCATAGCTCAGAGCTCCTTCAGAAGAGCATCTGGTAGAGATGTGTAACTCTGCCCTTCAGAGAGCTCAAGGTCAGACTTTAAATTCAATTCTAGACCTTCTCCTCTATCTGAAAATAATGGTTTTTACAGCAGGAAAAATCAGGCTGTGCTGCAGAACAGTTTGCTATCCAAATGTGACATGGGAGAGAAAGACTGCAGGACAAGGTAGCACAGAAACAAAGGACAGCCCTGGGATGCCAGGGCACAGCTAAGGATGCCTCGAGCAATTAGTGCATGGGAAACGGGCCAGCAGCCATCCCTGCACAGCAGGACACCTGCACTGCAGTTTGACACCGTGCCAGCACGGGGCACCTCCAAACACACGGTGCCACTGCACGCCTTGCTACACTGGGTCAGTGCTCAAAGAAAAACCGCCGAGCAAAGCCCGGCAACCTCTCCTAGGAGAGAGCCGCGAGTTCCCTACGAAATCAGCCTATGAAGTGATCAGGTGCTTAACTCCCCCTTAAGTTACAGCTCAATAAGAAGTTAAGAAGGTTTTAAGCCTGCATTTAAAAATATGCACGAATCTAATCTTTTCATGATCGTGCTCGATTTTTGTGAGCGAGAGCCCACATGACGAGCCAAGTTGATCAGTGCCTCGCTAAGACTTCAAAGGATATTTCACAGCATTGTGAAAGCTGCCCACCACTAGCACCATGCACAAACAGGGGAAGGGATTTTAAATAGAATACTCCAACAAATTTGCTGGTTTCTTTCAGGTGTTAATTAGCTAAGCCATTTGAAGGCCAGATACATTTTCATACGTTATGTCTCAATTCTGTGGATCTTTAGCGTTTGGATCAGAAGAAGAAATCTTGACTAACATTTTATAGCTCTACACACAACTCTCTCTGAAGTCACTGCCCTCAAAATCACCATCCTATTTACATTTTTACTGAAAAAAAAGTTACAAAATTCAAAAGTAAACAGCGTGTCACCTCCAAAATACTTCACATGTGCTCAGGGGCAAGCCACACGTTTGGCATGAGCTGTACTGCCTGAGAACAGTTTCAGTGACATGCTATTTTAACAGAGCCTAAGAAAGCCACGGCAATCATTAGAAAGAAAAATTGATAAGGAGAGAAAAATCTTTACTTCATGTAATTAGAACGATACTGGGACATTAACATGGCCTTTCTTTGGGCTGGCAATAGCTGGACATAGCTATTAAGTACAGGAAAAGTTTAGTGTGCATAAACATTATGAAAGCTTGTTAAAAGCAGCTGCATAAAAATTGGTTTTAAAAGTACATTTTATAACTTTTCCATTTTTATTTGGTGGTTTTAGATTTTTTAATTTTTTTTTTTAAACAAGCTTCTGTGCAATCTTTCGTTGTCTGTTTTTCTAGGGAGTTCAGTAAAGCTGCTACAAGTACAAAAAGCATAAGAGGCTGGGTGGAGTAAGGGGAAACCTGTGATAAGGAGCATTTAAACATTCTTAGCTTTCCTTTGTTACCAAATAAAATGTCTTAACTTGATAACAAATGAACACTAGTGTTGGTTCAATATAGAAAACTGGCTTTTCAACTGATTCTTCGATTCCCATGACGGTGTTGGAAGTTAATTTTGCTCAATTTTCAAGGTTTCCATTTTATCTGAGAAGGAGAAATATATTGTGCAAAAAAATAGTTCTAGTTTTTTTGGGGGATTTTTTGTTTGTTTGTTTTTTTGCTTTAAACTTTTAAACTTTTAAACTTAAGCAAGTCGCACATTTTGGTTTCCAAGCAGATTTTTCTTGGTTTTATGAATTAATTTATTGATTTATTCTTATTTTTCTTAATTACTGCACATCACCTTGCAGGTTTTGGTTTAATTAGCTTCAAAGCAGACTGAGATAGACACTGGTACTAACCAAAGTCAAGAGAAATAACATCTCAGCTACCTCTTAATAATACTACACAATGGTTTCATTAAACTCCCTAACAATTTTTGATTTTTTTTTGTTGTTTTAGTTTTGTCAACTGCTTTATCAGCCTTAAATTCAGGTGCAAAGATTCAACAGGGAAAACATATTCCAGAACTCATGTTCAGCTCCTGGCACAGGTGCAATGCAGGCAAGCATTGCCATGTGAGGTGTATTTACCTGAATCAGGACCATCTGTGTGGCACACGAGCAGTGGGGAGAAATGGAATCAGGCTGATTTAATCATTTAGGGGCACGTGTTCTGCCAGAAAATCCCCACTGAGCTAATTGCATGCTCAAGTAGGAGACATGAACAAAGATACTAGAACGTTTGAAAGGTGCTTTTTGGTCCCACAAAACACAACTTTTTCTGAAGGAAAATTCGTTTGCAGCAGTCTCAGAAGAGGGATTTTCACTGATTCTTCCAGTAGGGAGTGGAAAAGAATTATTTTCACAAATGTTCTCTGGGTGCAGAGTCAGGAACAGGGGCCAAACCATGTGGGGACTGCTTGACAAGTCTCCTTTCAGCCTCTGCCACCCTTGTGGAGCCCGAAGGATTCCCTGGCAGCGCTGTTCCCGGTCCCACATTCCCACCGGTGCCATTTGCAGCTTTTAGCACCGAGCCTGCTGCTTCCAGGCTGTGTTTTGCAGAAGTGATGATAGACACAGTCTCAGAAGAGCATTTGTCTGCCACTTGCAGATAAGCAGTACCTTGTCAGCAGCCTCCCCTCGAATGTACTGTACACTGGATATCTGTTAGAGGGGCAAAGTGTCTCCCTAATAATCACTGCTCAGAAAAAAGGCCCTGAGGCCACTTCAGCTCTGTGCAATGGATCACTTACCTGAGGCACACAGCAGCTCCTGAACAGCAACTCCCAAAATCTGGTGCTCTGGTTTTTCAGCACTTTTTCTAAGAAGCTCTAATGGTCACAAAAATACTAAGAAGGACAGATCAGTCCTCTTCCTTGCTAAATCCTACCTGCTGGCTGCTGATCCGTGTCTCCCAAATTACCGTGGTTCTGCCAGAATCTTCCCAATTTCCTGCAGATCGAGTACTTTAATAAAGATCAGGCATCCCCTTTCATATGAGCAGTAGCAACAACAAAGGCAGACACAGAGATTTCAGATCACAGCAGGTTGTAATTAATTTCAGTTAACAGAAATTGCCTGAAGCTGAGGCATGCAGACTGCTAGTGCAGGTTTTGTCAGGAAGAGCCAGTCCCAAAAGACATTGGAAGTCACGTCCCAAACTTTCAGGGAGCATTGGGCACATTCAGGTATTGCTGTGCTTTTATTTCAGTTTGAGTTGATACACGATATTTTTATGGCCCTCTTCTGTCAATAAGAGTTTTCTTGCAGCAGATAAGTTCAGTGGAGTGAGACCCTGCTTGGTCTACCTTTAACACTAGACATAAATGATTTGCACAGGTAGTTCTAAAGACACGTGGGGGCTCGGCATGACATCCCGTGGTGAAACAGCCTTTTCCCCACAGGGCTTTTTGACCCACGTAACTGTTACCTGAACTTACAAAAAAGGAAACGCATCCAAACACTTCATTAGGTTTTAATTTACTCAGTGGAGTCAAAGCCATTAAACAGAATAAATGCACATCATCGTCAATGGGAAAAAGAAACTCTCAGTCCTATTTCCAGGATTTTACAAACAGAATGAACATCTGAAGTTCTTCCAGTGACTTTTAAAAGAAATAAACAGTCAGTGCTCCTTGAAATGCAAAATCTGAGTGGAAGTACAGTTTGGGGTGAGGAGAGCAAGGCAAGAAATCTGCATCAAAAGAAAGTAGGAAAGGAACCCAGAGACTCTTGCAAACATACTCCCTTGTTTGACAATTCAGAGAGGTGTACTAACACATTTATCTCCATTCTTCTCCCTAGAGATTTGGTTCAGAGGTCTTTCCCTTCTAGGTGTTCTTACAGAAGATCACTGCTGCTTCTGAAGTGATTGAAACCCCACCTCCCCTGTCCCATCTGCCCCAAACCATACTTTGAGGTAGAATATATACATTGAACTTGCATTTTCTGCCTCCTTGGCACTTAGGATGCAAAAAGCAAACTTTTCATTTTCAAGAAAACTGCCTCAGTTTTTTCCACAGTATTTAATGAAAAGTGAAAGCTGGCAGACTTTCCTTAGGGACGTATGGATCTCTCTGATAAGGCTATCTCAGCAGTCTGTGCCATGGTGTGCAGTCTGTGCCACCTCAGGCGCATCCCACCCATGTCTGGCAGGCTCTGAGAACTCTCCCACCAAAAACAGCAACTTTGATACGTTCCACTGTTCAAAACCTCTGGTACAACTCTATAATTATTAATTAGTATATCCAACAAACTGCCTGGCCTCTGAAGTGCATTCAGTCCCTACAAAAAGGACTGAAAAGCAGGGACCTACTACATCAGCTTAAACTAAACAGCTGCAAGTGCTTTTTCCCACCATTAAAAAAAAATAATTTAAACCTTTTTAATTGTTTTCCACCACCTCCTCATAGCCCTCAAATCATTCTACACATAATGGAAAAGCATTTCCATAATTATTAATGGGTCCTAGATAGCTCACAGGAAAAAAAAAACCCACATACCTGCCTAACTCCTCTTCTTCAGCGCTCTTCTAGACCGTGGCACAGTGTCCAGCTCTGCAGGCAACCCTGAACTGAAGCGGGCACCGAGCTCCTCCTGTGGAAACGTCCAAGCCCGTTCCTCATTCAGCACAGCCACCAGAGGTGCTGCAGCTTCTCCCTCCCTCGCTCTCGGCACTCGGAGCCTGCTCAGAGCATTTGTCACTCCCCTGGTGTTGAGGGCTCTCATCTGACAAGGGGTGAGACCTCTGGTAGCCACAAGGCACACAAGAATAATTTCGTATTTTAGCTCAAACGCCTTAAGCACACACCACTGCAGACCAGAAAGCTTTCAAAGCAAAAACAAGGTGACACCATTGGCCCATTTGGCTCGATGCTCACTGGCTCTGAGCATCCAGACCCAGGAAATCACTTCTGGAACAGCTACTAAAGAAACTACAGGAAGGAAACAAGTGGCTTTTGCTCTGGAGAGCAGAGGCTTCTGAAGGGTAGAACTGGTTCAACCTCACCGTGTTCAGAAAACACAGCTGTCCCTCCTGCAAGCAGCACTACCCAGGTTCCTCTAACTGCAGTCTGAAAAAAAAATTTTCTATTTACCAACCCCAGCAGAAGCTGAGGTCCTTGCAGCTCCACTTACATGACTATTTTTACCTTCTCCATCAGTAACACCAGGATACACACCTCAAGAAAAATCACAAATTGTCTTACATGCTCTAGAAAGCCCAAAACTAGAGATCTAAATGATTTTATACCGTTTGCTCTGCTAACCGATCAGTCATTTCATTCACCACGGCGCTGGAGCGACTCCACATTAATAACTTTGGGAGATCATATATTCTCCTACACGTTACAGTTTTTCCAACATTGTGCATGTCAAATGGAATAACTCTGTGAATCGGCCTTTAGGATTTAACAAAAAAAAAAACAAACCAAACGCCACAAATGTAGGTCAGCATTTGCGTAACAGCACAACCTTGGGCTACAGGTCACGAGTCTGTTCGCCAGCAGGGTCAGCTGCTGGCCCCCGGCACGACACCCCGTGTTTGGTAACTCATCTTCCCCCGCCAGCCGGCTCGGGAGCCGCTTCAGCTGCACAGCTGCCTGCTTCACCTCGTGCCAGATGTCCTAGAAACCCCTGTGGAATTACCAAACTCCAGGAAGGATCTGGAACCTCCCGTTGGTTGATTTGCTTACAGGAGCTCAAGCGGGCACAGACGCTGGCAGAGCTCTCCCGTGCCAGATCAGAAAAGCCTTTCTTCCTGCCTCGATCCGGGGGCAGATGCAGGGAAATGGAGCACGCCAGATGACAGAGTAGCGTTACAGATTCCAAACTTTTCATGATCACGGGCTTTGAGTCGTTCACATTTCAAAACACAAGCTTTGCTTGCTGCAGACTTCTGAGGATTTATCTTGATATGCTGCAGCTTTTAAAGGTCCAGTGTGAACTACAACAAGCTTAAAGGCTCAGCACCAAGACCAAAACTTCATCCTTATGTTGTTTTCTCTTGAACTGCATAACTAGAGCTTAAACTTAAGTATTTCCCGTCCTTTGATAACTGAAAGGCTCTAAGCTAAAACTTAGAAAGGCTTTTCTACACCTCAAAACAGTAAATCTAATTATATTCAAATTTCATATCAATACATTACAGCATATTTGACGTATATCAAAAGATTTAAAAGATAACTGAATTACTCAAGAGTTTTGGGTTTTTTTAACCAAATATTTGATAAAAAATACCAAATATACCAATTTTTTTTTTACCAAATTGTCATATTAAGACAATTCACACATGGACAAGATACTTCAAACAACTATTTTTACCAAAACATTGTATGTAGCTTACAATGTTCATCCTTGGGAAAAACATATCTTAGGAAATACTGATGTGACACCATTTTTCTTAGATTTTCTGTTAAGCAGACACATCCCACCCTAAAAAGGCTGTGACTGAGCACAGTTCCAAGTAGAAAAGGAAAATGTTACACCTACGAGATGGATGGTCACAAGTTGTAGCAAACTGCTATAAAAAGCTTCTGCTCAGTGACAGTCTCTGCACCTATCCCCTCAAAAATAACAGCGAACTACACCAGCAGTGACACTGTGAGAGACACTTGAGCAGGCTCTGGCTCAAGGAATCGCAGGTAGAGCCCTTAGGTCCATGCTTAAGCTCCTGGATCGCCCCCGTTTTTGATGTGGGGTACAAACATCGTGCACAGGGCACGGTCACAGACTGCTGTGCACGAAGCAGCGCCACAGCCAGGTCAGCCGTTCCTTCCCATCCTCTCACACAGCTGAAGCCCCTCTTCACTCCCTCAGGGCTCCCCCAAGCTTCTCCTCAATCTGTCCTTCCCTCAGCGAAGTTATTTACTGTGACAAGAACCATGACTGCTTATCCATTTGAAAGCTTCACGTTCTCAACACATCACGAGCCGTCTCAGGGTAGAACCTCTGCCCCTGAGCCTCAGCAACACACCTGGTCACTCCAACTGGGGCGTAGGTCTGGTCATCCCCCACAAGCCTCCTACACTTTGTGCCCCAGCTCGATGAGGTTTGCTGTAATATCACTAAATCAGGCTCAGCTTAAACCCCAGGTGATGGTTCCCTGCCAGCCCTGCCCAGTAACAAGGTGCACCTGACCATCTTTAAACTCCTCTCACTGCAACCAACATGCTGAAAATTATGTATTACCTACCATCTAAGCACTGAAGTTGTTAAAGTTTGAAGTTTATGTGAAGACAGAGTAGACTTATGCGAGCAACACAGAATGACAGCCAGTTACAGTGACCATATAGAAACGAGAGAGGGAGTTCTTTGATTCGCAACTGAACATTATTAAATATATACCTCCTTTTCCCCGCACATACAAATCCCTTGATTTACATACAACTGCAGATAGTAACAATACCTCTTATTAAAAGAAAAAAAGGAGTAAGCAGCAGTAAATGGAGTGAGACAGCAGAGACCAGCGGCTGGGGTGGGCAGCCGCCGGGCTTACCTCGCTGCCGAGGGCGCGGCCAGCGGGCTGCGCTGCGGGGAGCTCGGCGCTGAGGGGGAAGCGCGGTCCATGGAGCCCATCGAGCCGCAGAGCCAGCCGGCAGCACGGCGGCGGCTCCTCCGCGGCCCTCCCGCCACCTGCGTCCCAATAAGCCCCTCCTGAGCCCCGGCGGGCCGTCACTGCGGGGCAGGGAGAGCACAAAGCCGGCCCGGGCCCGCTCCCGCCCGCTGCCCTGAGGCGCCGCCGCTTCCCTCCCTCGGGAGCTCCACAGCTGAGGCTGAGGGCCCTCGCCTGAGGCGCCGCTCCCGGGCTGGGGCAAACACAGACACGCAACCATCCTCCTTTCCAACATTTTATTAGCAAATCACAACAACAAATATCTCTGCTATTTTTGACAATCTGTACTATTTCCAGTGAAAAGAGAAAAAAAATAATCCCAATTTCTCATAATTAAAAATATATGTAGATTAAAAAAACATCACTACTAAAATAAGAATAAAAATAGCCAAATAGCCATACTTTAATAAAAATACTTGTGCGCTTTTGTGGGTTTTCTTTATTGTGCTTTTTATTTTCTTTTTTTTTTTTTCCAGACTATCACTTCATTTCTCTCTAGGTTCCCTAGTGCAAAACAGAATAATACATAGAAAATAGGGGGTTCTGTCATAGCAAAGCAGATTCTGTAACAGAAATTCTTTTAATGGTCCCTTTCCTTCCACATTATTCCTGTTTTTTGGCCCCTTACAGAAAGGAACCTGTGGGTGGTTCAAACGCCACCAGTGGTGAATATGAGAGCAAGCCCTGCACAGAGCACATGTCCTCCCCAGCAGCACCACTGCTCTGTGCCTCGCTGAGTGGGCTGAGCTTCGCCTCACGAACAGACAGGGTGATGCAGCTGGGAAAACACTGTAAACTTCCTAATGCATCGCCAACATTAGTCCTGAGAACAAGAGATTCTACACTCAGCCTGCTCCTGCCTGGAGCAGTCAGGGAAGAGTTTGGCTGGACGCGAGTGCTGCGTATTGAGGTTTCTGTGCAATGAAGTTCCTTGGGAGCCATGTGGAGTGACTGAATGCCAGAGAGAAAGGTCTGGCCTTAGCTCACCAGCACACAAAGATGACTGAAGACTGAACAGTGAGCTGTCTGTAATGTCTTTGTTAAAACGCCACCTTACATCTTTTTAAAGGTAGAATTAATAAGCCAGAGATTCACACAGCCTTGCACTTCTCTGTCTGCCTTTCTGCTGTTTCACATCATTCTCAGTAGTTGCTAGGATTTTACATGAGAATGACCCCATCTCCATGAGAGCACAATCCTGATCCAACAACCAAACACCTATTTTAACGAGGGCTTAATTTTCAGAGGTGTAATTTATGTACACATCCCACAACCTCAAATTTGGAAACCAAAGGTGTTTGTAAAGTCAAAAAATTCAGAAGAATACCACTGGCTTGGAGTCTGTTTGGTTTTCCACATCCTTGGGAAAGCAGGAAGCAAAATTTCATAGATAAGTTGGGTGGCTTTTTATCCAAATATATATTTTTAGTGTTCTGTTTGTGAAAGATTCTCTCCAGACACTGCCACGGTTTTACCCTGGTTGGCAACCAGGCCCCACACAGCCCCTCGCTCACCTTCCCCTCGCCCTGGCGGGGAGAATTGGAAAGCAAACCTCGAGGGTTACTTTGAGATAAGAACAGTTTTGTAATTGAACTGAAGCAAACTATTATAATATTAATTTTAATTATTATTAATATTAATATAAATATAAGATAATATAAATAATAATGGAAAGGAAAAGAGAGGAATAAAACCCAGGAAAGCCAAGTGATGCACAACACAATTGCTCACCACCTGCTGACCAATGCCCAGCCCATCCCTGAGAAGTGACCTGTGGCTCCCAGCCAACTCACCTCAGTTTACACGCTGAGCATGACATTCCATGGCCTGGAATATCCCTTTGATCATTTTGGATCAGCTGTCCGTGGCATGGTCCCTCCCAGCTTTTTGTGCACTTCTTCACCAGTAGAGCAAGGGAAACTGAAAAGTCCTGACTTATGGTAACCACTACTTAGCAACAATTAAAACATCAGCATATTATCAACATTATTCTCATAGTGGATCTAAAACACAGCACTGTACCAGCTACTAAGGAGAAAATTAACCCTATTCCAGCTGAAATTAATATCCACTGAAACCTCAGGTTTCCCTGTTACTGCTCCCTCTTAATACATACGTTACTGCAACACTTGTTGAGGATTCTCTCTCAAGAATTGCACAGAAAGTGCCAAAATAGACCTTTTAATTGAATATGAAGAGAAGCCCGTGCCCTACACCTTATCCTTTGACCAGCACATGTCACAGGCTATGGCAGCACAAGATATGAAATAAAAAGAAATTAAGTAAGCAGTATAAAAATGCAGTGCCATATTTGCAGAAGCATTCACCCTCCAGCTTCCACAATTCATATATCCACATTCCCTTTCCTTTCCTCCAACTTTCCCAGCCCAGGATCACATCCACGTCCCTCTCATACTCATTCCTCTCCACTGCTTTTTTCCTTCCACCCCCTCCTTCGTTTTGTTTCTTCATCAAATCCTACATTCTGCCTCTCTCCTCCAAAGCTTCTCATACATTTCCTTTCACAGAAGTAATTTCTTATCAACTGCATTTTAGTCTCTAACTGAGCAAGGACACAAAGTTACAAATTAAAGTAGCATATTTTTATTTCTTTCTTAGAAACTGGAAGCCATCAAAACTAAGCTGATTCTATTTTTCAATAACTTCTGCTCCAAAACCTCAGCCTAGATGTGACAAGCACAAAGCCAAACAAAAGCAGTTTCCTCATCCATCTGCAGTTGTTTCTAATAGACTTGGTTTCTGAATTTTAATTCATTAAATGGCAAAATAAATAGGAACTTCTAACAGCAAATACATTCAGTGAAAAAAATACCCTACTCTATGCACATTTTTTGTACCAACTGAACAATACTGGCTCAGCAACTAATATAGTTAAAATGATGCAACTTCCCTAAGCAAAGATGTTCCATCAATATCAAAGTGCTTATCTCCTCAGTTTTGGATACAAATCCCTGAATAAAATACAGATGCCTGCAGTCTGGGTTATATGTAAACAGCACCTATACAAATAGGTGTTAACTAGTCTCCAATTTGCTGACAATAAATGATATTGACAACAATAACAAAGTCTAATAAAGGCTATTTCTTCACATGCCTTAGGTTTCTAAATGCCCTTTTTTTTTCTGGTGAGGCATCTTGTCATCATTCCTTGAAAATGCTGCATTTGGGTGCATGTAAATGACTACAGAATTTTTTTCTCTTTTTCATCCAAAAATTACCTTGGCCTACCCCAGTGCCACAGTCAGTTGTACACATACTGACAACAGGAGTTGTGCTAATGCTCAGCCAGAGACAATGCCAGAGCCAGTTCTTGTTGCTTTTCAGAACTGCTTATTGCCAGGGTTACAAAAATCAAGGTTATGATAAGTAATGGCATTGTGATTTTCCCTTCAGTGACAGCAACAACAGAGTTGCACACAGCCAACAAAACCTATCAGATACCTGCCAGATACTTATGCTATTAACAAATAAAAAAATTGCATTTTAAAAAGTCCTTAAGACTCACCAGTAATTTCCCCGATTGAAATAACAGTGCACACAGTCTTGACCCCTGTGCAGAATGTGAATTATTCCACAGTAAAAAATTACCAGTAGAAACCAAAGAGCCTGAGTGCAGTTGACATCAGAAATACACTGAAGTATCACTGAAACGCTCAGTATATAAAAGGACTCCAACTTGTGCTCGTGCGGTAGCATTTCCCTGGGAATCCCCATTCCCAATTTTCTAAAACACTCCATAGGCATTTAAGACCATCATCCAGTCGTTGGTGTAGTTTGGGAAGCCAGAGCATCATACCAAAGACTCAAACAAGAAGTCCAAGTCTGCTGCCAGGGCTACTTGCTTCAGGAAGGACAAACGTTTCCTGTCTCCTGCCCATGAAGTTCTCATCCCATTATGAGATGCTGCTTCTCCTCTGAAGAGGGGCTTTTCTTTGTGAAAGATCCTCACTGTCACTTTCACAGTTTCTCTGAAATAGAAAGGCCACAAAGTCTCTGTCATGTAAATGAGACACCATGCTCCTAAACGTGCTGTTCCAATATCATCAGCATTATCTACTGAGAAGAGCAGAGCTAATGCAGCCCTCAGGGTTTCACTCCAGAAGGTCACAGGCAGCGCCGGGGTCCCCCACCCTCCATCACAGAGCTGGGCACAGGAGCAGCAGCCTCCCCCGTGACTGCTGGCTTCTCAGTCACAGCCCGTCACTGCCTGGGACCAGACATCATCTGCAGACACCTTGCTGCTCCTTACACAGTCAGTGTGCTTAGCCCCTAGAAGGTCTGAGTCGCTGGCTCTTCCTACACAAGACTCTTGAACAGCAGCATTAAAGACACAAACGCTGCCATGGTCCCGTTTGGTTCCCCACTCAAAGCCACTGCTGTCCTGTTGCGCTGTGCATCCGCGTAAGGACAGCAAAAACCACAGCACAGTAAGACTGGTTTTGCTCCTCTTCCCCTGTGAGGAATGTACTGACCGAACTCTCATCTTGCGTCAGGACCCTCTTCACCAGCGAGCGCGATAGGTGGTTGCACAGTGAAACAATACGGTACGAGAGCTGTGCAGAGAGGGAAGAAAACCAATTTGGCCACAAGTACCCGGTGCAGACATATCCAAACACATTTCCTTCATTTACTGCCCACTACAATTTTACATTCAAGCTCCGCCTTGCCCTCTGATGCCATCAGGGAAGCTACATGTGAGAAGGATTAAAGGCTCGTTGTCATACCTTCCATCGCCTTCTAGCATACTGCCTTTTGAAGTTTTCCATGTTGACAACAGATGATTTCCGAACCAAAGCCTGTTGCTTGTCCATGGGCTGGAAGATAAAAGAGCAGTTTTATTGTTCGCCTCCCTTTGGTGCTTAAAACAGGCAAGATATCTCATGTGCACTGGGGCTGGCCGAAAGGAAGCTGGGGAAGCTGCAGATGGATTCATACAGGTAAAAGCCCACTCTGGGCCCAGACAGGACCCTTTTGATCACAAATAAAATCCTAAACGTAGCAGGTGTAAAGGTTATGATTTCACTTTGTAAAGTTGCTAAGGTGCTTCTCATGCACCCCTGCCCATCTCTCTCTTCTCTGGATGACATCACTGTAACAAAATGTGACAAAGTAGCTGTCATTTATTAGTGACAGGAATACATGCTATCTGAAAAAAACTCCAGCTTTGTCCTTTAACCATAGCCAGAGTATGAGAGCACTAAAACCCTGGCAGTAAAATAATTGCAGTATCCGACTAGGGAAAAGTAGGAACAAAAACGAATACAGGTCAGAATTCAGACATGTGCCTAGCATTTTGGATGCCAACCTGGTGTTAAGGAACAGATGTTCCACAAATCCTGACACAGTCCTCCTGAAACTGAAGCACATTTCAATTCCAAAAGAACATCAGATCTGACAGATTGAGAGAAAAAATGGTTCAAAACCAGATCAGGCAAGAGTGCAAAGAAAAAGGCCAGGAATCAACCCTTCAAAGACTACGGAGTGACAATCATTCCAGCCATTCTGATATGCATATGCAGGAGGTGGATAACACAAAAATATTTATAGTGAACTGCACTGGAATGCCACCAAGCCATGCACCTGAAACACCAAGAGCACCAAAGGAGAATGAAAAACACATCAGTGAGGATTTAAACCTCTTTTCAGCAAAATCATTTCAGATGTTTGAGACAAGCTCACTTTTCTCATCAAACGCTGTAGGTTTAGCATTTTTGCAGGTATCTCAGCAGCACTTCAAGGAGCCAATCTATCAGCTGGGTCACCTTCTCAGATACACACACCATTTGCATTCAACAGAACTGGGAGAGTTAAGCATTAAATATCATTTCCTCACGCTGCAAACAGCCAGCACGGTGCAACAGGTGAGCAGAAATCAATTTGAAGATGAAAAAATATCACTGGCTAAATGTCAGCTGTACAATCATTATGAAAAATTTTGGATTGCCCTTTCAGCAGCAGAACCATCACCAACTCTAAATACTCACTTTACTGCAGACTACTAATAACCACATCCCCATGTTAAGTACCCAGTGACCATGTCATTCTCTCAATCATCAGGATCTCTTCTCAGAAGCAGCGTGTGATACCCTCAAGGACAAAGTCACAACATTACCCTCACCCAAACCTGCTCAGGAACAAGGTGGGCTCATTTAATGCTCCTTCTCATTGTGCCAGTGCATTTGTTCATAAAGAAAATCAATACGAACAGAGAATATGAGATCATGGCTGAGGGGAGGCAGACTCTCTTTGTTGAGGGTGTTTTCTGCAAATTCTAACTCTCACTAGACTTTAAGTTACATTTTAGGAATTAAAGCTCTCTCTCCTCCTGACAATAAAATCCTGTGTGTTCCAGTTCCCTGGATAGTTTTTAATGGATCTTCCAGCTCAAAGGAACTTCCATAAGCATTCTGAAACAATAAAGAAATGAACATATGCAAAATTCTCAATACTATTTTGCATATAGTATAATTAATAATGGAAATTATCCAGTCATTATCACACCAAACTCTCCCCAGCCATCAGTGCCAGCTTGCCAGGGTCACATCCTGGCTATCTACACTACTTTGAAGCTTCTGAAAATTTCACATATTGTGCCAAGAACAAATGCCACAGACAGCACATCCATTTTCCATCCAAGTACAATGATGGAAGCAACAATATCTCAAGTGAACAACTGTGTTTCACAACTCTGAACTTGCATCAGCCTCTGCACATCTTTGTGAGCACATGGCAGCAATGGCCTGGACTGTACTCTGCACGAATTGGATGAGAGTATGCTTTTATTTTTTTAATCTCAAAGTAGGAAACATTATTCTTAATCATGTTAGAAACAACAGCAATTCAGTTTATTTAGGTCATTAACTTCTCTGCCAAAGGAGGAGGGAGGAGGGGCAGTGAAAGATATACTCTAATATATATATATGTAAAGATTCACTCTAGCTTGGACTTGAGCTATTATCTCATTGATTCTTGCAGTTGTACAACAGTCACCTTGCAGCAAATCCCCAGAGAAACCTGGAATCTTTTTCAGGCCCTAACCATCAGGGAACAACAGTATCCTGCACAAATAACTATTTATTGTGCTCAAACACAAGACTGGTACATGATAACCAAACAACTTATCTGAAATACAAGACAGCAGGGTATGATCCAAGTCTGGGTCAACTTTTCTTTTACCTTTTAAAGCCTAAGAAAAAAAAACCTTTATAGTAAGAAGACTAGTCTCAAATGCCACACCATAGATTAAGTTATTTGTAGCTTTGTAATCTTCACTGTAGAAAACAAACCAGACAACTGTGTTATCACTTAATCACAAATTGACATTTGCACTGCAAAAATACAGTCATTTGATCATTACAAGTTCCCAATGGTGCCTTGTGAATAGGATTTCTTTGATACAGAACAGGAAACTCAGCAGTTGATTAATCCTTTCGTTTAAAATTCACCTTACCTTTGATGGCAAAAGAGATGATCCTGCAAAACTGGCCTAAACACTAATCCTAACATTCTTCATTGGCAGCCATGGCACAGAGAATTTCCACAGTGCTAGCTAAATGTTAAATTACTACACCATTTGCTTTGTTTTACAGGGCAGATTTAACCTTTGCAAATACTTGTCTTACAAGGTGTATAGAACTGCCTGCAGCAGAGCTACCCTGTTTCCTTCAGCCAACCAAAGGTGCTGAAAGAGGATTTTTATTAATTTCCAGGTGCCCGGTTTCTAGTAACTACAGACTGCCTTATTCTTTATTCCACATTAATTGCCTACTATTCTTTAGGAAGTGTAATACAGGATGCAGATTAAAATATAGGCAATACCAAATAACACTGCAGCATTAGATGTGTCCATCCCACTGTGATAATCTTGTTCCTGCAAGTTCAGACACTGAACACAGAAAGAACAAAAAACATCACTACAAACCACTGGGAGATTATGGCTTTGGTTAGCAGCTTGTGCAATACATCAGAACTTCTGCTTTAATTCTAGATCATGTTTTTGTGTAGAATCTATGCACTGGAACTTCTTTAAACTCATGTACATTGAAACAAGCAGCAAACCCTGCACTTAGCCTGATCTCAGTGTCACTGATGGGATTCTGTCACATCAAGATTCAACCCTGCAAGAAATTCTTCACAGCAAGATCTATTTAACAGCTCCATCAGTGATTCATTGACATCTTTGCTGAAAACAGAGTCAAAGTTTCTATTCACACAGGCTTCATTTTCCAGCTGAAAACTGCTCATTAAATCCTGTATCCACTTGAGTTCCTGGGAAAGCTCCTGTCTGAGGGATTCGTACTGGCTCTGCAGCTCAGCGTATTTCCCACACACGCCAGCAAGACTGGCACTGACAGCCTGGATATCATCGTGCAAATGCCTTTTTAGGGACTCCATTTTACGGTATTCGTACTTCAGCTGGGACAGCTTGTGCCTCACAGTTTCACTCTCTTCTTTGTACCAAGCTTCCTTCTCATTATAAATGGAAAGCAGAGCATCCATGTCATCCTGCAGGGAATCGTGGGACGCAGCCAAGGTGCTGAAACCCTGCTCAACACGGGAAATGTCCTCTACCACGCAGGCAAAGCGCTCGAAGTTGATGTAGGTGTTGTTGGGGGGCATGCTCGAGTGGCACTTTATGGTGTACTCCCTCAGGTGTTTCGTCTTCAGCTGCGTGTTCTCCACCTTCTTGTTATCCTGGACTTTGGTTTCATCTTTCAGCTGATGAGTCAGCAGACAGAGGAACCAATATTACTGAGCGTTTACGAGACTGCAGCAATTCAAAAGCTCTACGCAAAGGATGCAGCCTGGGCTTCCACAATGCTCAGAGATTCTTTGCTCACAATCATTTTCCTTCATGCATTTGATTAAAAGGAACAAACGCTAAACGCGCAAGCCCGGAACTGAAGGTGACAAGTGATGTGCATTCATTCCAGCATGATAAGTGCAAACAACATGGCTGCAACTTATTTTTATGCTAATTTTTAGCAATTAACAGTGCCAAAGCTATCAATATTTGTACGAGGAAAACCAACAATCCTAAAACACTCCAATTAACGTTTTTTGCTACGCAAAGCAAAAACTGAATTTCAAAAATCCTCATTAGTCATGCTGAGACTAGCTAAATGTATTTTCACCCATGTAAGCAAGCAATGTTTATGACGAAAAAATACATACAGACACACAAATGTAAGCAAACCAGAGCGTGGGGTACAGCGTTTCTCTCTTCAGAGAAACTGTATTTTCCATATTGACTGCAGCCAACTCTCAATTCAAGAAAGCACTAAAGCCAACACACAGGATATGCCCATGCAAACAGAGAAGAATGGAAAAATGCAAGGCCTAGTCCAATATGGGATACAGTAACGTGTAATAAACATCAGAGCTTCGTTACTCGCTCTCTGAAAGTTATGATAATAAAGCAAGTCATTTGCAGAAATCCAAGGATTTGGTCAGACCCAACCAATTTCCTCCCAGTACGTGTCTTTGAATCACCCAGCATCACAAAATACTTTTGGGGGCAGTTTTCCATTTAACACACCAGTAAGAGTGAAAATACGATCTCTGCTTTGCTCATGGAAAAAAACGAGATCTTTTTCTTTATTCAGTCTTACCGTTATCCATGGGTGAGACAGAGCTTCCTGAATTGTAAGCCTCTTCCTAAAAAACAGCAACACAAAAATCCCCAAAGAAACGAACGATCAATACTTGGTACACAAGTCAATTGACCCACACTCCTCCTGGGCTTCCTGTGAAGCATTTCTCACAATAATTCTAGAACAAACTCTGAAATTTCAGGGTTATGTTTCTCCCTGAGGCACACTGCTTGTGTGCAGTTTAACTGTCCTTACTCCACACAACTTTAATTCTTATTTCATCCAAATCTACCAGTTGTGCACCCTTCCATAAAAAGTAACACAACATCCCTTTGTTTTGTTCACAAAAGATCTGCATAGCTGTCACACAAACCCGAGGTGACTTAGAACAACTCCATATCATGTAGTGATTGTTCTGCCATTGCACCACTGGGGAAATAATCTGGGATGGTCTCACCTCCTTGGAAGTAGTTCATAAGAGACTGAAACAGTGGAGTGGTTGTTACCCTGAACTCAAGATTGTGCACACCATTTTCAGCCCTTCAGCTATACCCTGCTATGCCAGCTTGACTCAGGTGAGAACTCAGTCCTGAACTGAGTTCATTTAGCTGAGGAGATTTGGTTCCTCTCCCCAGGGTTTCTGGGTGCAGTGATTAACTAGGGGCACAGCAGCATCCTCCTGCCTTGCTCTTGACTGGCAATACACACTGCAAGAAAAGCTTTTTCACTTGGTCAAGCCACATTTCACCAGGTCTATTTTAGAGACAAATGGGTCTTTCTGAATATTTGCTTACCGTGTATCTTTCACCAGTAGTTTCTGAATAAAGTCTTTTGCTAGGTCACTAGTATTGCTGAAAAATTCTTCATCAAAATCATAATTCACAGCTGTGATGTTGGCAAGTGTTTCTTGTTTCGTTTCTCCAAGGAAAGGTGATGCACCACTAAGCCTAGATAAGCCAGAAGGAGGAATCAGTTGGAAAAATAAACAGCAGAAATCCCCTAATGAAATTACAGAGACTGTGAAATATACTCTTAGGACATTTGTGACTCTTGTGTTGAAGCACCTCTGCCATGCAGAAAAAAACAGGGCCAGCCTTGGCTCACTACAGCTTTGGTTACGAGCCAGACTTGCAATGAAAGTCTCTAGTGCAGCACTAATGCATGTACACAGAAAGAAATGCAAAGATTCTCCTCTCCCGAGTGTCTCATTTAAGTCATTGCTAATCAAACTAGAAAAAGTTTCAGCTGAGGAGAGCCTCTATCCCTGTGACCCCACAAAGATAATCAGGCTGAAGCTTCTATAACTTCCAAGCAGATAACGTAGTGTTTCTGTAGTTTTTCTTCAGGAAGGAAAAGCTTTGTCCTTACTTCTTTTCTCTCTGCAAAGCTGCTGATGAGTTCCCTGCACAGTAGATTCAACCAAAAGACCTTTCTCAGCTGGAAGCAAAATACAAGGTATGATCAGAAGCCAGGCACGTGGCCTTGTCTGGGAGCCAGCTCCCCTGGAAAGGCAGGGCCATGCTGCTCAATAAAAGGAATCCACAAGCAAAAGGGCTTTGGCTGCAATAAAATCCAACTCTTTCTGAACAACACAATTTCATTATCTTGGCACCCTGCTCCAATTGCTAGGATATAATGGAGACAGCATCATAATAAAATGCCATTTAGTTATCTTAAGAAAAAGCTTTCCTCCTGCTTTGCCTATCTCAGCTGTGACTGTTGACCTTCATCTCTGATGACACTGCACCTCTGCCCCATACAAGTGTGACTCTGTCAGAACAGTCATCCCAGACCCCTCCCTCCCTGCCTTTCTTCCAGGCTTCTCCTCCCCCAACACCAAGGGATGCTGACTTGCAAAAGCCTGGTTTACAGGAAGTGTTATTTATACCAAGGAGATTGATCTCATTCCTTTTTCGTAATCTTCTGCTTATCTATTATGTCCATCCTGTCTATGTAGACAAACCCCTGCCTACACCACATGTGCAGGTCCCTAAATGATTGAAGGGAAAAACTGTTCTGTTCTAGTGCAGCAGAGCTTTAGGGACATTTCTACAGAAGCGAATCTGTTGTACTCACAGTATGTAGGTGATGACTCCTATGCTCCTGAAAAACAAAAGACATTAATTGCAGGGGTTCTACGTGACCAGTATTCTTCCTAATGTGCAGAATACACAAAAGTCAACAGTAGCTGCAACAGAGGCAGGTGAGCCATTGTGGCTTTAGATAACTGCTAACATCTTTTACAGAAGGGGGCTTTGGGGGGGAAAAAACATAACATACAACATAAAGTAATGTGGATATTTGAAGTCTCCATGTATTTCTACTCAGTGGGTATTTACTGCAGTGCATGAAACACAGAGGAGCAGATCTGGGATGACCTCTTTGGCCTGCCTTCTCAGCAGGCAGCATTAGTACACAGGTCTCCTCTGCAGGAAGGGCCCTTATAAACAAAGCTGTCACAAGCAGGAACATGTTTCCTTCTCCGAGTGTTCCTCTGGGTGGACAGTGGCAAACAGTTAACTCTGCAACTGCCATCACTCCAGTTTTTCAATGGAATTTTGCAAAAATTAAACGTTTATCTTTTCATTTAAAAGAATGACCAAAAAATGAATGACAGAACAAAGACTCATTATCTTTTTTTTAAGTTGTTTCGGTTTGTTTTAATTTGTTGCAGTGCAATGGATTCTAGTAAGAGCAAAATAGGAAAAAGTTATTGTAGACTAACCAGGGAAAAAAGTACAAACACATTATAAAACTTACCACATGTCTGCAGCTAGTCCAAGTGGTTCATAGTTTACAATTTCTGGAGCTGTAAAAAACATTTAATCAAACCTGAGGGAAACAGGCTGGAGTAGCAGGTGAAGAATTATCAAGAGGGAGAAAGGGGGAGAGGGAAAAACTAGCTACAGAATACATTGTTTATAATTTTACTGCCCATATAGGAGTTAAAGTTCACAGCTGTCCAGAAGAGATTATGTTGAGTTACTTGGAGCATAATGCAACTCAAGAATAAGGGTAAACCAGACATTATACAGTAACTACACTGCAAATTACAACAAATAACAAATTATTTCACCCCCCAAGAATGCTGTTGCCCCTATGCATGAGCTTTTGTTCTGTTTTTTTAACTGGGGCCATCATAGCAAATTTGTAAAGGCCAGTCAGAAAGAGCTCTTGAGCAAGAGATTGAAATTATTTGCCAGACTACATTGCCATCCATGTCAAACTCTTATTATCTTTATAAGAAACATTTCCTCATTGGAAAACATCCTCTTATAAGACTGCATGCAAGAGAAAAGAGGAAAAAGTGGAAAAAATTATCTGTGATAGCTGTGTTTAACTGGAATACTAATTACAATTCTCTACCCAGCTCCCTAACAAACCTCAAAATAGAAACTAGTAAAAAGGAGTAGGATTAACCTAAAATCCAAGCCAGACAGATCAGAATTATGATCAGTGAGGAACAAAAAGATAACTGCATGGAAAAATGTAAGGGGAGATAAGGGTACTCAGCAGGCGTACGGTGTGAGGAGTTTTATTGCCAAAACAATGGCACAGATACCCATGTAATTGTGTGCTCCTGTATCACAATGCAGAGATCTCATTACCCCAGGCAACAAGCAAAAATATTATCATTTGTATATGCAGAGTTTCACAATCTCAATCCTGAATTTGCATCTCTAAATATTTATTTGCCAGCAGCCTACTCGCACAGGAGTAGCACATCTGGTTTACAGAAAGCACCTGTGCTTATTCCAGAAAAATAATTTAAACCTCCAGATTTAAGTGGCCTTGACAGAAAGAAGCTTAAAACTACTTCTATCCTCAACTTTTAACTCTGACAAGATGTCTCGACGTCCTCTGGAATTTGCAAAATAAGACAAAGAAACATGTCACTCACCTACGAATTCTGGAGTTCCAAATATATTTTTAAATTCAACTCCATCTTCTATTTTGTGAGCTAGGCCAAAGTCAATGAGTTTGATGTGTGGAATAGGGATATTCTTGTCTAGAAGCATAATGTTTTCAGGCTAAAAATAACAAAAGATAGATCTATGTTATTAAAATATTAATACATTGAAAAGTAACAGAGTTTTCAAGTGCTTTTTTTTTGCTTTGCATATACAGGACCATAGAACAAGAAACACATACATACACGTGCTTAACCATTTACAGTTCTTTTGATAGAGCTAGCAGGCATTATTGATTAGCTATGATTAATCATAACTATGCAGGCAGCAGTAAGGGAGTCTGATTCCCTGCTGGCAGCTGCCTGGCCTTTCCACAGCACATTCCAACATGGAAGTTGCTCCTGCTAACACATACTCTCCGTCAGAGCTGCACTGGGAAACAAAGCATATGGATAATTTATTCTCATAGTCATTGGACCACGCGTGGTTTAGCCTCAGGGTAACAAGTCTGGTTTCCTTCCATGGATCTAGGGCATAGATGTTCACCACAGACACATGATGTAAGCTTCTGGAGAACAGGCTGAAATGGAAAAGGTCACAGTCACCACCCCTTGGAGGACTGTCTTATTCCTTAGGTGGTATAAAATGCTCTAGCTCCACTGCAGCCAATGGAGCCCTGTCAAGTGATGAGATAATGATGAACCATCCTCTGTCTAACCAGATCATTGCTTAAAAATACATCTGTAAAAATTGAACACCTACTAAACACCACACTCAGTCCTTTACAACCAAGGGAGGTATTAAGAGAATACATATTAGGTCATTTGATAGTCACTATCAGTTAAATGATTTTTTTACTTATGGTTTCTGGTTTCTATCTTGCAATTCTTGCAACATCTTCACTGATCACTTGACATTACCGGTATTAAATATAAAAATTAGCACCTACAGATCAGCCAAAGCTTAAATGAATATCTTTACCTTTAGATCAAAGTGAGCAATTTTCTTAGAGTGAAGGTAATTCACACCATCCAAAATTTGCTTGATGAACCTGGTTGCTTCCTCTTCACTCAAAGACTCCTTCTGTGCCAGGAAGTCAAAAAGTTCTCCTCCAGAAACCCTGCAAAACACATGAAAAACCAACACCCTGTTATCTCCCGCAATGCAATGCATGAAGTAAGTGTAAGCACAGAAAACTAAAGCAGCAGAGAACCAGCAGCAAATGCAGTCAGAAAAAGTCTATTCCTTTCAACAATCACGAGCTTCGTGTTCTGGTCCCAGGTGTGGCCAAACTCCCCCCCTTCAGAGCCACCTCCTTTGCCACACAGGCAATGTCAGAAAATAGTTCAGCTGCCCAGAATGGAGCTACTTGACTCTCATTCTCCCTTGCTGCCTGCAACAGTAGGCACTTAAACCAGCTGTGTCAGCTGCTCAGGGCACTCCAGTGGCAACCTCACCAACATCCTGGGCAACCAGCTGTGCCCGAGGTGCAGCTGAAGAAACTGCAGCCTGCAAGAACAAGGATCACGGGATATTTACGGGAGAGGGCCTTGGTGTACTTTCCCACTGCTCTTTAGTTCACACGAACCTTGGATGAGGCTAGGGAGGGGGCTTTCCAAGCTACAGAACACAACATAATATACAACGTAAAAATAAAGGAAACAAGAGAAATGATTCAGAGAGCTCAAAGTCTCTGAAAAATTTGTCAAGAAAAGACTCCCTTCTACAATAGCCACATGAGCATTTAATTTTCTGAAGATCAGAGATGGGCATACATGAAAAACACTATATTTATCTCTAGTCTCTTGAGGTATAGCCTAACACATTAGGCTAAGCTGTAGAGATCTTACAAAAGCAATCTAAAGGGAAGCTCCATAGAAGAGAAGTGATGATTTCTCATTAACAAAGACTCAGGCTTTAAAAGCCAGGCTTCAGTAAACTGTACCTAGAGAGTGAAGCCTGAGAATGCAAACAGCTCCATCTATCAGTGCCCCTGTGCTGCAGCAGCTTCTGCAGTGCTCTGCCTTCTGTTCCCCTCAGCCATGCCCGCAGGGAAGGGCCCTTACTCACAGCTCCAGGATGAGCACCACGTCCGTCTTGTTCTCGTAGACGTCGTGCAGCTGGACGATGTTGGTGTGCAGGATCTGCCGCAGAACGGACACCTCGCGCTCAATCTCCTCCCGGCTCACTCCGCGCCGGCTGGCCCGGCTCTGCCGCTTCTTGATGAACTTGGCAGCATATTCCACCCCCGTGCTCTTCTCTCGACACTTCTTCACTATAGCAAACTGGCCGCTGTGAGGGCAAGGAGACAACAAAAATGCTCTCAGGGCTGTTATGAGACAGCTTCCCACGTCAGCCAGTCCTGCACAAAGCCTGACCCTGAAAGCCCCGAGCAGCACTGCTGAGCACTCCTAAGCTTGTTCTTGCTACAGGAGTTGAGGACTGTCAGGGCTCTGCAGTCAAAGGCAGTAGAGCATAACAAGGTAACCTCCTCGTGTGTCTGAAATTTAGCAAAACCAAACGCTGACTGGCAAAAGGAGGTAAAACCTCTAAAACACGGTTCATGTTTAAATGAGTGAGATCTGCAGATCTGCCTCCAAAGGTTCGAGTTACCACTTTCACTCAGTAATGCTTAAAACATTCAAATCTGCAAGGCACCACTGGATGCTCTGAAAGAGCACACACACACACACACATACACATACACAAATACTTGTCTCAAGAATAGNTGCTCTGAAAGGGCACACACACACACATACACAAATATTTGTCTCAAGAATATCTCCTTGGAATGAGAGCTCAGTGGAATGACTGCTCTTTGGAAATGCAAAACTGGTCTCCGATAACCAATTTTCAAATTTTAAAAAACTGTTTAGTCATGAATATTAATGCATTCACTTGATATTTTGGCTGTAAACGTAACTAGAGTAAGTGCAGGTTTCTCACTGCACCTCAAGGACAAAGGATTTCCCACTGTACCAAACAGTACAGTGGTTGCATTAAGGTTAAAAGGCATTTACTTGCAATTTCCTCACTGTGCCTCCTAATGTAGTTCAATTGCAAAATTCCCATCTTATTTTCCAGACATTGGCAGATCTCCAGTCTCAGAATAACACATTTAGTATCAGATACTTCATTATTCAGGACATTATATCCAGACTTGGAAAGAAAAGACTCACAGGTAATCATAACCCCAGCCCTCATGCAATTTCTCATCTCCCTCAAAAACAGACAAGTCTTTACTGGGACAGTTTCAGACTGAAGAGAAGACTTAGCAAGTCCCACACAAATACTCAATTTCTTAACCTGTGACACTTAAGACAGTTACAATGCAATTATGAATTAATAGCTCCTAGAGGCCCATTCAGCTATGAAACAACAGGATGTCTCACGGGCATTTTACAACCACAGTCACTTTGGATTTCTTGTCTGCTACAGAGATTATAAGGTCAGGAGCAAGACAACAGTGGCTTTATTCTGCAGTGATGCCTCTCGGTGGTGCCCTTTCATGCATCTGCATTCAGACCATAAGGATCAAACTCTATCAGCTTCCAAAAATTTTGACCTAGGCTAGGAAAAAAGCAGAGGAAAGGAAAGCACATCTCCCTGGCACCTAAGTTGACAGCAGTGAGAAATTAAGCCATTTAGATAATTTCACATGGGGCATTTGTACAAACTAAATTTCACAGCTCAGATATCCAAATTTCAGCCAAAAGACCTTGCCGGAATTCATGGGTTTTAGTACAGCACTGAAATGAAGATGCCTTGAATCATGAACAGAAGTATTTACAACACACACAGGATAAGCTCAGAGGCTGACACTTCTGGATGGAGCCTACCTCGACCTCAGTAAAGCCTTTGGCACTGTCCCCCACAGAATCCTCCTGGAGAAACTGTGTGTGCATGGCTTCGACACTGGTCTTTGAAGTCTTTTCCAAACTTAATGACACTATGATTTCTAACTTCTAACAAGTTTTTTTTTTCCAAGAAGTTACATTTGTTCCCTTCCAGAAATATGTTGGACAGCTGTGCAACAGCCTTGTCACACAGTGAGCATCCTCAATTCTGGAAATAGCTCATGAGTACAAACAATAGCAGCTGCATCCTGTCAGTTATAATACAATTAGGCACAACATCAAATCTGTTCATCAGTAATGAGAGGAATGATGGTTGTGTCTCTACAAACAAACTGTGGGCCTGCTGATAGACAGGATTAGCACTGCGAGATAAAAGAAACAATGGGAAGGATTCCACTGATTGATGAATGGGTAAAATATATTTGCTTTTACAAACAAACCGTAGGTTTGCTGATAAATGAAATTGAATATTGAAAGGTGAAAGAAACAATGGGGAAGAAAACATAAATTCCATAAGAGTTAAGAATTAAAAGGGAGGGTTATACATTAAAGGGGAATTTTTAGGAATCGGGAATTCTGGGAAGTCTGTGCATCTCAAGTACCTCAGCCAATGAGGAGAGAGGGAAATGTGAGGGAAATTGGGATAAAAGGGAGGCTGCGTCCTCTGGAACTTTGAGATACCCCAAGGGAATGCCCCATGGCCTCCCCTTTATTCAAATAAAGTAAAGGGACTCCTCTGTCTCCTTTTTGGACATAAACCTCTGACGGTCGTGGATTAATTTTCCTGATAGTAATGACAGAATTGATCCCAGCAATGAAGACAACCTATCATTTGCCTTGCTGCTATCATGTAGGAGATTGGTCACTGAATAAAACAGAGATACAATATTACTGTGTGGTTTTACAGTCTATTTTCAGTAGCATGCTTTAGAAGAGCATAACTTCAGCTCATTCCATCATCGTTCACTTCAGGAGAGGATGGGGTAAGAGAGAAGCTGGACAATCCAAAAAGCCAGGACAACTTCTTGCTCTTTGTCAAAGTTCCCTTTTAATTCTGGTTCTGGAGGGTAATACCCTGGGGCAGAATGGCACTCGAGAGCAAGAGCAGAGCAGCTGCCAGTCTGGAATGCCCCAGTGCCCGGCGCTGCTGCTGCTCCACAGCTTCAGCATAAAGAGGGCCCTTAAGCAGCTCCTTGCGCAGGGCTAGGGTTATTCCAGTCTTCCTCTGAGGTTCCTGAAATGGCTCAGGAGCTCTTTGCAAAACGCTGAAAATATGTAAGCAATGTACTGAGATGAAAGTACACAGGTTGCCTGACTCCAGTCAGGCTTTCTGAGGCCTGAATGGAAGGAAGTCAGGAAGCTGATTCTGCCTGTCAGTTGAGAAGAGCAAACCATTTCATCCCCACATACCAAACATATGTTCCTATTCTGCTCGTCTATTTCTTCATGTCCCGTTCATATTCAGCTTCATTTCATTCATTAAAGAATTCTTAAAAAATATGATGATAATGATTTAGTTGTTCCAACTTGAAATTCCCATAAAATACATCATATATGTGAACACACTGACAGATACACTTTACAGTGAAATATGTTTTCAACAAGTTCTTTGAAAAGTAAATGAACCTAGCAAAGGACGATGCTCTGGCATTCTGCCAGTGAAGAGGTGACACAACTCCCTGTACTGTGTAATTTACTTAGGAACAGATTTGCAAGGGATTTTAGGCAGCCTCTCACTGACTTTAACAGTAATTAGGTTCCTACACGTGTTGAAAAGTAACACCTTGGTCCTTCTGTACCTAATTTCCCCAAGTCTATAGAATACAGGTAATGCTACCAGAAAATGAAATAATATTATAGGGTGTAAGGATACAAATTAATTTCATGTCTCTAGATATCACTAGAAGTGAAATTATAATAATTCGTATTTTATTCACTAGGTGTTCCTGCACAAGAATACGTGACCTGAAAAGACATTAAAATAAAACCAAACAGCATCTAAACCAGCTTTTAACTGCTTAAATTCACAGGCAGTACTGCGAATGCTTGGTAGTTTAAAAATACTAAAAATACATTATGAAATGATAGTGTGTACATGTCTGAGTTAATAACATAAACATAATCATAGCAATGGTGTTTAGCCAACCTGAACACGGGGCTTCTCTACATTCGAGGCTGGTGTGTTTAGTTCAGCAGAAAAGGTAATTCAATCTCAGTTACACCCATTGTTATTATGTCAACAGTTTTGTTCATCATGCCTTTTTGCCACTATTAAATTTGGATTGCTTTTAATTTAATTTCAAGCTTAGAAAGTCTGCATCTTATTACTTTTCCATCTTTTTCACTCCTTTTTCTTGTTCTGGGGAGAAAAAAATATACTAATAATTTTATCCATTTGTGCTTGTACTTTTTACTAACTTTCAAAGCAAAGCCCTGGAGAATTCTTGCTGAATTAAGAAAAACATATTTTTCAGTCTTTTTTTTTTTTTTTCATGTGATTAGAGCAATCACTTGACCATAGTTTTATTAAGCTAAATACTCTCCTCTCTCTTTGCTTACACTTCAGAGATGACTTCTGCTATTTGTAACTGCACTGAGTGCCCTTCCCAGCAGAGAGGACAGAAGTCTGCTTCAAACAACACTGAGAATCCATTTTTATGCTTTCAGTTCATTTATGAAACACAGGTCAACCAAAAGCCATGCAAGGTCCATAAAATATATGCACTTTGCTGGAGGGTTTTTGCAGGAATTCCGTAGTCACAACTATAAAGATGTAAAAGCCTTCTGTAAATGACAATAATTTGCAGTGTATTTTTTCACAGACTTTTTGTTTTAGACTAAATCAGGATTTTAGTACAGCAGAAATTTAACCTAAGCAGTCAAATAGCACAGCATCTATAAAGAAATTAGAGTAGGACAGTTGAAACAGCAAATCAGCAACTCTGTGGTAAGGTCACTGAAGGGAAAGTATCTCACTGCTTCTGTAAGGCTTTGCAGAATAAAACTAAAAAACCACCCAAAACCTTCTTCTGTCAAATACTCTGATGGCACCTCTCCTAACTTCACAAAGAGTTTTAAAAATAGAACTTGCACAAATGTCACTGTACTCCTGTTTTAACACTGGGTTTTGATTCCGTCGTTTGCTTTTCTTCACACCCCCCCAAACCAAAATGCAAAGGAAGTGGTTACCTCTCCTAAAGCAACTCACAGAACCTAAACTACCAGATGCCAGATTATAACACAACGATCCAAAACTTTTTTAAATGGGGCATTTAACAGGAATTTTGCTGGACTACTATAAAGTAGTAGAAAGGAAAAAATATCAGCTGCAGCTTTTAAACATGCTGGCATTTTCACTCACAATTCATGTTTTACTGATTGCACAGTGCTCTAGATCACAGTGACTTTGGGGGATTAGTTTCAATATTCCTGAAGGGAAGTGCTGAGCACCTGTCTCTGATAAAGTCACTCTCTGACACCTTTCATCCACATCTCTCTAAACTCAGAGGTAATCAACACACCCTGATCCAAAGGTGATCTCTGTGTCCACTGTCAGAAAAGAGTCAGAAGAGTAGAAAAATACAGACTCCAACAGAAGGATCTGGTTCACTGGAATAAGTAGAGAGCAGCTCATTTGAAATTCAAAGAAAGTTTGATAAATGTAACGTTTCTGAAGAGTGCTATGAATTAGTAGAAGCTATCTGTACAGTAACACAATTAATAGCTTAAACACCTTGTGGGGTCCTAAGCCGTGAGTCACAAGAAATTGTGCCACCTACTGAACCATCAACAGCATCTCCTGAAACTGTTCAGTGTTTCTGGAAGCTTCCCCATCCCGCAGTGGCCATCAGTGTGGGCCCTTATCAGCCCCTCCTGAGACTGGAGGTGCAGAGTCAGCAGTGAAAGAGTTTATGCAAAGCACCTCTGGCAAGTTCCCAACAGTCTGGCAAAGCTTTCTGTGCAATCTGAAGCTCAAGAATAAAATGCACATGATGAAAAATTTTCCCTGCTTATCAGACTTGGCTTTTTTGATGGACTACCATAGCTCAGAGTGGCAGTGAGCAGAGTGCAGAGAGCCAGGGAAGGTCACAGCTGACTCATGCCCAGCAGGAATAGCTGATCTGATAAAAGCTGTTCCTCTCGACATGTGGAGAACAGCAGGGCAGATGTCATGGGCAGAGGAAGGTTAGCACACCACACCTGGGTGTGTAAAGGTCCAAATCCACATAGATATGGACAGAGTCACAGACCTAGGAGCACAGGAATTGTAAGAGAGGAGCAGGATTATGGTCCAATAGTACATTATTTTTTTCTTTCCCCATGTATCAAACAGATAGAAACTATGCTGGCATTTCATCCAAGATTTTAGGAAATTATCTTTAAGGCCAAAACTGCAAAGAGTTGCTGAAACTCCCATTTCACTGCTCAGCTATTACAACAGGCCTTCACTCTGGTCCAAACTGCTGGCTTAGAATGCTAACAAGGATTAAGAGATGTCACCTGAGATAAATTAAGCTTGACCATCAGACAAGTACCTGCCAGCTCTATTTTGCATCAGATGTTAACAATTTGTCCAGTGCTTTATTTTTGTCAGAATTTGAGATGCGCAATATTTATTTTAATTATAAGTAATATTTTTCATTTTAAAAGTATTAAATTAATACAATACAGAGTAGTATTTTCTCCACTGTTGGAATTTGTATCTGCTTTCTACTGCAATGTAAAATGAAAAAGACAGTTTTATTTTTACATAAATGGCAAAACAAAGATTGGGATTAATAGTCAATGCATTTTTCCTGGGATTAATATTCTGCTTAACATTCAGTGGCTGCATTACAAAATTTGAGGTCATTCATCTCTATACTCTCAAAGCCAGATATTGACTGAAGAGATACACTGAGATTCATTTTCATCATCAAGGTAGATGCTGATTATAAGGCATGTGTGACTCTGTTACAAATAAGGCCAAGGCCAGCTCTTCTCTGTTGGTAGAACAACTTTGTTATTAGGAAAAAAACAAACAAAACTTTCCATTTTCTCTGCACTTTCTGTAACTTTTTTTTTTTTTTCTAACAGTTAAGGTAGCATTGAAAACTAATAGGGAAACCTGCCAGAAGGACTAAAAAAAAATAAAATTCAAGATCAGTGATTGTATGAGACAGCTGATAACAATCACAGTGATTGTGACCAAGTACCAGATGCCAAAATTGTTTCCACAAAAGATTCACAAACATGAAACATGACTTAGGAGATTTGTAACCAGAAACATAAACAGAAGTGCTGGTTAGTCCTCAGGAGCTAAATTAACATTTTGCATCAAACACAAAGACCTGCTTTGTGTGTGTTGTAAAAGAAAATAATCCTAAACTGTTCTTCAAAATTTAAAGAAATAATTCAAAGTGTAACTCTGTTCTTTGATTAGTTTAAAGTTCATGTCTGAGAAAACACAGTACTGAGCAATTTCTACAGTTAGAAAACACTGTTCCTGATATGAAGATACTGCCTGGTGTGCAACTTTCCAGCTGCAACCACAGCCCTCTGTTTAGCAGAGAGAGTCCAACAAGATGGGAGCCATAACTTTTTTATCCTGTATTTCCACGTTCCTGCCCTACAAAGAACACCTGGGTTATCTCTGCTTTTTGTTTTTACTACATAAATAAATACTCAGTTACACTGTCAGAACAGCAACTTGTGCCAGGCTCCAAGGTCCCATTAATCACTGCTAAAATGCTGCATTTGCTGTCCTTTAAAGCTTCACCCAGAAAATGGGTTTGTCCTCTCTCAGACAGCAGTGCTGGTCCTCCACACACAAGCACAGAGGAAGCAAGAACTTGCAGCTGGAGATGGGGAGCTACAGGAGGCATAACAAGTCACTGAAGAGAGATAGAGCTTGTCTTTAAGCATGAAACCACAGCCCAAGTCAGCAGGGGCTGAGAAATTGGAGCCTCAATTATGCCCAAAGTAATCAACAGAAATCACAGTGATTATTTTGTGCTTGAAGGCATCTCTAGCCCAGGAGATGGGGGATGAGCATTGCTCCCACTGAGACAGGCAAGAAACTGGAGTGGTAGGTAATAAGGCAAAGCCCCTTCCCCTACAGGGAAAGAACAACAGTGAGGGAAAGGGGGAGACTTCCATGCCCAGAAATACCCCTCCATGGTTTGTCTGTTTTTCTCTGTTCAGTGTGAGTCCTTGCATGCTGCAGAGCTGAGCTGCAGAAGCAGCACACGGGCCCAGGACAGCAGGGCCAGGCCCACACCCCCCTGCAGGAACACATTTCCTCCATGGGCACTGTCACAAAACACTTTGGGAAAAGCTCCATGACGCGTCCTACCCTCAGCCCCAACCTGACAGATAACAGTGACATTGCCCAGAAGGCACAAATGTCAACAGCTCTCATAGCCTGGCTGGCACCACATTTAGGCAATAGATTAATGACTCCATGGTGCATCCTTTTATAAATCACACTGCACATCTCAAATTGCAGTACCTACCACCACCATCAGTGTTTGCTGCTACAGCTGGAAAGGGCTCCTGCACTTTTTGTTCAGCAAGCCACAACGACCCATCCAAAACACAACAAGTGAAACGTTATATTAAAGGCTTTCCAGTGAGCTTTATTGCTGCCACTTTCCTGGAAACGATATCCCTAGCTCAGCAGAGCAGCTCTTCCTTCGCTGAGCCTACTCTGCCCTTAAGACTTTCCATTCTTGGTTGTCTCCAGCTGTCACTTCCCTTGCCACAAGAACCAGCTGTTGTTTGACCTGCTGCATATTCCCAAGAACACAAGACAGTCTACACTTCACATTCTTTGAGGAGTATTTCCCCTGATTTGGCATGCCATTAACGTCCCTGCAAATGCCTTAGGCCAGGACTCTCTTCAAAACAGCCCAAACTCTTAAAGCTGTATTATTTCTTTTTAATGCTGAAATTTGCTAAACTCACATTAGACAGTCCTCTTTTTTAAGCTTCCTTTTAGCTATGGCTGGAAAACCTCAGTCCCCACAGACCTGAAAGTGACTGATACTATACTGAGGGAAGCAACACAATTATCTATGTATATCTGAAGTATTGCACACGTTCAGCATAGGCCATGCTAAGCTTCCCAAACAGAGCTGCTATAATGAACAAGGCCATCAGCAAGCTGTCTCTAATGCCACATGCCTGACAGATTGCTCCCTGTGTGTACCCTTTGGAGAAGTTGAGCAACAGAGGTTGGTAGAAGATTAATATTTGAAAGACTGAGGGAATGTTGGAGCTAAGCAGCTGGTCAGAGCACACAGCTGCAGCCATGGAAAACCTGCTCCCTTCTCTGCAAAATGCTTTCTCTCACACCCTTGCCTTGGCACACAAGACATCTGCACTGACGGCCCCCTCCAAGCTGCTTCCAGCTCTGCAGGGACTCTGAGGATGATCTGGCTGGGCATTGCCCCCCACATGCCCTGTGTGCAGGGTTTTACATGGCTGGAGATGAGGACTTTGCTGTGGCTGCCCTCAGTGCTGCACACTTACGGGAAGTGCCCCCTTTCGTCACCAGACCAGGGAGCTCAGCCTTTGCAGCCTGTGGTGGGAGCATCCTTTCCTGAGTGCTGTGCAAAGCCTTTCACATAAACCTTCAGGTGCTGGCTCTGTCAGTGACACCCTCTACTTCAGGTCACTGATCACACAGCAATCTGTCCACCACGTTAACTTCTTCCAGCAAACGAAGATGCCACTTGTCACTGGCCCTGCTCAGAGATAAAGAGCCACCATGACCCAGCTGACACTGCACATGCAACACACAGAAGTGTTAATACACTGAAATGCAGAGTAAGTGAAAATACACTGACAAAGACAGGGTGAGACCACACATGCATAGTGAAGAAGAGGGGTGCTGCTCCTCTCTGTGACCACACAAACCTTGACCAGCCTCTCAGGTTGATTCAAGCAGCAGTGGCCAGCCTTTGCCAGATTGTTCCAACTATACTTCTCCGTTCAAAATCCCCGATATCCATCAGCTTGGAGAATGATGTTCATCATCTCAAAAGGTTCCCAAAACTAATTCAGAAACCAAAGTAAAAATAAACTACTCAGTCTACAGTTTCTCATTTTAGTAGTTTGTTTAACCTAGGTCCTTCTAGGTTGAAAACCACACCTCTTACACTCTACATACATACACTGAATTTCTTTACTGCTCACTGCTGTCAGGTTTTCACTGTCAGACTGATACTCTCAGTACTAGCCAATACTTTAAAGTAAGCAGTTATAGGAAATGATGTAGTTATGGCCTTCCTGAGAGGGAAGGGAAGGGAATGGAAAACAAACAAACAAACAAACCTCAACCCCTCTCCCCTTAGAAGAAGTCTTCTCAATAACTCTAAAGATGAAATNCTGTTTAACCTAGGTCCTTCTAGGTTGAAAACCACACCTCTTACACCCTACATACATACACTAAATTTCTTTACTGCTCACTGCTGTCAGGTTTTCACTGTCAGACTGATACTCTCAGTACTAGCCAATACTTTAAAGTAAGCAGTTATAGGAAATGTTGTAGTTATGGCCTTCCTGAGAGGGAAGGGAAGGGAATGGAAAACAAACAAACAAACAAACCTCAACCCCTTTCCCCTTAGAAGAAGTCTTCTCAATAACGCTAAAGATGAAATAGCTGAGAATGAAAAAAAAAAAAAAATTCAGTGAACTGAAGTGTTTTAATGGAACTCAATTACTGGCCCTTAAAAAAGGGTGATGGCACATACACAGTCATTTATCAACACCAACTGCCAGACAGTGGGGGGAAAAAAAAGCCAACCTGGCTATAGCCCTAATTTAGCTATTTGCATATTAAAACGAGAAACATTCGAGGGTTATACACTGAATGGAAACCAGCCATCCTCACCCAGAGCACTCTATGTTGCTCAGTGACTGGGGGAGCCCTGTAGGATCCAGGTCAGTGTTTAAGCAGGTCCTCATGGTTAAGCACGGTAACAGCTGGAAACCACCTATAATTAATACCTGCAGATAAGCCTTTATACATTGAAAGCTATATACAAGCAGTAACCAGTCCAGCTGAAGATTTGAGAGGTAAAGCCTTTCAGGAATACGTGCACCTTTCCTTTTTGCAGGCACATATGAACATGTGATGTCAGTGGTTGGAGCCAGCTGAAAACAACAGTGCTGTGGAGTGCTGCTCAAAACAAGAGGACAAGGGGAAAGTGCCGTGGTAACAGCACCACAGGCTCCTGGTTCCTGGCTGGCTCCAAGAATGGCAGGTGAGCTCGAGTCTAAAGCACAGACACAGGTGACACCTATCTACAAAAGACAATGCAAACATACCTTTTGTTGTCCTAGTTGCAAGGAAAGAAACAGGAAAACCAGTTAGCACATTTAATCTAAAGAAAAAAAAACCCAAAAAACTACCTGAAAAATCCCATCCAAAGTGCAGTATTTGCCAACATCAGGTGTGTGTTGCTGCTGTAGTATACTGTAACTGATCTAGGCTATCACACAGAAGGAAGTAGCAAACACCCCCACGTGTCAGATTTTAGAATCATTGGGTGTTATCAGTACCACCTTACCTTCCCAGCTCTTCCCCAATTTCATAAATGTCCTCCACCTTCTGTTGCTTGAAGAAAGCCATACTTGGTCTTTCATTGATGCTCAAGGATGTTGCAACTAGAAGATCAATGAAGAATGACATTCATTACATCTTACAAGAGGCTAAGTCTCGGTAACGTGTTTGTGGTACGGGCATTTTAGATCCACTGCAACTCATTCATGGCCAAAGTTATCACTGATCACTCAAAATAACTAATTTAGCAGTCTCAGCCAAATAGGGAGCGTTCAAATCTGGAAAGAGATGAGCACCTCTTGGTGAAGGAGATTCTTGGCCACCGCTGACGTACCCAAGAACACACCTACCTAGAAACACAGAATCCACCAAGAAACACAAACGTGATGAAAGGAAAATTAATTAATAATTTGAAAAAGTTCTAGCCTCCACACGACACTACACAAGGATTAGCATTACAGACTCCCTCAAACAGATCCTGAGCCAGGGAGACCAGGAGGCAGAGCTCCCTTTTCCTCTGGCCAGGCAGCATTCCTGAAGCACACGGGCAGGACAGCACACAGGCATTTGAACTCCTGCTGGAAAGAAGTGCTGTGATTCCCTCTCCAGAGCTTTCAGCACATCTTCCATGGTGCACAGTAGATGTTTCAAGTGAGGAGAACACCAGCAGCATCTGCTGCTGGCGTTACCCCGTGTAACTGTGCCGTTTGCTTCCTGAACACAATCTTTTGAGCTGATAATCTCTGCGAGCTCTGAAAATGCAAGACTCGCACCGGTGCACTGGAGCATCTGTGCATTATGCTGGGCTGCTTCTGGATGAAGAGAAGGTGAGAACTCACATTATTCCTTGGGACACACCTCCACAGCAATGTATGTTATGGTAACAGAATAGATTAGAACAGAACAATTGGCCAGACGGGCCATGACCTCTTTGTTGTTCCCTGTGGAGATGAACACTGGCACTATGCCAAATGGCCCAAATACCCACTGTTAGATCAGAACATGTAAAAGAGCTGTTAGGCTTCTAGCACCACAATAAAACTACATTGAGACATGGTTATTCTCACACATCTCTACACTCAACAGTGTATCTTGTCAATGTATCTTCGCTTTATGGACCCCAGATGCACTGGGGACTTCCAAGTTCTGTATCTCTATACAGCTCCTGCATATTTTAAAATTTCAGTCACTGGCATCTGGCTGGTGCATATTGTGAAGCATATTCCACAAGCAAACAAAGCTTTCTTTTGATCCTTTAGAAATAAGTTCAATTCAGTGCTGCAAGAAGATTCAGCAGACCTATAAACCAGCATTAAGTATCAAAGAGCAATCACAGTATTCCTGTCAAACCGAAAGGCACACAAAGAGAAGATTTTTCTCCAACAAAACCAGGTCAAACCTGCTCAAACCCCACTTTCAAAGCTCTGTAACGGAGACAAACGTGCCTCCCTCGCCCTCCTGTGTAACAGGGCTTTAGCAATGATCTCTCTCGTCAGGCTAAATGACAGAAACCACACAGGCTGTGACACTGAAGCCCAGCGTAGCCACCACACTATTAAAAAAAATACACTGTAGAAACCAACACTTGCATTGGTGAGCATGACTCACCGCAAGGTGGGTTATTACTGTTCCACTTCCTATTCTGGCTTTGTCAATATTTCCATAGTTTTTCAAGGTGAATCCAGGTAAACTGTTCTGTTAACCCTGTTGCTCAATAATTTCCTTTCCAAAACCATGTTCATGCAGGGAATGAAAATGCCTATTTTACTTCTCAATGAAAATTAGCAGCTCAAATTTCACTTTGTAAGCAAATTACAAAGTGATTTATACAAAGTGAAGAATACTCGAAGTATTCTTCAAGTAACCTTTCATAATCTCATCAAAAGACCACTACTGCACGGAGCTTGAAACAAATGGTTTAGTCATATTTACAAGAATGAGGACATCTCTGAGCTATTTGCTCCTTACTAAGTTTATAAAATATTGCTTCCTATCGTTCAAAGCAGAATTTTCGTGTTGGTTGCATTCAGCCTTCACAGACTTCAAAAGAGCAAGCAAAGGACAAAGACTAACCTTGCTGAAAACCCCAAAGCTCTCTCACCTTGAATTGCAAAATTACATTTCTCAGCACATGCAAAAGTCAAGTACAAGAAAACACCCAGGTAATAAGAGATGCTGCTGAGACTTGCCCAAATATTGTAAATCCCTCAAGCTGACTACTCCCTTCATCAGAATCCGAGGTAGATAGCTATAAACAACATTAATGCAAACACACCTAAAAAACCCATTGTTTTAAGAACGAGTTCACTGCCATTCAGAAGAGCAAGTCAAAAAGATCGCTTTGAGAGTGGGGAACTCACCCAAAATGCCTGTGTGAACACAGTCACCTAATGTTTGACTGACAAGTTCACTCATTTCCCAGCATCCTCCAAAGATCACAGCTGATTCTGCAGATGCACAGAATCCATGCGAGAAACAACCAGGAAATTCTCATCCCTTCTTCCGATCTCTTAACCTACACCCATTTCTGCAGAGGTCCAAGCAGAAAGTTAAACCTCCCATCAGGGACCCCCCGAAGCCCAGAGCCTTGCTGCTGAGGACTGAAGACAAAACTGCTGCCCAGTGCTCAGATCCCAGCGGTACCTCTGATGCACTCCTGTTTCCCGGCTCTACCACTCCCTGTCATTCTATCCTGCCCTCCACAGATCTCTGTCCCTGGCTTTCACCCAGCAGTCACACTTAGCAAATGCCCAAAATAGATCGTGCACTTGACAGCCCACAGCAATTGTCACTGGCACAGCACAAGGGGGTAAGCTAACAACAGATAACCTTCACATGCTTAAAATTCATCTGAAATAGGAGTGCCATTCATAAGCACGAATGTTACCCTTCCCAGACAATAAAATACCTTAGGAAACTGAGGTGACTTCACTTTCAAAGATTTCTTACACTGCAAGGGTTTTTTTGGACACTATTTACAAGTACAGAGCACAAGTACATCAAAGCAGGAGTGAGAGAGCCTTAATTTGTTTTTTCTTCTCGTCAGATGGTGGTTTTTCTTATGGTGGCCAGTGAAGGCAGGCAGAATTAGAGATGGACAGACATTCATCTGGGACTCAGACAAAAAAGTTCAGGATCTGAGGAAGGAGCAACAACCAACTTTTTTTCCTCATACACACCTTATGCTAACACTTCAGGGGCATGTGCCCAAACAATGCCACAATCCAGTGAGTCAGGGCCATTCCCATCACTGGATCTGCACCAGAACTCATTAAACCCAGGGCAATGAAGGGATATGCTTTAATGAGTTTTGGATCAGAGAAGCATAACTGCTCCAAGGCAAGCTCAGCTGAGGAGATGAGCTTCTGTGTCCTTCCACAGAACAAGCCGTGTCTATTCCTCAGCCACCCCTGTCCTGGTCTCTCTGCTCTGGGATTCCTCAAAGTTAGGAACGAAGTTCATACGAAGTCCAGCTTCTCCTCAGTACCTATACTGCTGTGTTTCCATAATGATACTCCATACAGGAGCTCCATCATTATGTTTCCATAATGATATTCCATATTATAAGAACATAACACTTCACCTGTTACTGCTGCATCCAACTCTTCTTAACACAGGCCAAATACCACGACACAGCAAAGCATTGCTTATCCTGTGGGAATGATTTCGCTACAGACATGGAACAAAGCTGTAGCAAACCTAGAAACAGGATACAGACTCTAGACATCAGTCTAGAGAAACCCTCTCTTCTGTAGAGAGTGACAGAATCCCTCTCAAGAGGAGCAGCAAGGTCTCTTTCTCTCCTCTAATGAAGCTTCCCCTGCACAGGTAAGTTATTAGCCTGTCATTATCAAATTGTATTACAATCCATGACTGGTTTATGCATGTCAAACCCATGATAAATGTCCACCCACCAGTGAATGAGAGCAGAATACAGAAATCAAAACTGTTGGAGCGCTTCCCCTGCCAACAGCCGCGCATTTTTTTTTCCTTAGGGTTTCTTCTGTCCTAAGGAAACCAGGTTCAAGTGTCTGAGGTAACAGCTGAATAATCTGACTTTCTCAAGTATATATGACATGAGCTGAACCATTAAACTCTTTGCCAAACTCAGAAGCATGCCCCATGGCATGTTTTTATATTAAAACTAAACCAAAATCCCAAACCCAGTAGAACTAAAGTAAAAACTTCCCATATTAACTGTTGTATAATGCTGAAAAATGACCAAAACCAATTTACAATCAAAACCTCACTGTTTTAAATTTAAAATCTGGAAAAAAACCCAACTGAACCTCCAAACCCATTAAACAATTAAAGTTATATTGTCTTATAGTTTTGGTGTTTTATGCAAAAACTAAACAGTTTTTCATAAACATTGAAGTGCTTTCTTCTTTCACTTTCATTCGTTTTTTAACCTTTCTGTTTTCTCCCATAAAAGACTAAGCAATTCCAACAGCAAAAAAAGCCCCCAACAACCCAAGTGGATTTTACCCTCCGTTTTCAAGTAAGCATAGCACAGTTACAAGTTCCATTAATTTCAGCAAACCCTTATTTTCATGAAACATTTTCCTGTCAGAAAACAAAAGTAGCCTAAAATTTCTTCTGTCAGGAAACGGAGGTAACTACTACTATAGTGTGTCTATAAAAAAATACAAAACACACACAGAGCATCCGAGCAATTCAGCCCCATTGCAGAATCACTGCTCCTGCCACTAACTCTCAAGGGCTCCCTTTCCGGCCTCCCAGATTTACCCTGCAGTAATTACATATGTGGTGAATGACCCAAGACTTTTATTTCCAAGCCTCCGCTTCTAGCAGACATACCAACCACATTGGCTCTACGGCTAATTCCAGCCAAGGCCAGGGATGCCAAAGCCTGGCGGTGCCTGAGCGAGGAGCCGGGTGGGAACACAGCCCGGACCCAGCTCGGGGCGCAGGGGAAGCCCGCAATGCCAGGCATGTTGGCATGGCATGGGCAGAGCCCCCGTCCCGGAGGCGCCTGCAGGGATTACTGCTGTACATAACTCACAGCACTGCCCCCAAGTCGAGGCACACAGACCTCGCCTCTGTGTGATATGTGCTTCTTGCATAAGCAGCAGTTGAAAGGCACAGAAAAATCTGACTGCAAGCTGATGTTTCACAAAAGGGTCAGAGTTGAGTTTTTCCCCTCATCCATTAAGCAGACGAGCACTGTGGTTTTGGTCCTTTTGCAGCAGGCGACTGATCAGCCAAAACAGGAGCAATTGCCACGTATTTTGACCCTCTAACTCACATCTTCCTTCTTGACTGTCTTCTACAAGGATGCCAGGACAAACCAGTTCCCCTCCACCGTGCTGTGCTGCTCCAGGACCCCCGGCTCACCGGCCAGAGGAACAGGTGTAAAAAAAACCCAAGTGAAGTTGTTTGGGGGGAAAAGGCAGGAAGAAATTTGTGGATAAACGATGGAAGCTGCACAGCATTCTCTGAATTATACCAGCAAGCTGAAACCAACCAGACCAACCGATCCCGGCAGCCTGGGACAGAAACAGCGCCGAAGCGAGCACAGCTGATGTCTAACACCAACAGGGGCACTTGTGGAGCTGCTGCATTGCCCGGCCCCGGTGGGATCTGCTCGGGGATGAAGGACAGCTGCCTTTCCCCCCGGCTGGCGGCTGC
>VWZN01019257.1:71287-103902 GCA_013396955.1 Regulus satrapa | reverse complement strand
CCTCAGCCCCCGAGCCGCGCCTCAGGCGGGACACGGAGCGAGAGCGCCCTGAGGGCGACTGAGCATAAAGGGACGGACCCAGAGGAGCACGGAGAGGGGAACCTGCGGAGGCGCCGCCGGCTGAGGGGGCAGCGCCCACTTACCGCGTCCGCCGGGCTCCCTGAGCGCGCAGGGTCAGGCCGGGCCGGGCGGAGGCTGAGGGAGCGGCGGGGCCGAGCCGGGGCCGTGCCNGCCGCAGCAGTGCTGTCTGGATGGGCGTGTGGGGCCCGTGCTGCCTCCGGGGTACCCGGCCCCACCCCGGCTGTGCCGTGCCAGCCCCGCACTGCCCCTGCTGGGCCCGTCCCAAGCCTCCCAGACCAGTACAGCTCACCCAGGGTGACTGGGGAACAGCTCGGACATAAAATCCCATTTCCTTGCTTCAGTAGATACAGGATATGTGAAAACAATACCAAGAAAATAAGGTCGAGGAGGCAAATCCAATGGAGAGGCGCTTAAATTGTATAAGCCTTGTTTCTGTATTCTATCCAAGCCAAAACTCAACTCTAGATTGATTACTGCGTGCTCTGAACCTCACCATTACCCAGCAGAATTGCCTGTTGTTCCAAGAGACCGCTATGCCAAAGAACAGCACAGGTTCCCAGAGCTCACAGTGCGGCTCAAGCCGCGTTCATATGCATTACTGCAATAAACCTCCACCATCCTGCTTCCCAAGCTGCTACAGCCCCAGTGTTGGTTTCCAACAATACCATTCCACTCTATCCATCATAAACACACTCCCCAAAACATGTAAAACTACATTTTCTCCAGCTTTATTTGGCACACAGTAAGTGAACATTCTTATATTTCCTTATATTTTTTTAGCAAATGATAGATATTTCCTCAATGAGAAGTGATGTCGAATTGTTCACACCTTCACAATAAATTACAAGTGCCAGGTTGCCTTTACTTCCAATCCTCTATGTGATTAAGGCATCACAATGGTAATGACAGATTATCATGCATATATAAGCAAGATGTTTTCCTTTGCAGTAAGGTGTGAAGATAAATTTAAGAGTGATTTTATTCTAGGCAAGTATCTAAAGGGCAGTAATTTTTATAATTTATTATCATAGTTAAAAAAAAAAACAACTTGGTTTGTCCTCAGTCAAGAGGACTGAAATGTGCCCCTGACTGCCCACCCTGGGAGTGGTGTTCACAGCCCAAGAGTTCCACCCAGCTCTTCCAACTCCGAAAGGAAAGTGGCTGCATCTGATACTACACAGGGTGGAGAACAGGAAATGGGAGCAATAGTAAATGTTTCAAAGGTCAGTGGAAGCATTCAGAACTTTCTCAAAGGGAAATAGAGATATTTAATTTCTCACCTTTAGTTCTACAACAGGATATGATCACGTGGAAATGACAGCAATCACGCTACAAAATTCTCAGAGCAAAGGGCACACGAGGAAGGCTTTTGTTTGCTCCTAGCTGTGAGGAAGGGAACAAAATAGGCTGAGAGGCTACAAATGCTTTACAAAATGGGACAAGCTCCCTCTAGACCTAAAACAACCTCACTTTGAATAAAGTTCTCCAAGAGCAGCAGAGGTAGATTGAATCCCACCCCTGCTGCCATGCCCATAGGGCTTGTAAGCCCAAATACAGGTTTTGCCCAAGTAAAATGTTGCACTTTCATGGTTCTGTCGTTATTCACCCTTAAAACCCAAACTCAAGACTTCTTTGCAACATCTTCGGATGAAGGTAAAAGCCTTTATGTACACACACAGGGCAAGAAAAGAAAACTAAAACCTTAGCAGTGTTTGAAGCAGGCAGCACCAGCAAGCACTGCAGCCACGCATTTGCTAGCCTCCTTTGGAAGTGACAAAGTAGGAAACCCCTTTGTTTCCTACTTACGTTCCAAAGGGGGAGTTCTGGGATTAAAAGCCAGAAAAACACCAGCAGCATTTCTTAAAACAGGCAAATAGCTTCTTCCACAGTTTAATCACCAGTCACAGTGCCTGAAGACATCACTGATTCCATTCATCAGCTCAAACCTAACATCTTAGGGGCAACTTGCTGCACAACCTAGCTGGTTTGTACACACCAGAGGTACATTGCCTTTGACAGACAAAGGCAGGACTGGGGGAATCTTAGTTAGCCAAAGTAATCTTAATTTACCAGGCATGTACTAGTATTAAATGTTTTAATTACTGGAAAGACATAATTTTTAATAACTGTTTAAAAAAAAAATAAATCACATTCAGTATATAGCCCTGAGTTTTGCTTTCTAGTCTCATGATTTGAAAAGCTGGCACTACAGGTGGGCATCCTTGAACTGCAGATAAACGTAGCTTTTACAGCAGATCATCACGGTGAAAATACCACTCTGCTAACTCCTGATTGAACCTTTTACCTTATTTTCCAGGGGGGAAGTTTCCAAGGCAGAGCACACCCTTCCTTTGCATTATCTGAGAGAACATACTTCATGTGTGGGAAATTCCTAAAGCTTCAGAACTACGTGGATTTTGCTTTCTGGTGAGGTCAAGGACCTGCAGAGAAGGAAGCTGTGTTTAGCACTTCTGAAAATGCCAGAGAAGGAGCACCTGGTGCCTTGTAATACCAGCAGATTCAGTGTGTTCTCTGCATCTCTGAGGCACCCAGAGCACAGTGGGACAGGTCTGTCTCACAAATACTGCAGGTATTTTGTCTTGGTTCAGAGGCTGTGTTTAACTTTTGCATTTCTTAGGAACCAAGTTTTTAACACACATCAGCCACACTCACGTCCTTACTGCAATCCCACTGAGAGCAGATGCTTCATGCTTAGACCTAAGGAGCAAATGGGAGCCTCAGCTGCTCTTTACAGGCCCCAGCAGCTGCTTAGGGCAGCAGAACCCGCTCAAGCTCAGCATGCCAAATATCCAAGCGAGGACACTGCTCCCCATGCGGTCTCTTCTCAGAATTCTCTGTTTATTTCTCTGACTTGAAAATTTCAGTAGACAGGACACAAGGTCCCTAGGCCATAGTCGTGTTCTGCCTCAACTGCTGAGCCCTGTCCTGTTTTGCAATCCCTTTGAACAGATTTCCAACAGATCCACTCCTGTAACAGCTTGCCATTCTGCAGCAGAGAACAAGGACCGTGTACTATTCACCTCTGCTATGAAAGATATGCTTGGATATGCAATTACAGTTATGTCCTCTTCTTTTTTCCTCCCTTATATTTAGCTTTAAGTTATACGTCTGAAGTAGCTGAAATATTCAAACCTCCTTAAGGGAATCAAGCAATTCCAAAATGCAAAAATTCATATCTGAAAGTCAGATATTGAGAATTAATTTCCAAATTAATTGCGTACTTGATTAAATTTTCAAAACAGCTGAAATTATTTGACTACAAAAGACTGTGTCAGAATATCAGTACCAAGCCTCCCAAAGAAGCTTCTGGGGTGTCAAGAGATTGATGTTTCCCAGAAAGTGTGTGAAATCAGAAAATTCCTGTGAACACTCATGCAAATTTTGTTTCCCCCACCTTCTCCCAAGAAATGAAGGACACCAATGACAAGTTTATCCAGTCAGCATCACCTGCACGCAACATGTCTATGGTTCATGTCTTCATGCTCCAAAGCCAAATTTATATGTATATTCCCTTATAGAGATTCTCTCAGACCTCATTATCAGACAAAAATATAAGCTCTTCCACTGGCCTGCTCTGATGACACCTGCAGATACTTCCATCTGTTATGGGAAAAAAAAAAAAGAAGAACCAGAGCAATCTATAAAGTAATAAACAATTTATTTTTTTCTTTACATCAATCTTTATGAAGATAACATCATTTATGTTTGTGCTTCAAATTTCTCGTACCGCATATTGCTGATTTTTAACATGGCACTTAAGGGAACAGTCACTTAAACAGCTACACAATTGCATTAAATTAATTTGCCATTTCTCAGTTATGTTTCTGAACATACAACTCTGTCAAATTTAAGACCATTCATTCATTTCTGATGTTTTATAGGTAAGGAAAACAAAAACAACACTTTCCCTTTGTGCTGAAATATCTTACCATGTCTGCAAACACTGAGGGGAAGAAAAGAATCTCTCACAGAAGACACTGAAAGGGCAACAGAAAAATTCTTTTTATTCGTTACATAGCTGGTAAAAAGAAAACCACCAAACAATGTGATAACACTGGATGATAACACTACCCGTACATATGTACAGGTCAAGCTAAAATACTGTGCAGTTCTAACGACTAGAGGTGTAGTGCACCAATTTTTTTTTTGCTTATTTAACAGAAGGTAACAGACCCTTTTAAACAACTAATTTAAAGTTTCACCAGGAAGCCATGCACGCAGGAATTGAGATGGAGGAGTATTTTGCATGATGCAACTTAGTGGTCTGGGTTACATCACATATTCTGGGAACCACACATGAGCAACTCTTGCCCCATTATGTGCAAGGCCTTGAGGTTAAACTAACGTCGTGGCAGTTGTGTGCATGAACAGGTCAACATCCCACCAGCTGGCTGGCACGAACGGCAAACCTCAGGCACCACTTGTGGAGTTCACAGGCCAGCACCAACCCTTGGGCTGCGTGCAGCTCAGCTTTGGCAGGCTGCTGAGACACACTGGATTTTGGGCTGGTTTTCACAGGTTTAAACACTGCCTGTGTGTCCCTCATGAGTCACTACCCTCCGAGGTGACCAGATTTAAGCACCACTAGAAAACTTAGTCACACAACAACTTTTGCAACAGCAAGCAAGGCAAGCTCCCCTGATGTTACTTCCTGCTGTACACATTTTGTCTTTGTTCCACAGAGACTTCTAGTGGCCAGAGGTGAGATGCCTCTGCAATTTTTTGACCTTTTAGCTCGTCACTAAATCAGTAACAAGGCTTAGCAAAATGAAGCCAACAGCTTGTTGGGAACTTGAGCATCACAGCGTCAACTCATTTCATATCTGCAAGCTGACAAAATACTCTGAGACAACACAACTTCCACAGGGCTCCTAACCCTCACGGGTACACTCACACCGTGGCAGAAGAAACAGAGCTTCTTAGTTTTACAGTACAACTGGAAACAACTGAATAGAATGAAACACAGCAACACAAACTGAACAATCAGCACAACTCTAAAAAAATGGTCCTGTAATATTGCAAGTCGTGTTTTGTCAGCTAAAGAACTCCCTGAACCACTGCCTTAAAGTTAGTCTAATCTTCACAACCCAAACACTTCAATGGAATCAGTCTGAAAACATCTCCTGAAGTCATAGGACTAGTTCGTAGTGAAGACTCAAAGCCAAAGAAAAACAGATTGTAGGAATAGGGTAAGTACAAGTATCTAAATTCTTCACCTTACTATTTCACTTGTGGAAGATCTTCACCTTAAAAAAAAAAAATTCATTTAAGACTTGACAACAACATTCAAACAAACATACAAATAAAAAGCCTACATTGCATATTGATTTAGAGACCAGCTCTTTCAAAAGCAAGACAGCATAACTAGAAAATTAGAAAACCTGGTCCCATTTTTGTATTCAAATCCTGATTGTAAGTAGAAAAAGAACACAGTACATGCAATATCAAAACCCTGCCCTCCAGTAACTATAACCAAAAGAAACGAGGGAATTAGGAAAAAGTCCTCAACTACTGCCTACCACAGACAACATAGGGAACATTTTCGAAGACTAGTAACATATAAATTAGGATGATCACACCACCAGTCTCTCAGTGGAAGGATTTTCTGGCTAGGTAAAAATTATGTGTCATACAGGAAGCATAAATTTGATATAAAATTTAGTCCTCTAAGTTACAACTTCACCTCTGATTAAACAGCTCCCTTCCATGCAAACTAACTTATAATATGCTTAACTAGGAAAAGGCTACAACTACATTATCTAAAATAATTTTTTTCAAAAAGTGCTGTGAAACAGAAGCAGGATTTTTCTCTGCACACTCTTAAGTTGACTGAAACGATTACACAATTATACTCAATACTATTACTTCTAGAAAACCAAAACAAAATAGATAAAACATAAGCTTGATGCATTTGACTCATCCCAATGATTAATTTTGTTTTTTGCCAATTAACCACTACCCGAGAGCTCGGTGATTTGCTGCCTAGTATTTGAATCCTAGTTTTATTATAGTCACGCATTATAGTCAATCCAACATTCTGACAAACCAACGGTTCAAGAAAAAGCATTGCAAAAATCCAGAGAACAGCCTGCAAGAAAGAAAGCCTCCTTCTGCCCAGAACCATTTATGAGCACTGCCAGGCACCAAATGAGAGAGAATGGTCCCGAGTCACACAGCAGAAACAGCACAGCTCAGCAGCTGTCCTGCAGGAAGTACATCCAGCCTTGGCAGCAAAGCTAAGCACATTAGGAAAACGTTGTCGTTTTCTGTTGGAAAAGGGTCTTCAGTTCCCCTGTGCACGTTGTGACCTTCAGGTTCCTTTGACTGATTGGTAAATATTTGTTTTATGAACCCAGTCACTACCACTATTGTACAATAGTTCTACAATCGAGCAGAAAAACAACGATGCATTTCTTCTTAAAGAGCAAGACTTCACCTTAGGTTCTAAAGAGGAAGAAGCATTAAAAGAAAAGAAAAAAGATACCCCAAACCTAACAACAACAAACAAAACCCCTCATGGAAACAAAAAACCGTAACAAAACAAACTTCCCATAGATATGCAAAAAATTATCTCCTAAAGCATGGTACTCCTGCGACAAGCTTCATTTTTCCATAATATCTGGAGTTTGGTTGTTGCCTTTTTGAGCATTGCAATCAAAAAAGTGAATAAAAATAAAATTGATTAAGGAGAATTTGATTAATAAACCCATTTGTATTGATGAGAATCTTTATCAACACAGCTGCCCTAAAAGGTAGAAATTATGTTTGCTATCATTGTTCCAGTACACACTCAACAGTCAGCGACAAAAATAGGTGCTTATTTCACTTCTACTTTGGAGTACATATATTCAAGTTTCTGTTTGGTGATCCACTGCATGACACTTCAGGAGAAAACAAAAGAATCTTCATCCCATGCTTTTCTGGTTAGTGACCCCAAGAATGGCTAGACTGAGCCAACCTGAATCCAGGAAAGGGGATGTCCTTTCACATTGGGCCTGCATTACAAAACACGTGATTACATCAAAAAACCCCTAAACTCAGAATGGGAATGAATGTAACAGAGCGTGGACTTATTGCTTCACATCCAAGCATTAATGGTGCACTGCGGGAAAACAGCTGTCAATTCAGCTGACTGACTAAACTCAGACAGATACCAAGTGCTCTACAAATGATCCCATGAACATAAATGTAAACAGAAGTGTTTGGCCTCCAGACAAAAGCGGTATTTCTCAAAGTGCTGGGATTTGGAAATCTGTCCCGCATGTTTCCAAAAGCGACGAGTTTACATTCTATTTGACAGGATTAACGAAGTGTTCGGGAGGGTAACTCACTTTGGTCACGATTCCAAAGAACAGTTTACATTAAGCAGTTTCAGCTATCCTCCTCATCATCACTAATAAGGTCTCTTTTCTCTGCGCAGGTCTCCCTCTCGCGCAGGAAGTCCTCGCGAATGGCTTCCAGCTCCGTCAGCTCCAGCCGCACCTTCTCCAGGTGACAGGCCCTGCGGTTCCTGATCTGGCGTAAGGGAAAAGGATTCAGGTCTCCAAAAGCAATAGCAGTCAGTTTCCTGCAAGATTACACAACGGTAGAAGACAATCATTCATATTTGGTGGGGTTTAAAATCAGTTTTAAACTTTATCCGTATTGACTTTTATCGTATGTCACATATTTCTGGTCTCTCCCACACTCGACAGGTCTCAGACGTAATCAACATTTCAAGAAATTTCTGTAAATCATTCAGGCTTAAGGTTATTTCAAGTGATAAAGTGTAATCAAACACTCAGAACTTTCCCAAGCCACCTGCAGCTCTGCTATAGAGACCAGCCTTGAAAGGCTGAGCAGAAGACATAAGCTTAGGTACATCATCATTGCTGATCTACACCCCAAAACATCTCACTATTTACTAAGGAAAAAAAGAAAACTGGAATATTTAATTTATTCTATTTGAATTATCAGAAATAAATATTAAGAAGACTTCTTCAAACAATTTATTTAATGGTAGGTTTGTATTTCTGAGTGGTCAAGGAACGATTTTCTGCTGTTTCCACACAGAACATGTTTCAGCAGCTTCTCTACCTGTGCACAACGTGCGATGGCTCTGTAGAAACACCCAGCTATGACTTCCTTTAACTAGAATATAATTATGCACATGTCTGTTTAAACTACAGAGTTTAAACTTGGAAACTCTGTGCAGAATGATTTTAACCCATTCAGAACATCTATGAATATCTATAGATATAGTATATACATATATTCTGTACTCAGAATATAGAATATTCTGATATTTTTTAAACAGAAAATAAGTATTTATGAATTTTCCTCTACAACAGGATCACTTTTTGCCATATCAATAAATTCCTCATTCTACATGCTTCTGTACTGCTCAAATGTTGTTGATATAGAACTTGTACAAACATGGCAGAATAACAAACCGGCACTTGGAATCCTGTCTTGATTTTTTTAGAAATCTTTAAAATAGATTATTTCAGCACCAGAAAACTTAGACATTTCCATAAGTGGAAAAGGAATGGAAAGTCAAATCTTCACCTCTGATTAAATATCACAATTTTGTTTGAATTAGGCAAGAACAAAAAAAAAATAATTTTTTCCCTCTGCATCAATCCCAGCAATCCCTTTCAAGCACAAGATTATTCTCTCCTGTCCAAACTGAAACACAAGAAGTAAAAAGATAAAGCTCTTGCAGCAGGAGTCAAAGTATAAGCCAAGTTTATGTGGAATGTATTATGTTGAAAAGAAACATCTCAGATTGCAATATACAATTTTGCTCTAAATTGAAAACTAGTGTACTTCAAAAGATGAGCATATTTTCAGACATTAAACCAATCCCAATATGAATTTTCTTTTGAAGAAAATTCTGCTGCTCTACAGTCTTGAAACTGGAATCTAAAAAGACTGGGCCCTAATTTACAAACTAAGTCCTATGCAAGGACTGAAGACCCAAAGAGTATCTCTAATTTGTATTTATTCTCTAATTCCAAGTATATCTTGGAATATATATATATACACACACACACATATACACACCAGCTGGAACTATAAGGCAGGAGTCTGTGCATTAACCATGCATAAGAGATCTAAGCTATGGGGGACAAGGCTCAAATCTTTAATGCTTGAGCCAGGAAAACATTTTACTAACAAGTTACATCTGCAATGGAGGGGGAAACTTCATCTATGATTGAAATTCTGACATGTTACTACCACGCTACAACACATAAACAAGGTCATATATATAACAGACAAAAATTACTGTTTAAGCCTTCATCACTTCTGAGTCGTCTCTACTAGATAAAAGTGCTCGTGACAAATCCTAGCAGTTGCTTTCTATCTGAATTAGGATCCAGATGAAAGTACAACAAAGCCACAAGGCAGACATCTCCCGTGGCCCACTGCAGGTCCTTCAGTGGGAGCCAGTGTGAGTCACCCACCTGGCATCGAGGATGGTGCGTGTGAAATAACGAAGGTACTTGAAAATAGACATCGAGTCTTGCAGCTTTAAGATTTCCTCTTCTTTGTATTTAAACAGTGCCAGGGCAAACCGGAATATTACCTGGTAAAAATCCATACGGTATTTGGTACTTTTTAAGTACAGAAACACTGAGTCTCATTGTCATCCTTATGAACTCCCACCAAGAGTTCCTCACGCAAGGGCTGCCCTTCAGCCTTCTAATCACATCTCCCTCTATCTCCTTTCCCCGCCCCAGCCTCTATTCCCAAAAGCTGAAAAATGTTTTGGATGGTCATTTATGCATAGTTCCTTCCTTGTTTTCTTCCTACCAGTCATTTTAACTGACAGGAGTTTTGCAAAACAACCTTCCCTTAACGCTGCGCTCAGTAACACCACAGTACTGAGTTATGAGGTAATAAACAAACAAACTCAGCCCATTCAGTTCACCTTTGGTCCCTCATAGAGGAAGGAGTCCCAGATTTTGAAAAGGATGTCACTAACCACGCTGTCCACAAAAACCACAAGAAACCAGTTGAAAGTAATGAGAGTATAATCAACTTTATACTGTTCAAAATGAGCGTGCAGTCGTGGAAGCTTCTCGCTCATTAAATCCTTAAACACTCGCTGATCAACCTAAAGAGATAACAAAAAGGGAATTACTGCTCCAATTTCCCAGCACATCACTCAGAGCAAGGCTGTTACCAATTTGTAAGTGCAAGTTTTTCCAGGGGTAACCAGGAAACCCAGGACCGTCCAGCTCACGCTTCCAAGCTAGATCCACCCCAAGCACACACAGCCACCCCACTCCACGCTGCCCTCGTCTGCTTCTCACCCCAGCCACGCTCTCAGGGGGCTCCTCACACACAGGGCTGAGTGCTTCTAGCACCAGTGCTGCTCTGCTGCAGGACCATGGGAGCAGAGAACATGCTGGGCAAACACTTGGCTGGAGGAGGCAGCCCGGCCCGGAGCATCACCCGGCAGCACTGAGTGCTACAGCGGCTGCTGCCCACGGCTCTGCAAACGCGTCCTCACCCCGCCCTGCCCCAGAGCCCAGCACGGCCGCGCCCCCAAATGTGACCACAGGAAACAGGGAACGCAGCTCGGGGTTGTGAAGCTATCGGTGAGAAGGGGGATTAAGGACTGCAGCTCCCAGCTGGACACTGAACAAATATCTCACCGCTACAGTCCTTGTCCAAACAAAGGTCCTAGTGTCTGGTATCCCCCTGTCAACACCCCTCCCATCCCCTTCCAAAGAGGAATATCAGACAGCTGCACAGGAAAGCTTTTGACTGGCTGCAGTTTGCAGGGCCAAGCTTTATCCCAGCACAGCACATACCTGGGATCCCAGCAGTGTCTTAGTATAATAATCACGAGGCATGAAAACTTCCACTATTGTTACTAGACACCAAAAAGCATCTTCCTGCTCCAAGTACAGAAGTGCAATTGCTACCAACCTGAAAACAGGGTTTATTTGGAGAATATTATTATAGCATCACAAACTACATTAGGAACCATTACAGTAAAGTATTTGTTTCTTCAGAACAGAGATAAATGTGTTAACAGCAGAGCTGTTACTGAGCAGCAAAACTTAATGAAGTTTAAGATGGGACAAAACCATGCCTCCTCTCAGCCACACACCAAGTATTTGTATTCAGCTAAATTAGAAAACAGAAAAAGGCAGAAACTTGCTCTAAGAGTTCCTTGCAGTGCTGGTGTTGCCAATTTTAAGAGCTCTCCAAGAACAGAATTTAGTTTAGAAAGGAGATAATTATTCTAAGGGTGTTAGGTGGTGGTTTCCCCATTACTACTACTGCTACCACCACCACTTCACCGCCTCTACTACATGACTCACTGCTTCTGTTCTACTACTTCTTCAGTGCTATGTCAAATGACAAAGCTGCTCCAAGTTCAAAAGTCTATTCTAGTACATTAAAATAATGGACATCTAGAGAATTACATCACAGGGATGAGACAGGGTGTTAGAGCAGCACACCTGCTTCAAAAATAGCACCTTCTTTTACTATAGATCTCCAAGTAGCAAAGCTATTCTGGCAAAGGCCAACTGCAATGAATCAGAATTTTTCTTTGCATTGCAACACAAGAACCCCCTTTAAATTCTGCAATTCTGATTGAAGACATCGGTAGAAAATGCTGAAATTTGTTGCCTTAACAACACAAAAAAGCTTTCAAGCACTTTTTTCTGCCTGTTTTAAAAGAAGAAAAAAACCTAATAAATTCTTGCACAACGAAGCAACACAATCCCCTCCCCTACAACTGACATGAAATCAATGTAAAATTATATTTAAGTAGATAATTTTTTATGAGATAATTCCAGTTCCAGTCTTGATGCCAAGTTGATTTCACAAAATTTATTATCCAGGTCCACTGCTTTTTTCATTGGTTTAAAAAATGTGATAGTTATTTGTTTATTATAAATTATGAGCATACAACCTATAAGGCAAACTGCTGTTCAAAGCCATGTTGCTATACATGTGATTTGAAAGGTTCACTAAGTGTTTCCCTGCACAGTTATTACCCAAGATTAGCAAAAATCTTACCTGTTGAGCCCTTGGCAATATCCTATATCAGGATTTCTCCAGGAAAACGCCAGCAGCACATTCCGCAGCTTCTGAATTCCTTCAGATGTTGGGGAGGAGTAATGTTTGTTGTTTGGCAAAGTCCTCAAGAGATCCAGCTCGATCTGTTTAGACGCGGGATTTGGTTTTTCCAGAGCTTTTTGAAGCAAGGTTTGGAAGTAGCCAGGAACAGTGCTGTCCTTGAACTTCTTAACATGGAGATTGACACACCATTTCCACATCTTGGAACGATGCTCGTGGGGAATTCCCGACCGAATCAGGTTCTTCAGCTCCACACAGCGCATCATCTCTCTGTTCATTGTGCTGGCAAGATAGTTTTCCCATTTCACTCCTGTCGAGATCTCTCGATTTTCAGTGAGTGAAAGTGATCTCAAGTCCAAAGCTCGTGATTTTGCTACTAGTTTCTCCTCATCATCATCCTCTGGCACGGTCTGAAAACCATATATATCATATTCGCTGAAATGGAGAGGAAGAAAAAAGGTTTTAAAAATATGTTCAGTAGTCCTGAAGTTCTCAAGTTCCCACCCACCATAAAGGTACTTCAAAGCCCCTCTCCACAGCTCTCAAGTTCTTCTTATTAAACACTTTTCTGAAGTATATTCTTTATTTAACAATTACTTGTACAATTCCATACACAAAAGACTTGGTGCCCACATTCCTGTATACATTGCTACACAAATTAAGCAATTTATTTAACAACGTGGTCTGGTTGGAATGTACCCATCTCCTCAGCAGCTCACCTTCAGCAGCTGTAGGGCAATATCTTCATCTCAGTTTTATACTGTATCTCACTTAATGAATAAATGTGTCAGTAAAACTTCCAGGTGTGACCATTTCCAAGACCCCCTGGCAGCCACACTCCCAACAGAGACTGTTGGGGCCAAACCCCCCGACAGCACCCTCGTGACTCCTGAGCGCCCACAGCCAGCCAGCTTTCCTCACAGCTTCCACCCCAGGGTTCCCTTGGTAGAGTCTCAGACTCCATGAAACGCTTTACTCAAGGTGCAGAAACACAGACTGCAGAAACGCACCTGGGCTGGTGCCACAAATCACCCTCTACAAAGGAATCCTGTGGCTTTTATCCCCTCACAGTCCAAACCCTGGAAAGGCTGGCTCCTCCTCCTGATCCTCGCTATGTCTTTCCAGCACCCCTCACCTGGCTGGTGCCACCAGGCCCCATGCCCTTTATTATGTAAAGAATTGGCAGCTCATGGCCCCTCATCTGCCACTTTAGACCACCCAGAACTCCACCTGCAAGTCGACCTGCACCAGATGTATTCCCCAACACAATGTATTTGTACAGCTAGAAGGATTTAATGACCATTCCCTCATTAACGAGGGAAAATACAATAAATAACCCAAACCTGCAAATATATTCTCACTGCCTGTTTTCCAGTGTTACAATAGAGCCCATTGGTCGAGACAGACATACATTTAATTTAATAGGACCAAACTACCTGACCAGGTGGGGTTTGAAAAATGCTTGTTCTGGTTGTTCACTAGGTTCTGCTTTCAAGGCATCTTCCAGTAACTGTGTGATGACCTCACGAGCAGGATTTTGATCCTCAGAACAAACAGGAGTTTTCATTTCTTGAAGCAAGATCAAGTATTTACTTTCAATTTGGCAGAGTTTGGCTTCTAAGCTGGTATACTGCAGAAAACAATATATGATATAAATCTTCAGACACTTACTTGGTACTACACTTCTTTCAAAACCTGGCTCAGTGCTGTTCTATTGGTTTATGCTGCTTAGAAACATCTAAGTCAAGAACAGCCAGCTTTCCCATTTTTTGTAACACCAGAAAAGCAGCATAACATAAGAACAGATGTTTTCTTCCATGTGTCTTTTTGCATATGGAAAATCTGAGCAAACCTTAATTATCACTGCATTGTATGAAAAACTTTGAAAGAACAAAATGATTGCATTGTAGCAGCTTTAGTCTGTGCATGTTTGAACAAGAACAACTTAAGTGGCATATGAGTTAGGTAATAGCATGCAAGAATTGTAAACACACACCTACGTGCCAAAAATACAGCATTTAAGCCTGGCTAATGAGTCTGTGGCTTCCAAAACACCAAAAGTAAAGCCTTAGCAAACCACAGCTAAGTAATCTAACCTTAGTTACAGACAAGTGCATTTTCCCTAACCCCAAACACTGGAAATGCTCATTATTTACCTGCAAGATCTCTACACTCAACTTCACCTAGACAGAAATTACATTCACCATACCATAGTCATCCTTTGTTCCCAGGAGAAAGCTCTACTCAGTGACCTATCAAATCCTTACATACCCTGTCAGTGACCTTTAAAAAACCCCAAAACAAGCCTTAATTCTGAAGAAACAATGTTTTCAGACATGCACGTGCCTTTGTTCATAAGTTATCAAAACGATCCATCAGGTCCCACAATTTTGAAAGCATTTATTTCTTTCAAGAATCCATTCTGAAAGATTGGTCTGTAAGGACTGAGAGGGCCTTTTTATAAACTATCATATCTAATACATTTAAATTGTTCCATTTCCTGGGTAGATTTACAGCTCAAGTATGGAAAAATGCTTTAGACATTGTCAAGTGAGAACATGCTGACCTTTGCCTGCCATTCTCTTTCTCTTGCTTCTGCATTTCTTCGTAGAGCAGAAAGTTCCAAAATCTCCTTATTTAAAAATTTATTCTGGGTCTTATAACCCTGAAGATTGTCCTGTTGATTAAAACAAAAAAAAGTAAAACCAAAGTGGGTTATGCCCATCAGACAAGGATTGCCTTAGAGCATATGAACAGCAGCTACTAATAGGACTTTAAATTAAAAATATCAGGCTCAAATCAAACATTATTTTTGGACTTCATATAAATGAAACACACATGACAAATATGAGCACAGGGTGGTGCTGTGCCTCACCTACATCCCTCCCAGGGCTCCGCTGCCTTCGGAAGGCACCTGGCTGCTGCCAGGGGACAGGCAGGGAAAAGGGGCACATGGAAGCTGAGCCCGTCCCAGAGGCCACAGCAACACAAGAAAGGGGGGGCGAATGCCCCTTGAGTTTTCACTACCCTTACCAGCCCTCATTAAAAGCACACCTTTCATGTCTGCCTCCGTACAGAAAGATAAATCCTTAGCAGGGAGCTTCCCTGCCTAATCCGCTCAGATCCTGGCTACAAACACTGCCTGGGGAAGATGAGCCTGTGGGATGAGGCTGGCACCCTCCCAGCAGCCATAGACTCCCCACTCCCCCAGCACTTGCAAGCTCTGTCTCCTTTCTGCCAAAACCACTGACTTCTAGCTTCAATTTTATTTTTTAAACTTACCAGGCTCACATATAAGAAAATAAAATTTTGTATGTTTATGAATATTTTAAGCAACTTATTTATATTCCAAATTCTTTGGAATGTTAACCAATTTGAAATACAACATTTACCCAAAGGCAAGAAAGCCTATTTAGAGCAAAGTGGGTAACTTCAGTAACTCCATTAAGTACTTGTGACACATTCAGAGAGATATGCTAAAGAATAAAAATAAAGCATTAGTAGTAGCTGTAGCAGCTTTAATAAAACAGGTTCTTATACCTCTTCCTCTACTTTTGTCTCCTCACAGCTTCCCTTTGCTTTTCCACATGCTCTTTGTTGCCTCACTTGATATTTAAAATTTTTTTAAAAGCAAGCTTTATGTTTGTTGTCCTCCATGCTTATATTTTCCTCTTACCCTTAACCTTCCCTGTTCCTTTGATTATTTTTCACATCCCATCTGCTTCACACCAATGAGTAATTTACTGAAAGTACAGGACTCTGCCCTAGAGATGGCCCAAAGGAAGATTATCTGAGAGAATCTGCTTAGATTGTCACAGAACAGCTCAAAGTGGAGGTCCCAAGCTGAGAAATCCTCCCTTGAATAGTGTCCTGGGGAACTGCTGTAGTGACCTCAAACAGTACAGGAGACTAAAAAGTACTTTTACAGGGAGAAGAGATTCCCCTATGCACCAAGACAGCGACAGTGCTCTTACTTTTAGTCTGTCCAGCTCCTGTAGCTCCTTATTAGCACAGGTGGCCGCTGGGGAATTGGTTGCCCCACCTGGAGGGGATGTGCTGTCCTCGCACTCGCTGAGTTGACGGGACAGTTTCATGATGACTTCATCTTTAGCTTGAATAGTTTCCATCAGCATTCCCAGCCGCTCATTGAGCTCTCCCACTTTACACTTCAGATTCTTGACTTCCTGCTGGAGACTATCTTTCTCCAGATTTAACTTCTCAAGCTGATTGTTGAGGCCCAGAATCTGGTCATCTTTTTGGTGCAGAAGCTCTAATGTATCTTTGGGAACCCCCTCACAAAGGCGGCTTGCAAAGTATTTATCGTATTGGGACGATCGGACTGTTTGCTGCAGAAGTCTAACAAGTTCCTGAGAATTAAAAAACAACAGCAAAACAGAAAAAAACACGATGAAATTTTAAGTTTTTTTAAATTTTATAGCTTAGAAATGTAACATCAAGCAAAATAAAGTATTTGGAATGCCTTGAGACCTCGTGCTGGTATCTTCCTCTAAAAAAAGAAACACTTTACGACATGATTTCTAACAGGCTAACACTTCACAATGACTGGTCTACATAGTGTAGTGTCCTTCACTGAGCTAAGGAGCCTGCCTGAAATGGCTACAACAGCTTAAGGAAAAGGAGTGGACACCTGAGGCCCAGCAGCTACCTGGAAGCTGAAAAAAGCCTTGCTTGCAATCAGCTCTATTGTAGGATAAATAGGAAGAGGCTTAAGCCCAAAAAGTTACCAGGAAAACGTTACAGAATGGAAACTGCAAAGGTAACTAAGAGCTCCCTTCCCTAATAGATACAGATAAAATAAAAGGAGGCAAAAAACAAATGCTGCTTTGCCAAAAAGGAAGTCTTTGAAAGGCTGTTTAGAAAACTTTGCAATAGAAATTACTACATAAGACACCACTTTTCTTCTTATTAAAAGAGAAGCAGCTGTGAATGTAGTGTTGCACTAGACCAATGAGATTTCTCACAGCAGCAGGCTCAGAAGCTCAAATGTACTCCTTGGAAAGATAATGCCTAAAATGAGTATAAACATGGAGGAGCTCAAACTCCTTCTTCGGTTTTTCTTTGATCACATCACACAATGGAAAACACAAATAGCAGAAGTAGCAGCTCCACATAAGATCTAAAACATTTTCCTTCTTAAAATGAGAAGATCTTTTAGATAAAACCAAGGTATTGAATAAATCTGGGTTATGAGGGCACAAAAGCACAACCACCGTGTGAGTGCAGACTACATACACACATTGTAGTTAGGCCTGTTTTAGAAAACTCCTCCTGAGGAGAGAAAGAAGCCAGGTCTATTTCCCACCCACTGCACTACTACTGAAAGAATCAACAGGCAAAGAGGGAATTTGAAGAGAGATGTTCCTCAGATATTTTATGTACATATGGAAAAAGGAGCTATGACTATCACCCAGAATCCTGGCAGACACCGACCAAATTAACTTCAGAGAATATGGAAGACAGACAGTGTGCAAACAGAAGTTTTATTCAGGGGTCTTATCTTCACCAGATGTAAAAGATGGTCCTTCTTATTTCGAGACATTTTGTACATCCAGGTTTGTTTAGAACCACCATTTTATAACAACCAACCAGGTCCTAATGGAGTGAGATGGCCAGAAAGGTTAAACTCACAATCACCTGCCAGACCCACTTGCTTTTGTGCCCTTTGCCTGAAGGTTTAATTACCTTTTGGCTCAAAAGATCTTTCTTTAGCTTCTCCAACTCTTCCTGCTGGCTTTGATACTTCAACTGCAGTTCAGAGACCAGTCTGTTCCCACTGCCAGGACACCACTCTGTTGGGGAGGAGTCGCTGCTGTTGCGGTTTTTGCTTGATCCAATCATATCTTTCAGTGGGCGCCTTGCTTTGTGTGGAATGCGGCCAAAATCAAATGGAAAAGCTGAACTAGTCAGTCCTGCATAAAACAATCTCTTCTAGTTCGGTTCACTTAGTAAAAAGCCACTTCAACACACTCAGATTTCCTTAATAAATATACTCATTAACATTAGACTTTGAGCAGCTTTCAAACCACTCAATACCATAGTGATAAACATGCCTCATTTTCCAAGTTGCTTCTTGGAACAAAAAGCTCAACATCATCTCCCCTCCCAGATAAAAGATAGGGCTCATAAATTAACACTTTTCACATAAGACACGAAGAGACTTTTACAATTCATTACAGAAAATAAAAGGTATCCCTAACTATGGCAAAACCCCTCTCCTTCAAATAATAAAAGCAAAACCATCTGACATCACAGCCTACTGCTCCTGCAAAAGGATTCAATGTAAGGTTCAACCTTGACATACAGGGTGTTTTCTAACAGATCAAATTGCTTGAATGCCATCTGAAGTTCTCTTAAAGAGATGTAAAAACATCTTGATGAGGTTACTCCATACACTAGTCAAATCTGAGAACCAGTTACAGTATACAGATGAGCTACTGCTCCATGTTCATCCCCATTTCAGAAGCAAGCCAGTGTAACAGGTACATTCAAAGAGTGGAAAGGCAAATCTGCTTCATCGGGTGACACAAATGAGTCATTACAAACATCAGCACTGCCCTTCTCCTTGTTACTCTGCAACTCATGTTATAAAAACGAACCAGGAGCACACTCAGGGAACCCCAACTGGTAGATAACAAGGCTTTGTCTTTATTCTCCTGTATTTGAATGGCAGGGGACCCCAAACACATAATAGGGAATTAAGTTTTTTTAAAAAAGTGTAGAGCTGTGGATGTAGTTTGTGAAAAAAAACAAACAAACAAACAAACCAAACAAACCAAACAAAAACCTTCCACATATTTCTTAGAGACAGACATAACACAGTTATGTCTTAGAGACAGACATAACATTCTAGGCTAAACAAGGTAAAGCATATGATCCCCCTCCTTCCTCCGCTTCTACCTTTATTTCCTTCTGCCAGGTGTTTCCTCTTTTCTTCCAGAGCCATTGAGTCCTCCAAGTCTTTCGGGGTTGGATCCAGCAGTTCCCACTCCTCAGTGGTATAAAATACACTCTTGCGATTTTCATTACTTCCTTTTCTTAAGGAAGACATGGAATTCCTGTGAAAAAGGCAGCAGGAAAAGGTGACAAACATTTCTCCATCTTGCATTATTTTTATAAGGGGCTTTTCACTGTTCAAACGGTGCAAACTAAAAATAAGCTAAAAACACAGACAAAACCAATACCAAATAAAAGCTCAAAGAAAATAAGGCATACGCTACCAAACAGCACTTCCAATCAACAGTGTTAAATTCCAAGAACAGAAGAATTACTTTGCTTTAATGCCATAGTCTTTTGCATCCTCCTGGTTTAGCCTCGGTTTTGCAGCAGGCAAGTACAAAACAAAGTTAGGATTTACAAGCAGCATCTCTTTAGTGAACAGTTGTAGTTTAGAATTTTAGCTAACTGCCAAACATTAAACTGAACAGCATGCAGTCAAAATATATGTATATTACAGTTCCATCTTGGGGATTAATTGAAAACTTGGGATCATCCAAGAGACCTGCTGCAGCCGAAATGCTGAGGAGACTCCTTGGCAGTTTTTCTTTTCTACAGTGGAACATGGCCAACTATCTGCAAGAACATCTCAAGGGCAGCCTCTGAATTCCAGCCAGATAATTCTAGAGGAGAACAATACATTTCCCAGCAGGATGAGATTACCTCAGCCAGCTCCCCCACAAGCCCCACACACTCAGGCATGTCCACTCTCATGTTCATGAGTATTAACATAGCTCAGTGTTGGAAAGCTTTGTTCTACTGCACAAGGACATTCCAAATCAAACTGTATAAACCAATTTAATATTTTAGGTGTAAAACTGGGAATATATTTAGTATCTCACCATTTTCCACACAGTCTGTGCAAACCCACAAAGATGGTTTCACTCAATCATCCACATTCTCTCTTCAAAACTTAAGCAGAAAATAATGCATATTACAATTTCAAGATCATTTGATGATCCAAGCAGTCTTTCAGCTTCACAAGAGATTTAACATTGTACCAACACGAACTCTAACCCAATCATTAAGCAGTACACAACTTTTATCATCTGATAAACTGATAAATATTTACAATTTAAAAATAACCCTAACGGTTCTTAATAAAACTATTTCAGCAATCCATTTTCAAGCTTGGCAAAGACTCATTTACAGATACATATGTAATTTTCTTCCAAAGAGAATCACAATTCCTGTTGGGGGCAATAAGCCTAATTTAATTTCTTTGTTCAGACGTTCCACACAAATTAAGTAGATCAAATTGGGCAATGATGGATCTCTTCCCTGATGATGGATTGGGCACCCAGTATCAGTGAGTATCTTGGGAAGTGTCCCCTGGAATCTCTATATATCTTCTCACCAGGTAACTCCAAACTGTCTCTTCTGCACTCACTCAGCCTCAGCATTTAAAAGCCTGAACATCAACTTCTAAAGCTTGAAAAAACCACAAAGAACAAGTCAAGTGACTTCCAGAAAAGCCTCTTTAAAGAACTGCTGGCAGGCCCAGGAAAAATCAGAGCTGATGCTGAGTTTTGGAAAGCTTTTGCACAGGTTTGTTCAGAGCACTCAAGCAGCATTCCTTCACCGCTTTCCGTTAGATTAAAAGTAAGATGAGAGATTAAATTGATACATTTGAAAACAGTATTTATTTTCCTAAATACAATCAGACAGCCTAAGCAAGGGCCAAGCATATGATCTATTGAGTCTCTATTTTTAAATGTTTGAGGTTTAAGTATTATTTTACAGTTATATAATTGGAGTTTACAATAATTCAGTATGTTTCCAAATCCATATTCTGCATCAATAAGTTGCTGAGTGCATGAAAAGGGGAAAAAAAAGCCTAAATGTCTGTATATATCACATAGTATTTGAAGGTATATTTTTAGAAGTAGAGAAGCATATTTCAACTTTAATTATTGTAAATACATACACTGCTGAACTCCAAGACATAGGGTTTGGTTTTTTCCCCCCAATATTACATCACAACTGCTACTATAACAATTACTGTGTTCTGTCAGGCACAGGGTCAATGTGCTCAGGAGGAAGGACAAGGCTTTGACTGAGACATCTGCACACCTTAATACAAATTTATAAATATAAAACAAAAATGTGCTCACAGCAAGAGAGGAAACTCTCTGCAGTTTTAGACACATTTTGATCAGTCCTCTAACACTGGGGCTGTAACTAATCTCAGTCCAGTAAGACACTGGATAGGGCACACATATTCCAAAAGCTGTCAGACCATTCCCCTTTCCCAAATGGCACAGAACTGCTGGAGAAGGGAAAGATAAAAAATCAACCACAACACTAGGAAAACAAACAAACAAAAAAAAAAGAGTCAGAAAGAGTCAAAACCAAGACTATCTGATAACCTCTCAGATCTCTGTAGCCAAACCAGAAAGCTTCAAAAGGGATTTGTTTAACTTGTCACTGCTGTTGAAAACTAACATTTTCCTCCCACCTCAAGAAGGACATGGTCTGGTTACCCAAAGCTACTGCTCTGCTTTGTGAGCTGCTCTGTATTAGCACTGTAACATGCTTTAATCAGAAGTGGAAAATCTATCTATGTGGGCAAAGCAAAGCAAAAAATTCTTCAAAAAAAACCAAACGGGAGAGCTGAAAACCAATGGGAAGGCTTTCCTTAAAGCAATCAATATTAAAGAGTAAATTCCTTATGAGTGGGGGGTTTTGATGTTGTTCAGAGGATCTGCCATATTTTTGCTCAGAAATTCTACTACTAAACTACATCCACTTCAACTCTGTGCCCTGTGCTTTCATTTCTTTAAAGAAAATAACAAGTAAGGATTTATATTGGTTTGATTTTCATCACTAAAAATAGTTCCTATGCACTGAGTGCTATGACTACTACAATGCTGGGAATTGGCAGCTCCATGAAAAAGCAGCAATGGCTGAAAATACAAAAACTGCTGGGGTTCAGAGAGCAAAGCAACCTACAAAACTTGGGTCTCCCTCTCAGGTATCAGTGATGCTACACAATAATGTTCAGTGCGCACCTTCAAACAGTAAATAAAGAAACTGTTTACTTGAAGAGATACAATACATCCAACAAATCCACCCCCATCACCTCCCATCATTCAAAGAAGCTCCACCAACCACACATGGATGTAGGAAAGGGTCTTGGCCAGGGAACTACCAATGGCACAGTAACTCTTTCTCCCAGGTTCCCAACTTACTTGATCTCAGTACTCCATTGTTTAAGTGAGAAATTGATGGCACTTCCTTGGACTGGTGCAGGCTGGGAAGCTGCCTGTTCCCCTACCAGGTCTGTAGGAGAAGTCTCCACAGCTAAAATATTTCTAGCTCTCTCTGCTGAAGCATTTTGACTCAGGAAACTCAAATCTATATTAAAAGAAAAAAAAAATAAGAATAACCCTCAATAAGTAAAAGAATATGGCTATGTAAGTCATATACTTCTAAGTCTGCTACTGATATTGTTCAGGTTTTACTTTAAACTGCAACATAGTCCAAATGAACCTTAAAAATAGCAAACTTCTCAGTGAGATCTTACTGCAGCCACATACTTTTGATAACACAGGACCTGTGTGATGCTCACAAAGCATTTTTTCATGAGTGATTTACAAATTAGCCAATCAGAACTAAGTCCAGAACAGTGTCACAAAAACACTGACCCAGCTTTCAGAGCATGCTTCATCCCCTAAATTATTCATCCTAAAAGCGACACTGCTGCTTCAAGTCAGTGAGCTTTTCCCACTTGAGGCAGTCCTGCACCAGCCCAGGCCGGGCACCACCAGAGCCAAGACTCCTGGCACAGCTATGTAGGACATCAGACACCCCCTGCCCCAGGGAGGATTCTGGAATGCAGCTCCTCCTCAGCCCATCCCAGCCAGCTCTCCTGTGCACTGCAGTAAGGGGAGGCCCCACAGCCAGGCCCTGCACAGCCCAGCAAAGCCCACAGGCTCCCAAGGGCTCCAGGAACGCAGAGCCCCAGCTGCAAACGGTGCAGAGGAGCCAGGCAGACCCACACAGCACCCTGGCAAACACAAACTGCACGGGGATCATCCAAGAGACCTGCTGCAGCCGAAATGGGCTGTGCTACCTCAGTGTTTCCACTGGTCTGCGGAGCTGCCTTCTCCCTCGGCAGGCAGGGGGAGTCAAAAATACAGAATATACAATGAACAGCAAAACCAGAGAGAAGCATAAAGCGGTTCATAGCCTTCTTAAAAAACCCTCTGGAAAGGCAAGTTAAACAAACCCAAATGCAATTTTCAGATTCTTGATAAAATTCACAGAGTAATGAAGTGGATTAAAGATCTTCTGACAACATTCTCGGACTTGATTCAACGTTTATATGAGAATAAAGTAAGATACTGGATGGGCTCTGACTTAAACCCTAGGAAATGATGATGCCCTCTTTTATCACTGGCAATTCTTTCAGCCTTTGATCTGACAATTGCTTGGCACAAGCAGCAATACCATCTTTAAGCAAACTGTAGCCTCCAATCACTCAGCAGAGGTCTAATTCTAGCACGTATCAAAGATCAGAAGTAGAACATTGTGTGATAAAGAATATGAAGTATTAAAGATCACTGACACTAGGAACCTCTCAAACCCCTGAAAAATGGTATCTGACACAGAAATGTATCATGTCATGTTTCAAAGAGAGGTACAAATTACACTGCCTTGATTTTTATGAACAGATGCTTCAGGGCCTTATCAGCCAAAGGGAATTCCAAGTTCTTTTGCACTGTGGCTGTTGGAACCGAGCACAGTTCAGCTAAAATAGTTTAGGTGAAACTGAACATGGGATCATATTTACTGTCTAATGAAGAGGAAAGATAATATGTAGGTTTTACCTACAAAATAATAATTAGAAACAAAACCAAAGCCGACCCACCCCCCAAAAAACCCAAAAATCTCAAAAGAAAAAAAACCCCAACCCACAACACACAGACCAAAACCACCACAAGGATCAAAAACTCAAAGCCAAGGTGGAACACTAACATTTTGCCTTTACACTTACAGCTTGTTTCATCTTCTCCTGTCTGATTCTGCAAAGTCCCTTTGGAGGGTGGCCTAGGTAAAGGAAGGGCTCGAGAGCTGAATTCCCAACGAATGCATTTCCCCTCCCAGACAAACCAACTGTCTGAATGTGGCACCCTGAGGCTGCTCACTGGACACCATCCCCTGCCCACACCCGCCAAGAGCTTGGTTACAGGCATGGACTGCACAGCAGCACACACAGCACAGCAAATGAGCGTGGCTGCTCGTGCAACCTCCAAGTTAAAAAAAAAATAAAATTAAAACCTAGTTTTGGAGCTTATTTCAAAACACAACAATCTTATAAATGCATGGCATTGCGTGTTTTATTAATGTAAATTAAGAATGGGAATTTTTATAGAAACAACATTAACATTCAATCAATTTCAAGAAAAAAAACAGTAATCCCACATCCTATAAAGAATAAATGATTTCTTTTACTTCCATGGTAGTAAGGCACCTCCATGAAAAATCCTACAGCGTAATTTTTGTTAAAATCAACTTTCCCACATCCTGCTCTAAAAAATACTTTGAAGTACTTTTCACTACACTGAATGTTCTCAGAAACCTTTCAAGACTGAGGCACAAAGCAGTATCTAGCTCCAGGTATGCTCCAGTTAATCCAGATTTGTGAGCCGGGACGGGAGCGGGCAGGGGAGGACAGACAGACAAGGCTGCAGTGAGCAGTTCTGGGTGTGAAGACAGACTCCTTCCCCATTTCAAACGTTACTGACAGCATCTGTACTCAAGCACCAGCAAAACAAAATGCTCCGGTATAAAGCACATCACGGCACGCACATTCACTTCTTCAAAAATAAAAGAAAAAAAGTCAGAAGACATTTGAACTCAACCTACTCCGAGCAGGGTCAGGTACACACAACAAAAAAAGGGAGCCTGTGCAGCAGAGAACAAGAGGCTGAAGACAGAATGAAAAAGGGCTGAGAGCTGAAACCTGTTCCCTCTTGCAACACTTAGATTTTTACCTACCAATACACGCTCTGGAGCACACGGTTTGACAAGCTGCTACCCACACTGGCTACTGCCAAGGAAAGGATCTCAACCCATCCCACCTGACATTCCAAACAATTCCCTCGGGCTGATCCTGCCTGTCCCTACAGTAAACCACTTCTGGAAACTACACCGGCCAAAAAGCTGACCTGGAGAAGAGGCAGATTGCTGCTGCCTGCAGGCCCTGCGCTCACACTTGGCAGGGCCAGCCCTGCAGCAGCTCAGGGCAGGAGTGGGCTCTGCTCTCACAAGGGCCGTGTCTGAACGGCCCCCAGCAAACACAGGCCAGCCCAGCTGTGCTGAGCAAGCAGCACCTTCTCTCAGAGGACAGCAGCAAACCGGGCACGAGGACAACGTGGCAACGGGACCTGAACCTCGGGAGGGGACAAGGTGTGACAGCAACAGCTCAGTACCTCTGGGTTTGCAGCTAGGGCAAAGCCACATCAACCAAATGTGACATCTGTGGGTGAAACGTGACTCAAGGCTGCTTAAACCCAGCAGGGCCGTACTAACGGCTAACTCGGCACAGAACTAGATTTGACTCAGTCTTATTTATGGGTAACAAATCAGCAAGAAATCCATTTCTGTAGGGACTGAGGAATACAACAATTCACAAGTGCCTGTGTGATACAGTATAAAATGCAGAATAACGCTGTATAATGCACGGATATTTGTATAACTCTGACACTAGTGTAGAATTGTGTTTTCCTTGCCTAAAGGTATTTCAGAGACTGAATTTCACTTATGTAAGATCAGTGTTGACTGTCTTCCAGTTTTGAGAGGTAGAGCATTCTTATCAGAGAGATTCACCAGGCCATACCCTTTCAGGAACAAAGTATGGTCATTCAGAAAGCAAAATATATCTGTTCCCATTAAAAAGTTTACATCTCAGCATATTTACCATACTAGCTTTTAAAGATATTGTAACCATTAAGACAACTTATCTAATCTAAGCTTAATGAAACCTAGTCTTACTCAATTTTACTTCATTTCTAAAGATCTGTCTTTCAAGAAATCAACAGATTTTGTAAAGAACACAAAATCACATATAAATTAAATTCATGTTAAATAATCATAGCATGTGCAAAGTTTACACAGAGTTACTTGATAAACAGATGTGAAAAAGCTCTCAAGACTGTTCTGTACCCCCGTACAACGCCTTGTATCGATGAAGTGACACTGAGGAGAGCCATGCCCTCTGTTCTCATTCAAGTTTCCAACTTACCGGGGTTGTCTTTGGCAACAAGACCTTTGGAAAAGTCACTGGGCGTGGGGGAAGTGCGGCTGTCGCGCTTGGCCGCGTCCAGGTTGTTGCAGTATTCCCACCTCTTCTGCTGCAGCTCCTGGAGCCAGTAGGTCATGTCCTGCCGGGTGGCAGCCTGCAGGACACGGAAAAACAGCGCTGGTGAGATCTCTGCATGCCCCTGCTGCATCAACACAGCCATTTCCAGTAAATTATAAACCCAGCAGAGAGAATCAGCGCATCTCCGAGATAACAACACTCAAAATCAGCATCGTTTAAAGGAAATAACCAGGTGTCCCTTGTGCTCATGCCCATCCAGGATTCTCAGGACATAAGTTTTCATTAGAAGTAATCTCATGCATTCCTTTCCTTCAGTTTTACAGTCAAACTTTAGAAAATGCAGCATCATCTTTTATTTTACACACAAACCATCTCTCTCTCTCTCTCTCTCTCTATATATATATATGCTATATATAACTACATATAACATATGTACTATATGTTACATGAACATATAACCACATATAACTACAAATGTACTATATGTATATATAATGAATTCATATATATATATGAATATAACTACAAACCTATATTATGGGGAAAAAATCCTATACACGTTCAGGAATATTCCCATTTTCTTTTAACTCGATTTCTTACCAGCAGAAACCAACTAATTAATAATGCATTGCAATGCCTCTTACTTTAATGACTAAATCTACATACTGTATTTCCTGAGGATCCCAGGAGCTAACCAGCTTCTACAGAAAAATTGTATTTAAAAAATAATTCCAACATTAATGCCTAACCTACAAGACCACAGTCAAAATGTGAACGGGCAGTAAGTGAGGAGGAATTCGAACACACCTTGAATCAGAGCTGCAAGTAATTTTAAAGCATGTCAAATGACAATATACAAATACCAAGAAGAGAAGTGAAGGTATCTGACACTGCAGGTGCTCTCACGGAAAAATTATTGTTATTTCAACACACATACTCAGTCTAGGACAAGCACCTGACCTGGTGACGTGGACTGTTCAGGAACAAAAATTAACACTGATGAGAAGACCCTTTCCTAACTCCTTTGGCTTGTTAGCACATGGAGTACTTCTCTTTTAGCCAGCCTTTCTCCTCCTCCCAAAGTGAATGATGCCATTATCAGTGGAAAAGGTGACTATGTTGATTCTTTAAAGACAACCTACTTTCTAAAAGTTTCCTGCTCTGTTCCTCACAACTTAAGAGGGCACCTGTGCAAAGAAAGCACAGCTGCAAAAGAATGGAAAGCAACAAACATCACACATTTCCTTACCAAAGCATACAGTTTGAAGAGCTGCATAAAGACAGCAATGGCGCAGAATTGTCTTCATTTTTCACATGAGAATAATTCCAGTCTAGTAAAACTGAAGATTCATTTGCCATTATATTTTGGCCCAAACAGCAGCCAATGACAAGACAAAGCACAAACAACAAACTGATGCTTCCCTAGGGTGTTCTCTCTAGCTCAGCAATTTGCAGTCTCAGTTTAGCAATCAGAGACAGATTTTTATTTTACCTTTTGGCTCTTTGTACCCCTATGAGCTTTAACATCCATGACACCCTACAGCAAATGTCAGCAAAGCACCATTCAAGGAGCTTAAACAGAAAACCTCAGCTATTCCTGGAGCTCCAGCTCCTCTCCTCTCATCATGCACATAGTAGGATACAATATATAAAAATCAAATAAACATTCATAAATCAAGTAGTGAAACAAGCAAGTGATAAATGAGGACAGTTCCAAGTTAGCTGGTAAGAAAGATATGTAATCAAGATACTTCTAATCTGAAATGGAAATCAGCTTCATATATTCTTTTTTGCTTACTCACAGGAAACCAGAGAAAACCATTTCCCTCATAAAAAATCAGACAGGGTAAAGAATAATGGAGAAGGTCCGAGAGCTGGAGTCTGGGAACTGTCCATCCCCACAGCCACCTCTGGCAGATTGGGAATGACCGGCACAGGAGCCGGCTCCTCCATCTACAGACCACAGTCACTTCTCGCCAGGAGTCCTCGTCTCCCTTTCACCCCCAGCACTACAGGATTTCCTCTGGCGCTTTAGCCAGTGCCAAGGCTTCACTTCTGGTAAATGTGAGCGCTTACACTTCCTTTAGAGACACTTGCATAGGGGGCATGTGAAGCAGAAAACCACCAAGAATTCAAAGCTCTCGCACCAACACAGGATGCAGTACTTAGCTGGTGCTCTCTGCTACCACAACACAGCTAATGAGCCAATCAACCTGCAGCCAATCTAAGTTAATTGGAGATATAACTTCTGCCCATAATTTCTTGAGCTCAATCAACCTCTCTCACAACTGGTCCCATTCTGTTGCCGTCTGATCCATCACCTTCAGAGGACTGTGAATTGGTTTCATTGCAGTTGCTGCTTTTCGATTCCCGGCTGCGCTCGTTCTCTACCGAGCTGCCCAGACACACCCTCAGCTCCCGGGGGATGTTTTTGTTACAGACAGGGCCCGGCAGCAGCGCCCATCCTTCAGCAGAAAGTGCCAAGGTAAACCAGTGCAAGGTTTTCAGACACCTGCTTTAAGTAATCTTCCCAAAAATCACTCAGCGCCCTTCTGCTGCTCCCTGCCTGTTACCTTGCCTTCCTTTCCTCTCATACACAGTCCTCCTCTTCTGGCATCTTCCTCTCCCTTTGAACTGTTTCTTGCTGGGTTTATTAGAGGCATCTCTGTTATTTACAATTAAAAGAGTATCCTAAGAATCTCTTTTAAAATTAGTTTTTCTCTTAAGTGAAGAGCCATACAGTACCATGTAGCTTTCAACTTAAACAATGAAAAATTACTATAATTTATTTTTTAAATTCCCTTATATTCCCCCACTAAGAATGATGATGTAGAACTGTTGCCTACTGATGCAGATATGACACAAACAGAATAATTATTTGAGGAAAACAATGCACTGCCATCCTCTATCTGGACCTACTAGTGGAACATGTATGCCAACATTAAACACTTTAAAGGAAGAGGCCAAAGAAAGCCAACAAGCAGACCTTGCATTTTGAGAAATCTCATGAAAATTCTTGCTATATTTCTGAACACAAACTCTCCCTCAAGCTACTTTGTAAAAAGGGAACATCAGCAGCCAGTTTGCATTTCTTAAGATTCAATATTCTTGCTATGTTCAAACAGCTAATACCGAGCCGGATGGCTTCTTCTGGAGGGCAACCCAACTTCCAATTAAAGCACTGCTACTACTAACCAGCAAAGTTTAGAGCAGAAAGCATCAGCTTAGACAGCAAGCGCCCTCAGCGCTGAGCTCCCTCCTCTGCTGTGTCAGGCCCTGTGGCAAAACTGTTCACGCTCAACATCACTGATCACTGCTGCATCCCTCAAGGTCACTGACAAACTACAGCACCACTCCTAAGGCACTCTCAGTTCAGCAAGTTTGGTGTCCAGTGCTTTCAAGCACCTGAAATCTGCAGTGTCTGGAAGGTTCACACTTGGCTAATAGCCCAGATTTATTTCTTTTTCTTCTTCCACAACTGTGCAATTTCTGTTCCACTCCCACTTCACCACTGTTCATAGAGAAGTTACCCACACGTAAGGGACCAGACACACAGTCCAACATCACTGGCCAGAGTTCCTTTGTTCCTAAAGCAAGCAAAATGTATCACTACAAGACACTGCTTTAAAAACAAGTGATAAATGCTGCCTTTGTTCATTTATATATATTCATAATGCTAATTATTTCCCCCCTTAATGCAAGGCCTTGCTGTGCAAACATGGCAAAACGTTCACTGGATTGTATTAGCAGCCTTCTGTACTACAGCATGTATTTGCATGCCTTTCCATGAAAATATTCTCAAACATCATTTATCCATAATTCATACAGCACACAATTTTCTGTGCTCCTTTACCTAAAGGGATGGTACCTGCTCTATACATTTAAATAGAAAAGGTTTTTAGACACACTTAGCTTCTTCTGCTCTATCACGCCTGTTGGAAATGTACAGAAAAAACACAATTACACAAGTGGCAGGCTGGTTATCTACAGCTCTAAAATATTAACGTTTTGCTTTATTTGCTGTAAAGGCTGCAGCGTATTTTTTCCAAAATTCTTATCTGGGAAACAAAGCTAGAGTACATAATAGAGTTCTCAGCTCCCATTACCCGAGAGAAAGCTGAGCAATCCAGGAGCTGGGATCAATACACTAACAAGAAACGGAGATATTTTAAGAAATAATGCATTCCTCAATAGCATCATCAGTTCAATCTGAAATTACAGTAGCTTATTTTTTATTGCTCTTCTCAGTCTATAACACCAAATGAGAAAGGCCAGATCACAAGATGTGGAAATTTTGAACAAGCAGCAAACTGAGGAAAACAAAGCATGTGAGTTACTGGCTGAAGAATACATTTTACTTGACTTTATTCCTCGTGCTCTGTGTGTAATGTTTTCTCGGTAGATTGAATCACATTTGTTTTTAATGGGGGCTGGATTGGAGGGGGAGGGAGAGGGGTTGGGTTGTTCGGGTTCTTTTCATTTACCCTCTTGAATTAATTTGCAATTCTACATATACCTAAGTGAGCTGAAGGATGTGTTTAAAGGCCTTAAAGAACTATCATGTTGGACAGAAGAAAATTGATTTCAGCTGCAAAAACCTCATTCCTCGGTGAATGACACGGCTACAAAACGCCAGCGAGTCCTGCAATATCCCTTAAGATTTTCATTAACTCCTTCCTCCATCTACAATGTAACAGCAGTTTTATGGACAATCACTTGATAGCTTTAAGGCATCGCAACACAAAATGATCTTTTTCTGCTAATTGCAGAAATTAATTCTTAAACGGCACCATTTCTCAGTCCGCATAAGGGAATCATGAAGAAAGATCCAATTTATGCAACTCAAGAGCACCTGAAAAAATTAACACATAAAATATGGGCAGAGTAGTAACATCACAGACCAAAATACAGCAATAAAAATAGGAAAAAGAAACCCCCCCTAAGTCTTACATGTGTGTTTCAGTGTTGAGGATGATTTGTGTCTTCATGACACACCCAAGGCTGCTTCCAAAATACTGACAGACAATTTATTACGTGAGGGCAGACAGCATTTCACACTGCAATCCTAATCACAAACCCCGTGTTTCTCAATAAAAGCCCTCCTGTTCAAAAAGCACCCTCAACACAACATTTTTCTGAAGACTGCCACATAAAATCACAAATCACTAGATACTAATTAAAACAAACAAACTACCCTCAAACTATTGAAAACATGCTTAAACCAAGTCTGCAGTTTTAACGTCCATACACAAACACTCGGGCTATAAAGACAGATTCATTGAAAGTAGTAAAATCTTTTACAGCTATACAAAGGTAGTTTTTACCCGTGATTGCACGCAACTGATACACTGCTTTTACCTAAGCAAATATAGTTTAAATTATTATTGCGTTCGTTTTCCAGGTAAATTAATTTTTTATTCTCCAGTAAAGCCTGTTAATGAGTCTGTATTTTGACATTTATACTCATCAAAACAGAATGCTGGAGAGTTTGATACAATCGTGCTCCATAGGCCCAGCATGCTCCCAGTCCCGTTATGACTGCTCAAATCTCCACTCTCAAGCAAGTGTGTAAGAGGTATTTTCCAGTATTCAAAAGGAAGTTCTACTGTTTAATACTTCATGGATTATGTTCTAATATTAAGAACGTTGCTCAAGAAGTACACAGATAATGTGAAAAGTTACATTCTATGCAGAAGAACATTCCTGGAAGGCCACAAATCTGCCTTCACAGAATTAAAAAAGAACGGATACTCAGAAGAATTTATTTCTTCTTTACTGAGTCAAAATGGTTTCCCTGTTCGGTTTTTTTTTTCCCCTAGGCATGACAACAGAGAAAAGATATGTTAAATAATCCAAACATTTACCTCTCATCCTACGGAGATCTGAGTCCTTGAACAGACAATGCGATAAGCAGCCTCTGCTACTATGAGGAAACAATTCTCCCTCCTCTTCCTTCCTCCCAAAGCAGCCCAGACGCAGACTCCTGCCACGCATCATCTTTTCAAAATAAACACCCCAAAACTGAAACCCGACCACTCCCTCCAAACTTCCAAAACTCCAAACCACCACATTTCTTCGGAATTTTTTT
>VWZN01019257.1:25991-70546 GCA_013396955.1 Regulus satrapa | reverse complement strand
CACCGTCCCGCCGCTTTCCAGCGCTTTACTGACCGAATCAAGTACAGTGCTCCAAATGATACCTCGGCCTGTGATCCCATTAAAACCTTTCTCTTGTAGCCTCGTGTAGTCTCCCATTCCGAACCCTGTCCCTATCCCCGAGCCCAGCATCGCAGCAGCAAGATTGGGAAAAAATATACGGAAAAATATATGGAAAATGCAGGTGCGTCCTTGTGTTTTACAGAGATTAGGCTTGTGAATGACTACAGACCAAACTCTGTTTTTCTTTCACTGAAATGTCTAGCATTTTTTGGGCTCTAGGGAACTTTTGAAATAGGAAACTTGACTGTGAAGACACCAGGCTGCCACAGGGAGGTACATATATCTTCATTTCTCCATGAGTTTGGAACACAGTATATGCATCTTTCCTTTAAACATACCTAATGCTCTGGTACTAATACAGAAAATACTCTGATGTGGCATATTCATCAAAAAATGGGAGGAGACTTTTCCATGTTTAATGACATACAGCTTTTCATTCTCACCCTTAAACACAGCAAGGAAGGTTTGCTGTCAAAATAGTTGAAGCTGATACATGCTCTGGTGTTTTTTGTTAGTATAATACTATTTATGAAATAGCATCTGACCGAATTTTGACAGTTTGGAAGTTCCAGTTATCCAGAAATACTTACTCTGCCCTCATTTCTAAATGCCTTACTGAATTTCTCATTAAAACTTAACTGTCTCATCAACCAGAAAATATTTTCATTCTGTGGTAAAGCATATAAAGGATATAAAGTACCTGAATATTTAGCATGGTTGTCCACAGCTTCTGCTTGGATGTTGGCACAAAGAACTGCTGCATTCCTCAAGTCCTCTCCTGTGGCTGTCACCTCTTGACAAGAAACATGCAAAGTGAGGAGACAGCCAGTGTTCTGCTAGCAGGAAAACATGAGTGGTTTGTTATAGGAAATAAGGCATGGAAGTTACCTCCCCATCGGCTCACATGACATAAGTGTGATCCACTGAAAGACTACACATTGCAAATTAAGGCTAGATCTTTTTCTTTTGGGATTCTTTTAGTAAATGTGGACAGTAAGAAGGGTTGATCCTGCCTTAATAACAGGTCAGTAATGTGGTTTTTTTTCTATATATACTGCTCAGTCTCTTCTTCCCCATCCTGGGTTGATGCTGAATTGTATCCCCATTCACCTATTTAGCACAGAAATAGGTTTTGTACCTGTGAAACCGGATTTGAGAGTGAAGGGGGGAGAAGGAGAAGCGGTGGAACGTGTGAGGCGGTTGTTTTCAAAACATCAGGACCAGAGTGCTGAGCTTTCCTTCACACACAGCTTGTGTTGTCTGCGGTGCGGATGGTGGCCGATTGCTTTCTGTTAGTTTTTCGCTACCTGAGGCAGAGAAGTTCTCCACACTTTTGGGTTTTGTTGTTTTTCTGTTGTTTTTGTTGGTTTTTTTTTCTTTTTTCTTGGAACTGTTCGAGCCTGCTCTGGACAAAAATCCCCGAGCTCACCCCTGTGGCCCACCCGGGCATGTTCCAGCCCCAGAGGGACTGAAACAGACCCAGGGAGCCGAGCTGCAGCCCAGGTCATCTCTCCGAGCGGCTTGGAGAGGCTTTGTTGTTTGATATGGTTCATTTTTCTGTGCTGAGGGGTGCTTTGCCTGTTAAAGAAACAGTTTTTTTCCGCTTCTCCCCGAGCCGGTTGGGGGACTGGCCGATTGAGTCCGTTTTCTGGAGGCTTTGTCTCAAATTTGCCCTAAACCAGGACATTCCCCAAAAACCAAGCATTCATCATGCTCTTAGTTAGCAAGAGCCATTTGTCGGAGCATGAGTTACAGGGGAAACACTGATTCCCTTTAGAAGCTGCCGCTTCCTTATCTCGTTCAGACAAGCGCCCAGCACACGTCCCTGATCTGTCACATTATCTCATCGCTGTAATGAGCCTTGTTCTCTGGGTGCTCAGCACTATCAGTGATTACTGATCCTGCAGCAAATCAAAGAATCACAGGATCCCCAAATCCTCAAAACTTTTGCTGTCAGTACCTCTCTTTCCTTACTACACTCCTAGCAGGAGAATCCCCTAATTTCCCCTAATTTCACAGCTGATTCATCTTCCCCTTGTTGGGAAACAAGTTCCTTATTTCATGCATGCCGGTTTTTCACAGATCCAGAGGTGGACTGGCAAATAACAGCAACTTATCTCTAAGCTGTTGTGGTGAATATAAATGAAACCAATATTTTTACCTGCTTTTTCTTTTCATGTTTTCATGTCCAGGATGCATAGATGACATTCTACTGCTAACAGAGGTCTAGAAAGCAAATAAAAATAGCATATCACAAGAGCAAGGTTTGCCTCCTGCCCAGAGGCCAGGGTAAATGAGGCTTTTGGTATGAACATACCTTCTAAGCATAATGCAACAGGAACCCAATACTGCACACAGTGAGACAGCTGTTATACTCCCAAAAGGACCACAAATCTTGTCAAACATGAAAATACTTGAAATCCCCTTTTATTCTGGTGTGGTTTTCTCCCCTAAAAGTTAGCTAGTATTTTAGTTACAGCACTTTTGGCTGACAAGGCCAGTAACTCCAGATTTTTAAAAAATGTATTTACTCTCAAAAAGTTGACACTGGTCTAACTTGTTATAATTGTAGTGATTTCATCTTATAATGAATATGAGCATTCATGGTTCCTGAATAAGTCCACATTTGTTCTGAAAAAAAGGTAAATATGCAAGAAAAATAAATTCTATCATCAATATGGAGGCAAAGGGAATATATCTTGTGTCTGTGCCAGGCTCATGCTGTCATGTTTACAGAAGTGCAGGAAACATCAATAAATAAAGCAGCACACCTGTACTGTGCTTTTGATTAAAGTGAGATCATAACTCCAAAATTAAAGTCGCTGAGAGCATACATTGCTTCTTCTCCCAAAACAGATGATGCCTAGATAATTTAGAGCAAAGTTACAAGGTGCTTATATAGCTTGAGTTATATCAATATAACCTGATATATTTATATAACCTGATGTCAATACAACTTAAATAATGACTTTTTATACCTACATAACCTGAATCATAACTTTTATACCTGTATAACCTGATATAAATAACTTCCTATACCATGTAGTAGCTAGTTGCTTAATGCTGAATAGACAAAAAAACCCCCAAAAAAACAACAAAAAAAAAACCCATTAAAAAAACACCAGGAAAANNAAAAAACAGGAAAAAAAAAACACCAAAAAACCCCCCACAAAAAACCTTCACCAGGTTTAGCTTTAGAGATAGACAAGTATAGTACTAAGGAGAAATTGGCAAGTGCAAAGCCAGTTAGTCAAAAAACAAAGAATTTAGGCTGGTTAAAACCAGAGAGACCAAGGAGAACCATAACTGTGCGTGCTCCAAAGACAAAGTTGAAAAGTTCAGATGCAAAGAAGACCTTGGAAGCCTTCATCAAAGACCCCTGACGACCCCACAGCTGCAGAGGCGCAAACACAGTGCAAAGGAATTGTCTGACAACCATGAGATCATACTGTGTCAATTAATTCTGGAGCATATGTGATGATGTTGTAGGGACACAGTAACACTAAGGAATAGTTACTGTACAAATAAATATACCACAGCACTTGGCAAGGGTGGGTGAGTTGGGTGGATGTGTCCCACTCACCCCCAGCACTGCAATAAACAAATACCTGCTCTGTAGACATCCATTTATAGACATGGACATTTATTTCCAGCTTGTCTTTCAGGCATCACAGAAAGCAAAAATTACTTTGGCTCTTGTCTGATATCTTCTGAGAAGTAGGGATTCCATTAGAGATGAACCCCAGAGTTTTCAGAGCTCACACAGAACATCCTTTGGTCTTTTCTTTCCAGAACAATGGAACTACAGACAACTGGCCCTCTCTGTTCCTCTCCCACACAGTGTCAGCCCAAACCTGCATGCTGAGATGTGGGATAAACTGTTACTTTTACTCCATTTTAACAAGCATTTTGCAGGTTCCTGCAAAATGTTATCTAGGACTGTCACTGCCAAGACAAGTACTGCAGCCCTGCTATAGCCTATGTGCAGTACATGCATATTGTATCACACATTATTTCAAAGGCTGAATGGTTTTGGCCTACTATAATTTAAATTATTTGAAGGTAGAGAATGAGAAAAACTGTCCTAAGCTTTTTCTTTAACCAAGAAACATGCAAAGTATTTTTCCAAATGACTGTTTCTGAAGCAGTCTGACATGTCATTCTACATCCCCCTTCCTCTCAGTCACCACAAGTCCATGAAGAACATCAGAATATACTCTTTCCTTCTAGGCAAACAAGTCAGCCAAACAATTCCATGGGCTCTTTTAACTGCTAGCAATGTTTCATTCTCCAGCATTATTCCTGAAGCACTAAATGGTGCTCCCTTCCTCTTGCACATTCACCATTTGTGCTCCCCTCTCAAAATGGAAAAAAAGATAAAAGCTGTGGATAAGAAGGGAAACTTATCTGCAGTTTCTGATTCAGTAGGAAAGATCTTATTGAACTTAATTTAACTGTCTAACAGTAGTTGAGTATATGACAGCATTAACACATGGGTTTACTTTTATTTGCTGCTATTGCACTGCATTTTAGCAAGAGCTCTTCACTAGGAAAAAGCAACAATGATACAATTCAGTGAATGGCAGAATTGATTTCTAGCTGGACATCTGTAATCTGACTTGTGAAGATATCCAGGCGGGTTGGTAGTTGTGTAGAAGAGAAAGAGTCAAACCAGACCCCTTATTAATAGAAAAGCAGCAGTTACTTAACTGTGGCAAGGAGCTGAGTAATCCATGTGCACACAATCCTTGGTCTGTGAGCATCCATGGGGATCCCCACTGGCTGGAGAACTGCTACAGGACTTGGCAGGTATGCTGAAGAGGAAAAGCAGAATTTTGAGTACTGTTGTAGGGATTAAATGATTAATGGGTAAGAGATAATTACACAATTAATAAAACACAATTATTCCAGCTGCATACAGTGTATTTTACTTTTATACAGATTTTTTTCTTCATCTTATTACATAAATGGATGTATTTCCATGTCATACTTCATTCCTTAGGAGAACCAAATGTATACATACAATGGGGATTTACTGAAGTGTCCAGTAAAAAGAAAGATTCTGTGATCACCAAGATCTATGTCTGATTACGACTGCTAAACAGCAGTTATGCAACCCATCAATGTCTTAATTTGTGCTTGCTTTCAGCACATTTCAGAGGCCCAGACAGTTTTCTAACCTGTCAATCACACTGTGGCCTTTCTTCCTGACTTTCTTACTCATTTCTTGGTACACTGTAGCCTAGCTTACACCTTTCCATTGTATTAACTGCAACCTTGGAACTGCATTTCTTCAGCAGCTCTCAAAGTTCCTCCTTTCCATGTACAGTAGCTGTGGACCACTTCCCTCCCTCCTTTTACCCTGTAACAGAAACCTCTTCAAAGACAGAACAGCTCATGGCTGAGGCTTCATGCTGATGTCAGATAATTGCAGCCATGGGAATATTGAGAAACCTCCACTGTCTTGTTCCAGTCATTTTTTCCCAGGAATTGCTGGTAGGAACAAGCCCAGGCAACGTGTGTGCCTCCAGTGGATGCTCCTGGACTTTAAGCTACAGTTTACACCCAGTGCCACCAGCACACACTGTTGGAATTCTTATCCAGACACACTTTTCCAATTTCTTACCATTTTATCTTCACTTTGGATGTCCATCTCACTGAAGGCTGATTCCTCTCCCCAGTTTTAAAATAATTAGCTGAGGCTTAAAGCTGCAGTGGTAAATTCAGTATAATCCACAGATGAAAGGTGTGTTGTGAGTGAGAGATCCGTTCCTTCCAGTTCCCATCTAGTGTCAATGGAAAAGCAGCAGATAACAATGGAGAGCAAATCATTGCAGTGTTTGAACTTTGCAGGATGAATTCCAGCCTAAATGCTTTGGACAGGAACTTTTCTGTTGGTGGAGACCATGAACTGCTTAACATACTTGTAAGTATTAGCTAAAAGTTACATCAAACAGTCACACCAGCTCTTTGCAAATAAGCTTTCTTCAAATCCTTTTAATTTTTGGATTTTTAACTCTATGACAAGTTCATTAATCGCCTTTCAATAAATTAATCAAATATTCTAGTAAAGGATGATTGTATTTGTTGAAGACAAATGGGATCAAAAATCCCTGCAGATGGTTAACTGAAAGACATGTATTTTTTAAAATAAAAAGCTATAACAGATATAATCTGAACTAAAAATAGAGAGATTCAGCCAGACTATTTGGTCTAGAATCCAGGCTACATTTGTCACAGGAAAATTATTTTGCAGGAAATCTCAATTGCTATTTGTTTCCCCTCAAGACAAACATTACCAGAGCAGCTTTTCCTGTGGTTTTCTGTTTTGGAATTCCTGTTTGTGACTTTGTAGAAAGACAGGAAGCACATGGACAACTGAGGAAATACAGATTCGAGAGTAAGTCACAACATTTAAATCTGGAGCCAAACTAACCCCAAGTCCTGTCCCACAGAAGTCCCACATTTATAAAGATGAGGAAAAAGATACCCTATTCAAAGCAATTAATAGCTCTAGCAATCATTTTTGTTTGGAATCTTCTGAGGGCTTCAGGGAGTTAAACTCAAGCATTTACCAGAGCAGCTCCCCAGTCACAAGACTGCTGTGTACTGACATAACCCAGATATTTCCTGCATGCAACATCTACACACAGAAGCCTTTGGTGAGAAAAGGAGTATTTCAAGTATTGTGGTCTGCAAAGGAAGCAGAAAGTGCCCTTGACTCTCTTTCCTTTGGCATACCCTTATTTTTCCCCTCTTTTAGTGAAATATAAAAAGAATTAAAGGCCACAAAGAATCACATTTGTAGATTATTGGATCAGACATCAATTAAATAATTCCACCTGCTTTATATCATAGATAAATAGGATAAGGAAAGGTAGAAGGTTTTGTAGGGTTCCAAATACAGGTCACTGCATCAAGCTTCCTGTGTTTCATCGGCATTCATAACGCCTCCGTTTCATTTTACTAAGTCGAGGTTAATTCTAGGTTCTTCTCATATAACAAGCTCAATTTTCTCTGCATTGTTATTTTCCAGAATTCAACAGAGGAACTGCAGAAACACTGGGGGTTGTACCCCATCTCCACTGAAGATGTAAATAAGAGAGAACCTTCAAAGGACACACTGATATTTTCAAAAGGATATAACAAATCTGAGATTTCTCCCCAGAAGGAGTTTGGTCAAAATATGATGATTCTGTTTAAGAGATATGGAGATACTGTTTAAAGTATTTCCTCTGGCTTTCCCAGAAATTTTTTTCTGTCAAATGCTTACTCATAATGCCAAGGGCAGTGGCATTAGTGAGCAATCTGCAGCCTCTTTGTGTACAGTGTCCTCATTTCAAGCAAGCAAATTAGAGGGAATGTTAGCTGAGTTCTGCACAGTTTTACAGGAGACCAAAATAAAGTGAGAACTCTGATGCCTGTATTCTTTATGAGAAGTCCTGCCTCCAGGGTGATGTGAGGAACAGCCCCCCCCAGAAAGGGGATGAGATGCCTATGAAAAAGCTGGATTTGGCTTCTAGACAGATGAATACTTTCCCAGACTAAACTGTAAACCATTTCAGACAAATAAACAGAACCACCTTGTACCTGCTTGCTCAGAACTCCACATGAGGGACCAAACCAAAGTCTTCAATTACCACCCCTTCACCCAGCAGCTACCAATTACCAGAGCTGGTCGGTGTGCAGAGCACAGGGCAAGCTTGATCCCTACTGAATTGCCCAAGCTGTGATTAAGCCCACAGCAATGAGTTGCCTTGCTCCTGGCAGGCTGCCACATCCACTGATTTCAGTGGAGAAAAGTTACAGTTAGAAAAGGAGGAGGCTGGCCTGGTGCCCACAGCCCTCTTCAGCAGAGTTAAACCACTCTACCCTACATTTGCAAGCACATCTGGCCCCAGGCTGCCTGTGCAGGAGCTGGAGAGCAGGGTACAGATGGTGCCTTGTGCTCGTGAGCGTGCACTCGGCAGCCACGGAGCCTGTACCTGCAGAATGGCCACAGTGGCACTCGGGGCTTCGTGCAGGAAAACATCTGGCTCTGAGCAGCTCCCAGCTGGGAAAGGACAGGGGGAAGAGCTCCTCTGCATTGCAACTGCAGGGTACCCACAGCTGGCACCTGGGATCCTTACTGCTCCTGCAGCATGAGGCAGCCAAAGGGAAAGGGCAGCGGGGAATTTCACTTGGAGTTCTGACTGTAAAATGTCTTACAGACAAGAATGGCAGAGCTTGGAGTTAAATAAAGGCACTGTTATCGGAAATGCTGGTGCTCTTTGAATTCTACCAAGAACAGTCTCCTCTTTTTCCCCACCAAAGAGAATGTGATAGTCACTCAGTGTCACTGACATCTCTACAAAACACCCAAAACTGCAAAATTATACAGACAAATCTGTTCATGTATTCTATACTTCTGTGTGAGACACATATCTTCTTAAGGGCATGAACAATTAGAATTTTATTACCTTTAATGTCTTCCTCATCAAATTTCCCTCCATTGTCTGTCGTAGATGAGGTATATTGGGCAATAACATTATAAACTCTTCGTAATCTTGCTGTTATTTCAGCCCAAATTGATTTACTGGGGATTCTGAGCTGACAGGCAGAATATTTCACATCCACACTCTACCCTACTTTATATTCTGTTATTTTAGAATATAACCTATTCAAGTGTCTAGAATATGATTTTTTACAATTCCAGCAAGAAATTATCTTTTTAATTTTTAATGTACATTTCAAATTTTTTGGGACTTTACTAAAACATTTTTATTAATATGCTGTTGGGAAACACAAAACTTTCTCTGCAATTATGTGCAGTATTAAAATCAGTAATTAACCACATATTTTATATCTGTGGCATCATAGATTCTGTAGCGTATCCTGTATTTCAGGAACATTTAAACTGTTAAATGAAGTGATAAAGTTATGACTTGCTATGGTGGTGTGGTGCCACCTTGTGAGGTTTCATCATAAGTGCCTCTAACGTGCACAGAGAGATAAAAATTAGCCCTGGGAAGAAAAGGACAGGAGACTGTTCCTCTGTGACTGCAAGAAATTGCAAGAAATTCCAGCAATGAGCCTGTTGACAAAGAGGAGCATGTGGTTATTGGTTAAGAAAAGAGCATTCAGCATTTTAAGATTACATTTAAAGGGCATGAGAGGACACAAAGAATTGCAGCAAAACTTCAAGTACTTTCCCCAACACAGATCCAATTACAGACATGAGTTAATTTCTCTGAAGTCAGCAGTTACTGGAGATTAATGTGGAAGTAATGAAAATCAGATTTTGGCCTGCAGGCTCTTGCAAATCCTGGCTTACAGTATGTCCTTAAAACGGTGATCAGCTCAAATAACCACGTTATTTCTTACTTTTTGATACAGTTTTTTTTTAACCTTCACAACTTTTTTTTGTCCCTAAAATGTTTTAACTGTATATAAATGAGAGATCACACATAGAGCTCTTTTTATAGAGGCTTTAAGTAACCATACTAATTTTAATTTGTCCACTTTTGAAGGAATATAGTAATGCCTGTTTCACACTTTTCTGCAATTCAAAATGTACGTCCTCTTGCTTTTGGGTCAAATCAGAAACTGTTTTAAATCTAAACCTCTTTTACTGTTTCAGCTTTTCTCCACACGGCCTGATCGTTCTTTTAGAGTAAGGCTGGCTGAAGAAACAATTGCTAGAGAATCTGTTGGATTGTGCCAGTAATACAAGTGCCAAAGGCCAGCAGGTTTGGTACCTCGTGACTGGATTGAATTCGCTTCACGCTGAACCACTCACTCAACAGCCTTGCTATAAGAAAAGTGCCAGTGTGGAGAATCCAGCTACGGGGAACTGATAACACCAGGCAGACACAAAGCTCTTCAGAAATCCATCTCTCACCTTTGCCATCAGTACTCACCTACCACGAGGCAGTGCTGAAGGATGGAGTGCACGGGTCTCTCTCAAACGCCAGGGACACGCAGTGCTGCTCCCGTTTTTGTCGTAAATCGGTAAAATAAATAAAGGCAGATAGGACAGCTGCACACATTTGCATCTGCAGGATTTTGCAATACTGATACAACTCGTATCTGTTGAGACAGGAATATTTCTCCACAACGTACTCCTCGTTTCTTTGTCTCTTTGTTGCTCAGCTCAGGTGGATGACTCCAAGGTCAGACATCTGGCTGCAAGCTGCAGTGTCTCCTAAGGGCTTTGTGACATTTAGCCAGGGAGGACCCAGGGAAACAAATACTGAACATTTCCAAAGCCTCCTCCTCCTCCAAGAGGAGAGTATGCGATAACTCAAGAACGACACAGTGCCAGGAAAACAGGAATTGTAGCAAATAACAATCTTAACACAGAGAAAAACGTTGGTGCCAAAAGGGACTGACCTGTGTCATCAGCACCAGATCCTTTTCGTCTGGATACCAAATCTTGCAACCTGGTATTTTACAAATACATCCTAATCATATCCTCCTACGCACTTCACAAGGCTTCCAAGGTTAAATGTCAGTCTTTTTTTTCAAATTAGGCTGGTGTTTTAATTAATAGAAAGTAATTTTACCATAGTATCTCTTAACACCAATGTCTTGCAAATAGTTGGAATCAGCCGATATATTTAACTTAATCTGCTCAAAATTAAAAACACGCTTGAATCTCTTTTTACTCAATCAGAACTGAATATGAGGACTGATTTTTGTTAATTTTAACTTGGGTAAGGGAATTCAGGTTTTAAGTTCTTTAACTAAACAGAAATCAGTAGGAAGAAACATTAAAATGCTATAAACATCACTGAACATGATAGGTCTAAGATACTATTGAAAATAAATGTTATTACTAACATACAAGTGTCATTTTCACCGTGCAATCTTAGACACATCTGTCCTCTGTATACCTTGAATATCCAAAATTTCCACTGAAACTCTTAATGTACATGCATACTGCTAGAAAAACATTTCTGCTTTATTCATAGTGTGTAAATCTGAACAGCAAGCTACCCTGCAAGCTCCCCACACAGAAGAGTTTCCAAGGCAGATAGGTATCATCATCCCTACAGCAATTATAAACAGGTTAGGTTCTCTAACATTTTTCTATACAACATATTTCATCCTTCTAAAGATTTAACTTTTTAGTAATTGGAGTGATGATCAGAAAGGAAATTAGTATGTGGTTAGCCTAAAAATTCTCAAAGCACAACAGAATGCTTCAAAAGTTTTAATTGTGATGACTTTGGTACAGAAGCCATGTAAGTGACAGAGCCCTTCTATTGACTGTTAGAACAGTAATTAATACACATATGATTGTCTTCAGGCCCCAGTACCTAAACAATACTGGAAGTAAAACAAAACAAAACAACCCAAAAGGATCTAGCTGATTTCCAGCTGAAGGGGGAAAAGAAACATAGAACTGCATTCATGCCTTTAATGGGAAAGATTGCATAGCTTGTTCAGAAAGAAAATATCTTTTCATGTCCTTAATAGTAGTTCTGTGCTTCTTCAATTTCTTCATGAGTTACAGATGATCATGTACCTCCATTCAACATTATCAGCCCATAGAATGAGTAAAATGCAAGAGCCCCTTTGAGAATAAGGACACAGTTTTAACATCTGTCTTGGGAAGAAATTAATCACCTACGCAGTTATCATATACAAAAGGCAAATATTTCAAGTTTTCAAAGGACAAAACGATCAATAAAATATTGGTTGAAGGTAAGCACCAAACCCAGCAGTTGCCATTTCGGTGGCTGAAAAGCAAACCTGGGCTGTGGTTGCCTTCAACACTGGGAGCTTGATCTCGACTGCAGCTCTTTCACCTCAGGTACTTTCCATGCAAGATCCCAGCTGTTCAACACAGTGATAGAGGCATCTCATTATGTAAGGCCTGTGCTTTCTTTCAAATGCTCTTGGAAAACACACCAAAGCTACTCTTTCTCTCAAAAAAAAATTTTTTTTTGCACTTTTAAGAGCAGTATTAAATACTCATAAATATAAAAACTCTGTGGAAATACCTTTAATAATATTCTAATTCTGTCTGTTAAAAAAAAAAAAAAAAAAGAGGGGGGAAAAAAAGAGAAACCACAATCCAACAACAAACCATATTTGCCAGGGTGCTTGGCCAGCAGTGAAGATAAAAATGTGTCTGTTCCAAATATCCCGCAGATCACATGATGCTTCTGTCTCTTGGTGGACCAGAATTATTTCAGTACTTTCTGCTGAGTTCTAAGAAGCCCTCATTAGAGGACAAAAGCCCCTGGATTGCCTGAGATTCAGAAAGGCTGGACTGGCAGAAACATCTTCAGATGCGTATGTGGAAAGTACTGAAAAGAAAAAAAAAAAAAAATTAAGACATTGAAACACATTTGTCACTATGCAAAAAATTTTCCTTAAAATACAAAAAGGAAGTTTCTGTGTAGAAAAGAAACCAAACAAACCTACTTTCTTTTGTTCACAAAATGAGAAGATAAAATATCATAGGAAAAAATTACACCTTCTGAAAACATTAACTCGGGGGCCAAGCTCTGGCTGGTTTAATCCAATACTGGATTAAATCAAGTGTGAATTTCCTAACTCATTTGATGTAGAGCAGAGCTAGGGGTTTTCCAATGGCACTTCTGCTGTGGCACAGCATTTGGATCCTAAGCAAGAGAAACCAGGCAGGTAAAGTTGTTTCTCTTGCTGGGACAAAGAGATGCTGGTTGTCAGCCTCTCTCTGCTCTCCAACACGGGCAAGCAGCACGGCTCACAACGGCCAGCAGGCTTCAGAAGAGCTCCTGACCATCTCAGCAGGACAGGGACACACTCTTTAAAGAGGGGATGCTGAAATTCCACTGTCTGTAGGCAGCAATCTCTTCAATGTCATGACAATATCAACTTGTTCCTTTCTCAACAGACTGAAATGAGAAAGGATTATTACGTATTTTTGTATGTAGACTCTATAATTTTGTTACACTGAAAGAAAACATTTTTGGAACATTTGAGAGGCTGCAGACTTTCTGGATGCATACTCTTCAGATTTTGTTTTACCAAAAGAATACTCTAACCTAATTACAGCTATTAGATTTGAATCAGAGATTCACGAAAGGAAGCCTGGGGTATGTATTTGGATGAGATAAAATTTCAGAGTCACCTAGAAACTTTGTCTCTAGGAATTTATTCAATCTGGGTGACAGTAAAAGACACGCCTGGCACACCAGCATAATCACTATGAGAGGAAGCAGATAGTGATGCAAATAGTTAACTGGCACTATGTTTTTTTAAATAAAATAATTATAAATACCTTGTTCATAATTGAAGAAATGTCTAGAGACTATATAAATCCAAGATCTTAAAAATTTAACTCCCATGCAAGTAATATCTAGGAGCAAAAATCCATCACATTGTATGTGAAAATATTTGAGGCGTGATTCCCCCAAAAAATGCACACAAATCCACCCAACTGGAAATCTATTTATTAGGAAAAAAGTTCTATTTCTATCAGAGTGTCATTTTGGCCTTTGAAGGTTCAGCTTTTTATTCAGAAGTAGCTAAAATAATCTCAGAAAATACTGACAAAAAATACTCCCTTCCACTGTTTCTTTGCTAAGCATCTCTTGCCAATTAGTCACTAGCTCTAATATTAGTCCTTAAGACCTAATTAATCGGCATGTTGGGACAGCCCTATGAGATGCACATTCCCTATGAGGGAGCTTCCTTTATTCAGTAAGGATTGGGGTCACTCCAGTAACTGTCTGGGCAAAGGCCCACAGCTGTTCCAGAAATGCTGCATTTCCAGTGTTTAATGTGTCGACTCCCTGTCTGGTTCTGGCAGCTCCCAGGTTTTACTCATGCCATATTCCTCTCAAACCCCTTACATATTGCTGGAGCACCCTCAGGCATTCAAATAAGCTGAAACTTCCAGGATGATTTATAAAACAATTTCCTGTGGAAAACGTAACCAGTCTTGTAGAACAGAACACTTAGCTAGTGCCAGCTCAAGCTGCCAATGCTTCCATTAAACTACAAGCAGCTTCTTAATGATAACAGTGTTGAGTTAAATAAAATTACTGGGATCAAATTTTCTGAACTAGTAACTGTCATTATCATTTACAGCTTAGTCCAGCTCTTAGGATAACAGCCAACTGCAAAGATGTTCCCTGATTAATGATTAACAGTGTTTTCTTCTAGTCTGGAAAAAAAAAATTCCTCAACGACAGCAGTACAAATCAAGCAACAGACTTTACTGCATCTTCATTTGCCTGACAGCAGTACAAAGCTGGCAAAGGCTGTCTGTAGGAGATTAAACCTACACAGGGTCATTAAGTAAAGGTTTGAGAAAGAAGTGATGAGATAAGGAAAATCAGTCAATGTAGAGTGGATGAATTTCAGCTCATAGCAGGTCAAAGCTGGGATCATGGTGCCAAAGTCAATGTCTGCTGTGGGTGTTAAGGAGGCATGATGTGACAGCTTCAAAAAACCCCAACTTGTGTCAAAAACACGCTTCAAAACCTGAGTGCATATTGCTGTAAGAAGCTGGCCTTCAAAGGTTTTCCACAGACTAAAGAAGATATTTCTCCTCAGTAGCTTCAAATGTCATGTTGATGATGATGATCATTTACAGCTGGATGAAAGCTCTCAATGTTTGTCACAGGTCAGGTGAGCACTGGTCCCACAAGAAAGCAGAGAGAAAAAAGTGTGCTCTGGCTTTGTACAGATCACCTGCTCAAGCAATGGCAGAGCCAGGGATAAAACTTAGCTGCCTGGAATCTTACAGTTCCTCCTTTTATGATATGAAGAGGTGGCCTTGGTGTGGAGAAAAGAACAGAGTAAAAAAATCCTTTACTATAGGTAAAAATCATCTGGGGCCTTGCAAGTTATTCAGCATTTTCAGAAGGCTCTCATACCAGGATGGTATTCTGGGATCAGATATTCAGAAATATTGACTGCCCACAGCTTCACAGCAAAGCCCCTGCAAACTGCAGTTATCCAGCATCTCCAATTGCTCACTGGAAATAATTTTCAAGGTAGCTATGGCTTTGGTTCCTAGGGGTTCCATGTTCACATTCTCAGCAAAGAGATCATGTGTTTCTGTGTATATTTGTAACATGTATACAATATTTACACATATTCCCATGCAGACAGCTGGGATCCTTGCTATAAGCTTAAGAAAAATACGAATTTGAGCTGATAATGGACCAAAATATTTTCCTGAACTACAACAAGAGGGGTGGAGCGGCAGGAAATATGATAATTAAAAGTAATTGAGCTCTTAGTCTTAAATTAGGAAAGCACTGGAATATGCCCTAGAAAAGTAAACTGAATTAGGTAAGAAGTCAACCCCTAATCAATTCTCTAGTAAAATACTTGTGTCTGACACTTCTTTCACTGCACAGTGATATCCTAAAATAACACCCACAAGTATGTAAGAGCCCATTTCTCTTAAAATAATACCTGAGAAAGTCCGGTGCCTTGGAAATCATATTTTCAAAATCTGCATATCCTAATTTGCCATCACCATCCATGTCAGCTTCTTCTATCACTTTCTCACAAACCAGAGTGATTTCCTCTGCTGTGAGCTCTTCCCGGGTCAGCTTATTGAGGGTTTTTTCCAAGTCTGCTTTACAAATGAAGTTATCTGTGTTAAAATCTAAACAACAGAAGAAGCAAAGATCACCAAGTGTCCCAATCATTTATTCCAAACACAAAAAGCACAGCAGAGCCCTTACACACAGTACCATAGATCTTAAAGGCATAGATTGCTTTAAGCTCTCGTGGAGCCATTTCACTGAGCACGGAGAACATATCCACAAAGTCATTGAAGCTCAGACTCCCCTCTCCATCTTCTGAGAAAGACTCCACAATCCTTTCTTTGAAGGGATTCTCCTGTGAAAGAAATATATAGATTGGTATTTGGAAGGTGAAAAAACCTCCAGACTCCCTGGTGATGAATATTTAATTGCATGGTTGGCTCTTTAAAGACAATGTTTGGGGTTTTTTTCCCCAAAAATGCATAAAAACCCCTTACATTTGTATGCTTTAGCAGGAAGTTTCAGTAGTCCTCGCTGCTGCAAGGCACTTCTGGACTTTCATTTTTTACTGATACATGTCAATGCCCAACCTGTGTTTGAAGTGACTAAAAATTCAAGAGATTTAAATAAAATTTAATCTCCACAGAAGATGATCCTGAAATTATTTCTAGCACTTTAGAATAAGACAATATTCTAAAGCCATAATCATGCAAGCAAGCATAAGAATACCTGCTTTATAACGCTGAAATCCAAACCAAATATTTTGACAGTAGAAACCCATTATCTTTCTCAGAGCTATATAAAACCCCAGCACTAATTTATAGGCATCAATAAAACTTGGAAAATCAGTTCAACTCAGGTGAATATGAACAGAACAAAGCATCACTTGGGCTGTGAGCAGCATCTCATTAAAGCTGTGCTACAGATCTTTTCTGAAGCCAAGAGACTGATTAACATAAATATATACAGCTGTGGTGGTGGCATATCAGGTTCATTATTTTTAATATTTTGCTTGGCTTTTAAATAAGCAGTACCCTGAAAGCTTAGAGGTTCAATCATATATCATTTAATTAATTAAAGGATAATTAATTAAATAAATTTCTTTTTTTCCCCTGTAAATTTAATTACCTAACAGGTATTCACAAGCCATCCAATTACTTTAAACAAAATTTCAAAAAAACAGCTGTATTTGAGAGACAAATTACCAGAAAAAAAATGTTCTTTTTCAGTTTACTTGAATTCTTTATTGATAATTCACACATAGAACAAAAGCATCTATAGAATACATTTTTGGCCTAACTCTGGAGACTAAAAAAGTAATGACCAGGAACGAGGCTGTTTTTATGGACAGGTGAAGTAGGAACAATAGAGCCTTAGGCTCAAACAACAGCCCATTAAAGCAGTCAACACAAAACACAAAATCTCCTGCAGGGTTTGATGACTGAAGGAATCCTCAGCAGGAAACAGATCTACAGATCTCAAAGGATAGGAGATAAATGAGTTCACTGGTCAGAAGAAGATAAAACCAGGCCAGATGAGTAGAGTAGAGTAGGAATAGAATAGAATAGAATAGAATAGAATAGAATAGAATAGAATAGAATAGAATAGAATAGAATAGAATAGAATAGAATAGAATAGAATAGAATAGAATAGAATAATTCCTGAAAATAAAAAGCAGCCTCAAAAAAGCAGAAGGTCACATCTCTCTCCAGAGCCCGAGAATGAAAAACAACACCCCAGACTCAGGCAGATGGCTGAGAGAACCTCCCTGTAAAAGGATATGTAGTGATCACTCATGTCTCATGAATGATGTGTAGGTACAGCAGCTCTGCATCTCTGGGTACTGTTCAGGTGAAAGTAGCTCACTTCAGTGCCTGGAAAGGTTTGTGGAAGACACATTTACCTGTTTCTGGGATTACCTGTGGTTATACAATATACCTGTCTCTGGGATACGTGCACACAGACGAGAGGGGGGGAAGAACAATTAGGTCTATTGTTTAGAACTACAAGTTGATAAATAAGCCAAAATATGTATTTTCAATATATGGAAAGGCCCATTTTCTTCCTAAAAGCACACCAAAAAGATGATGTGTTATATGATTAATATTCGAGAATGCCAAAAATCAAAATGGACATCACAGGATGTTAGAAATTTATTTTTCATTTCTAAAATGCTATATAGCTTTCTTTGGGACAGACCTGGTCAGAAGTGCGTGCCATGGTAAAAGTAGCAAACTGACATCTTAGAGGCAGCATTGGGTAACAAACCAGGAGCACACACATGCAAATATCCCTATCAGCAGTGAATATCAAGCCCAGGACTCGGTGCTTTAAAAAGGGTCTCACTTTAGGATCTTGCTAACTCAATAAGCATATTACAGTTGCATAAAATGAGTTATTTATTTGGTATGTCAGAGACCTTGAAAATACAGATGAATTAAGAATGAATTAAATGAGCCTAAGCATACTTCTTAAATAACTCTTTGCCAAATGGATCTGTAAAACCAAAATGAAAAATAAAATCTTTCCTCATATTGATTTTTTTTGTTTAACTTTCTCATATTATGTGTCTTCAGGCAGTATATCTGTGGCTTACACAATGGAAAGTATTAGCTTACCTTCACAGATACTTTTCACATCCTTTCTGTAATTTCATTACCTCTACTCTAAAGAGCACAGATTAGGGTTCTATCATATTTAAAGGAAGAGCCATGGGGGAAGGGAGCAAAGGGGAAAATGATATTGTTCTTTCCTAGATTGCTTTCCCATAAAAACTAATTGTTGAAAAAAGATTCCTTTTAAAACTAGAAGCTTACATTTGTCTTAAAAAGCTTTTTCTGTACTCTCATAATAAAAATGAGAGGGGTGACAGAAACAATAAAGAATTGCTACAAGAGAAACAACTCTGCTGTTCTGCAGATTGATGTTGCTGTAGTATCTTGGGAGAATCCTAAATGTGCAATTCATCTTTGCAAGGAACGCTTCTTTTACTCAGATAATTGTGTTTCTATGCATTTTTACATCTCACACAGCATGTGTCCTGAAATACAGACCTATAACAGCTCACAGTAAAACTCAGCCATTGGTTTTCTGTCAGAGGGTTTATTCCTGGCATTGCAGCAAATCCTCCAGTTTCCATCCAAGACTCTAGGAAAGGACTCTGGTGGCCTTTTGCCTTATCTGTTTTGTGGCTTGAGGAACCAATTTCAAGCATCCAGTCATACTCCCACAAGCTGACTGCATTTCGTAAATAAGAGGTTGCAAGTGAAGTTCAAAGACAGGTCAAGATAATTAAGTTGGAGATACTGGACAGTCATTATAAAATGCTACTTAATTTTCATATCCACAGAAACAAAACTATGATTTTCCCTTTTGTACTTGAACATAAGTCCCCACTGACTTTAGAGAATATATTTAAAAGTACAAAGCAGTCTGTTTTTCAGACTATTGCAAGTCAGAATCCTTTTAAATGCTTTAATCAGGATTTTTTCAGCAATGGTAAAAACCCTAACTTTTCTCAAATTCCAGGGGTTATTAAAAAAAAAAGAAAAAAGCTATCAGATCAACAATAATATAAAAGCAGCTAAAATGTTCATTAGCAAAGCTCCATAGGAAAGACTGGTGCTTCAGAAGGGAAGCATAGTAAGTGCAACAGAAAATTGCCCCTGGAGCAGAAAAAAGAGAGTTTCTTTGCAGGGATTTTTTTCTTAATTTTATTCCTCCTCAAAATCAGTTACCTGGGTTTTATGTGTCTATGATTATATTAATGTCATCAAAGTTCTCTGTGGTGCCTGCAGGGTACTGTTTAAGAAATTCCTGCAGAACCAAGGCTAAGTAAGACACAGCTAAATTACTAAGTTTATGTCTTAATAAAAGAGACTATTTTGTTCTGTCAGAAAGCAGAAGCATCCGTTCAGCAATGACTGCTGAAGTCAGAGCAGCCAAAAAAGCAAAGATTTGGGCTGTATGCAGCCCAAATATTACAGACATTTAATTGTTTAAATTTTAAATTGTTTAAATATTACAGAACCTACCAGTAGCTATGGGAAGATAAGGCATTGTGCCAAGAACTGATAGCTAAGTGTGCCAGGGAAGCGCACAGACAATGCTGCAGGCCATTGGGGAAGTGCAGGTCTGCATTCAATGCAGAGAAAACAGCCCTCATTTATGCCACCTGGAGCACACACAGCTGAGATGCTCATATAAGGAGACTTCAGAGAAGCAAGAGCAGTGCTCTGAAGGCAGTAAAACATCCCATCATAACTAGAAACAGCTAACAGAATGGAGCAAGGGTGTTGAGATAAGCTGGAGGCAGAGATCAGGCAGAGCAGGGCTGGGAATGCTTGGGAGGATCACCCTACTCTCTCAGGTGTCATTGGACATTACACGGAAAGCTTTGAACCTGGAGATTCACTGAAATCGCTTCTAAAACCTCATCCTATTAATACTGTGGAAAGTGTTTTTATTTTTAATCAAGTTGCTTGAGTTCATGTTTAAGCTCGCTACGGAGAGGTGTTAACATGGGTTCTGAAAGGTGCGATGGAGTTACTGCTCCCTGCGTGTCCTTGCTGGCTCCTGGCAGATTCCTGAGCCTGCTGCCCGTCCTGTTTCAGTGGATTTATGAACTACCTCCCTTCCCCCTGCAGGTCACGAGGCCTGGGAGGATCAATGAAGCTCCTGCGTGGACCAAGATGCAGGAAGCAGCAGACTGCAAAGCGAGTGAAACGGAGATGGTTCCCCTCCGGCAGCCCTTTGCTGCCAGCTCTGAAGAGGCCTGGGCTGCAGTGCCAGCGTGCCAGGCTCTGGGAAAGGCAATCTGGGCTGGGGGTATGGACACGCACCCTGCAACCAGCCCCGGGGGGCTCCCACCTGCAGCTTTGGCAACCACAGCGATACTGGGACCAAAATCAGGTTTAATTTGAAAAAAATATCACTTTTGCTTTCTTCCTGGTCTCACGCTGAGCAGGCCATACCATGGCTACAGTTTTGCAATTTTAATTACTGCAATCTCACAGATGTCCAGATGCCCCAAAGTTAATTTTTTAGACTGGTGCCTGTGTAACCAAGACTGTGAAAATTAGAGAGCAGAGACTGCAATGAAACTGATGGAGTAAAGTAGCTCTGTTAACTTCAGTGTAATGGTAGACCTAATCAACTTAAAGTACCTTCCCCTTCTTGATTTATTTATTTCTTGTCCCGACTTTCAACTTTTAAGAATCGGGAGCTAGTGAATAATTCATTACCAATTAAAATGAATGACCATCCACTTTTTTTTCCCCTTGAAACACAAAAAAACCTCGCTCAAAACATTAATGCATGAGGTAAAGATCTTTCTTTATATTAGCAAAATCTAATTTAGAAAAATGCATTATTGATTCTATCCGTTTGTCAGACCCTGCAGCGGTATTGACTCAACATTGCTAGAAATGTAATGTGTGTATGAAAAAAGCCAGGTGCATTGAAATTAGCACTAATTTTATTAAAATTCAATAGACATTTAGGTCATTTATTTCTATTTTAAGATGTAAATGTTGTCTTTGTCTTCACCCTGATGAAAATTTACCGAAGAAAGAAAACACCGTAATGATTTGTTAGGCAGTCTGGTCAAGTTGCAAAGGTTAAAGTTTTTTTCTTTCTTAGTGTATGAGCTTAAGTTAGTACCTAGGTTGCTTCAAAAATAAACTCTTGAGGAAAGACTCTCTCCCTCTCACCCCTGGCTGCACAAGTGCCCACAAAATTCTTCATGCCCAAGATGGACCTCACTTTATAACAAAGATCTCAGGCATTTTAACATTTTTTAGTGTCAATGCTTTGAAAGAGTTATGGAATCATTCCTAGTCTCCTCTTACTGTGATTTTTCTGGAAACAAGCTCAGTAGCTTTTGAAAAGACTTTTCTCTGTGAGCTCCTAGAATTCCTGAAATAAAATGAGTGGTTTCGCACCAACATTTCTAAGGTTCTGCCACAGACTTGTGAGACCTGAGAGAGAATTTGTATAAAATTCAACACTGAGTTTGTTCAGTTACTTTCAGAAAGTCAAGTTCCATTACCTGGAGACATCTTCTAAAGCTGGGTCAGAAAGGCTCCCAGACCTGTGGTACTAGAAGAGAGATTCTGACCCACTTCATACATGGAAGCCTCTTAGGAAGACTATCATCACCACCTAAATCTGCTCAGCTAGCAAGATATGCTCCTGCATCTCCATCTAAATATCATCCTGGATAAAATTTCTGGTTTGTACGTCAGCTTCAGTACCAGGCCTTCCATCTTGAAAGCCCTCATAGATTGAGTTGTTCCCCTGTCACTGAAGCCAAAAAGACTGGGTGTGATCATCCTTTCTCTTTCTTTCTTTACTAAGCTTAGCCTCGATTTTTCAAAAAACAACTCTCGGCTGTCTGGCAGTTAAACTCTGAGGACTCCAAGAACTGTGCCAAAGGATTTCATGTTGTGCTATCAAGACCCCAGAGATGATAGCATAAACCCGAAGGAATGCTGATGTTTTCAGAAAAAGCATAAACTTAATTTGCTGAAGAAGCCCATGCTTCCTATAAAAAAGAATTCTAAATTATTTCTCAGCTTCTTCAGAAACCCGAGCCATCCATAGGCATCTGCTAAATCAGAGTCTGAAGAATAACCAAAGGATAACATTTTCCCAAGGTTTTCTATTGAATTAAATGTTTGTATGCATTTTATGTTTCTGTTTATATGACACGCTGGTTGAACACTTTTTAACACACATACGTGAAGAAAACATGCTTCTCGTCCAAATAATATTATTATTCCAGAATCAAACGTGCAGCAAGTGTGCTATTAAAGGAAGAAAGACTTCTGAGAACTTCAACGTGAAATCTAATTCAAATGTTTTTCACTCCACATTGACTTAGCATCCTCCACAGCTGAATAAAGCACAGCTTCTGCTTGTAAAATACCAGATATTTGAAAAAAGCAAAACAAAACAACAAACACAAAACCCACTAAGGAAGAATTTTTAGATCATTAAAATTAAGTGGGAAGCCATCAATTGCAAGGTTTTTATAGCATTGATCTTAAAAAGCTTAATAATGTATCAGCTTGAACACATGTTTCCACATTATAGTAATCCACAGGCATTAATTGGCTAGCATACATAAAAAATAGACTATGTGACAAAACACAGAACAACATAATTCAATGAACTGTTTAAAAAAATAAATGCTAAAAGTCCGCATTTGTCCTGTTAAAATAATCAATTATTCTCAGTTGAACTGAGAAAAACAAAGTGTCTCTTTTATTTTTGTACTGATTGCCTTATACCTACTGCTTCTCATTTGCTGTTGCATGAACTGTTTTTCCACTACCTGTCATGCAATGCAAACTTCTAACAATAAAAATAATATTTATTGCGCTCAGATAGCTGAGCAAAAAAAGGGAAAAACCCTTACTTTTTTATTACAATATTCTGCACACTGCTAGCAAGTTTCCTATGAACAGACTGAGATAAGAACTTTAAATCTCTAGTCAGCTCTTCACACAGAGATCCCCTTGGAGACGTGGCTTCTGTGGGGGATATACACAAAGGTAAAGACTGCTAAATTGAATTTTATTTCCAATTCATTTCCTTTTACATCTACCCAAACTATCACTGCAGGAAAGACACTCGCCTAAATATTTTCCAGTTTCTGAGGTTGGTTTTGCCCTTGAACAATAAACAGGAAGGGGACATTGCCAGCATAGCACAGTGCTTCTGGATATCAATATTGACAAAAACTCTGGCAGACAAGCTACAAGAAGTTAAGATACAGTTTGCAAGCAGTCAGAAGTGATACCTTTAGCTCAGGCATGTTTATTATAAGCTGCATAGGTAGTTTAACATCTGGGTCCTTTGTATAGTCCATGGGCACAACGTTTGGTGCCATTTCATGGTATCGGCCATGCAACCTGTAAACAAGCAGAAACAAACAGGCAATAACTAATTTTAAATAACCAGACAGTAATCAGGAACAAATTTGTCTTGCAGCTTTGATTATTAGTTTTAGTGCTCAAGTCTGAGCCCACTAAATTCCCATTTTTCTGAAGGAGGGCTTTGATGAAGTGTCCAGCATAATTGCTACCAATAACCACGGAGTTTCTTGAGGTCTGTAACAGGGCAGAGTTTCACAGTGTGTGTTTGTCACACTTAGGCATTGCCAGGTATGTGCCCAGAAGGCCCAAACCAAGGCATGCAGTATGAAATGCAATTCTCAGCATATGTGGAAGTGTAGTCTTACACCTAATTCATGAACTGCTTAGGACTGAAAGTGGTCCCTTTGTCATGTCCTTTGTATTAACACAGTGTATTCTGAGCTCTCAGTAGGGCACATGTACTACCTGTATACATTATACAGCTATATCTTGTGACTTATTTTCCTTTTAATGAAAAATCCTGTTTACTTACTAGGCATACTAACAATTACACGTAGAGATTACCTGTTTTAACAGCAGAACATGAACAAAGCAACAATAAAGAAAGCAATGCTTCATCAACCCCTTCATTTCCCCAGCTTTAGCTGCAGCAGCCCCACACCCAGCCCTACACCCAATGAAACTACTTCAGATTCCTGTGGGCAAATAAACTCAAAAACTAGGAGAAAATCAGCAGCAGGCATCTGTTTTCTTATGATTACGATGTGCCACAATGAACACATGCAACGGAACACAGAAACACATTTTTCTGCATTGCAGGAAACTGATGTCTTCATCCTGCACAGCAATATTTTGTGCCATACCAGAAATTGGATATCCACTGATCTCAGCACATTTCAGCTGCTCACCACAGCTCACCCTGACGTTTCATAAATACCATGTAATTCAAGAGGCAATAGCCATTTCCCTCCCTAGCAACTGATTTCTCCATTGTAAAGAGCAGCTTAAAAGATGCTTCTAAATGCAACAGAAAAAGCAGCTTAAAAGCACTTAAAAATAAAACCTTAAAGAAAGCAAAACTTCCAAGTCCAACATCAATTGATGGGCTATCTATTTTTTTAAAAGCTAGAATACTGACACGGTGTTCTAGTCTTCAAGAAAGCGAAGCCCTCATTATTGGCAAGACTTGACTATTGTGGATAACACTTGGAAATTCAAGAGCTGACAATCCCTGCTTATTTTAACTGCCAAGATTTCCTTCTGTGCTTCATCTAATATTAGACTTTTTTCTTTATAACATGCAGTATCAGTGCAAAGTAAACCTGGCACTTCTTGCTGACAGAATTCACTACCTTGTCCACAGAAATTGCAACCTATTTATACTGAAGTGCAGCCCTACCCTTTGGCACCTGAAAGAAGGATACAGCTCCCAACTGTAGATTAGACTCTACCAGAATTGTCTGGAAGGCAGGTGCTGGACACGCAAATGTGCAGGTAGCTCACTGCAGATTTGAGGGCAGCTTTCATATCCTGTTTTCCTCACAAGTAATTCTGCTGTTAATTCACCAAATCAGTCAAAGATCTGTGGACATAAGAGCTTTCTGCCTGAGTGGATTTCACACTGAAGCATCCAAATGAGTCTGTAGGAAGTGGCTATGATCTAACTCCTGCAAACTAAATTACAGCAATAAAATACATCTTCCACATGCTTTTATCTGCAAGGATCCAGCAACTCTAGTTCTAACAGCCTTATCACATGGCTTGATTTATGACGGTGAAAAGGGCCATAAGATTTCGTTATACCCAACATATATTATGTTGCACTTACTCCATTATCCTTCAAAACAAAAACCAAAAAAATCCTAACCAAACGCAAAAGACAGTAACGCCTTTTCCTTCTGTAAGATCCTGATGTTGGAAAGCTCTTCAGGGACACTCTGTGCTGTTCGATGCCAAACTGGATTGTCGGTATCAAATGCTGGATTTTGTACAAAAAGTAACAGAATGCCAAGAAACCCACTTGTCACAAGGAACACAGTCCTATTTTCAGGAGCTCCACCAAAACTCCCGCTTAGGCGAATAACTTCTGTTACCTTGGGTGAGCACTGACTTTATAGCAAGGAAACAATAGTGCCTGATCAATTACACTGTAACACGATGTAAAAAGCTCAGTAGACATCAAGGTTGTTCACACCCATAATCTCTCACTACACCTTGTAGTATTGTGCACGATGATGACAAATCCTGTGAGTCAGACTCAGGAATCACTTCCCAAATGCTGCTCTCATTGCTGACTGTTCTCCAACACCTCTCAGAAACATTAATTCCTACTTGAAAATAGAGGAGAAACAAAGCTCTGCTAAAGGCTCTGATACTTCTCCAGTTTTGGAGAAGCAGAATGTTCTTCAGGTGACCCGAACACATCAGCTTGCTCCACAGGGAGCTGCCTTCCAAGAAGTTTGCTGCATTTGCTCCCTTTTAAGGAAGCTTTCCAGACACTTCAAGGAAACCACTGTTCAGTTCTCTGGCAGATTTCAGATTTAAAATCCAACATTCCAGTGGATTGGCTAGAAGGGTTCCTGTCACCTCACCTTTCACCTATCGAGAACAAGCAGAGAAGAGAAGGCAACAGAAGAACTAAATTTCTTCTACAAAAAGAATTTTTGTAATTTCTTCTTCAAACGTTTGCTGATGGTGCCCAGCTTTCTCATTTAGTGTCATATTCCCTTAGCAGTTGACTAACTGGGTTAAGTCACTCTCAAGCAATGCAACTTGAATTTACAACTTTTGTGTTTTTGGCTCAGCCAGACATCCAAGAACACCTGTGTCCGAGTGCTTGTTTGGGTGCCAAACTGTACAGGCTACAGGGAGAAGCAGAAACAGATGGGCTGGTGAGCAGATAAGCATTACTGCTGGAGGAAAAGCTTGTCTTCCAGAAAATCAGATATGTAAAACTAAGTAAGAGAAATAATGCTTATAAGAGACAACTCAACCATTTCTTCCCATTTACAATCGTAAGAGAGGCACGTTATAGAAACAGATTCATTGCTATAACTAAAGTGGGTTTCCACCTTTTCTTCATGTCCTTTTAAAAATTTTTATTCCTGTTTCGCTCTGGACGTTTTCCAGGATAACAAATCTTTTTTTAATGGTGATGCCCAAAACTGGACAGTCTACTTCTACTGAGGTCACAGTATTGCTGACTGGAATTCTCCCATTTTATAAACACTGCTGGGGCTAATGCAGTGTAGAAATGCATTTCTCTTCTTGGCAAGAACATCGTGGGGGTGGTGTTATGAAAATTATGCTCACTTTGTTCAGGTCACAAACCCCCCAGCCCAGTTTTTTTGATACACTGCATGCTGCACTTGCAAATTTTTTCTCAGTTCTTAGGACTCGTGTGTGAATTTCCTTTTGTTCACTTTGACTCTAGTAATTTCTCTAACATACTGAGTACTGTTGAAAAAGCTAATCTTGATCTTTGTAGCATCTGCAACTCTCTTCACCTCAATTTTTCTTACCATTCTCACCAATTTTCTGTCTTCGGGAGTACACTGACCAGGAGTTCAGTGCGCTTACACAAGTAGAAAAGGACTGTCACAAACCGGAATATGTAAAAGCCTTTACCAAAAGGAAGAGATGTTGCAGCTGCTTCTTTTCTCTGACTCACAAAAGCAGACGCTCACAGGAAGATTTGCTTTTAATAAATCTGCAGTGGCTGCCTCTGAGCCTGTATTAAGCTCTAGGCACTTACAGACTGATTGTCTGCCAGTGTGTCCTGGCATCTCTCCACGCAGAAAAGTTGTGTCCTGAAGCTACAGATATTGGTCCAAATTTCCACATTCTCCTTAGGAAAACTGGGGCATATTTTCAGAGTCCTAACACCACCAAAGCAACCAGTAACAGCTCTAAACATTTTTCAGCTGTCCTATGAGTATTTTTAATAATGTTTTGAGTCAGTGATAACATAAATATGTCTATAATAACCAACATTCTTTAATATGTTCTTGCCCTCGGGCCATGACTGTATGCTCGTAACTGTGATCAGTACTTCAAAAAATTGACCATCTTAACCAAGACTTAGAAGTGCATTTTGGTTTCCTGGTGATAAACAGCTACCAAACACCAATAGTGAGCTATGGTTCCTATCTTTCTCTTTCACCAGGCACACACTTGCCTCTGCTGCAGTCTTACTTTATATTTTTCCCAGATCCATTTTCATAATTTTGTGTTAATTGTTTCTTCACTTTAAATTAATAAGTATTACTATTTTCTAATAATTTTCGAATTATCAACACTCAGATTACTAATCAAAAAAAATGCATCTTCAACCCCTCTAACCACAGCCTACATTTCTGTTGATTTAAGCTGATGCTGACACCAAAGCCTTGCACAGTAAATTCAGTGTGTAAGTCAGTCTAACACCTTACTGGCAGGGAAATGCTCTCCTCATTTTCAGTTGCATTTGCTTGATCTGGCTCTTATGCCAGCTTTGGCACTCATCTAATCCCTCTGAGAGCTGATTCAGCTTATTAAACCAGCAGAAAATAGATTTACTGTTGCTTGGGGTTTTGATGGGCTATTTTCCCTGTAGGGACAAATAAACCACTTAGCCCATTTCACCTAATTGCAATCTCATGCTGGTTTACATCAGTTTACAGCAATCTAAATTGGCGCTGCCATATTAATCCCTTCATCCCCACCTACACAACAGTCATTAACAGCCATGCAAACGGATGGTTAGCCAGACAGGGCTTTTTTCTGGTTTGTTTTGTTTGTTTTTGCAAGGTTGCTCCTTGCTGGATCATCTCACTGAACTCAAGCTCAGCCTAAAGAAGACTGGACCTGTACTTCTCCCTCCCATATCAGCCCTGAGAGCATCCTGCCCTGTAAATAAGTGCCCAGCAGTACCCTGAGACAGGGAAATGCTCTATCAGTAAACGCTAATTAACCAGGAAACTCATAATCCATTTTATTCCCCATCACTAAAACTTCACCTCAGACACGTAGAAACCCCTCTGTATTCTACACTGACTGCAGGACATGCCCTCGCTGGTAACACTGAGCAGAAAAGCAGCAAATCCCTTTCATACAAATCACTGGCTCAACCTAAAAAAAGTCTATGATATTCACCTTAAGCCAATCACTACCTTGTGAGAATGATACATTATAAGTTACCTTAAATCCAATCCTACTCTCATTAATTCCTGCAGAATAGCTGGCTTTATCTGGTTTCCTCACAAGTCAGATAAAAAGAGTTAGCCTCTTCCACATGGATCACGAAGGAGAAATTTAAAACAATTTACTTACCGAAGGATTTCCTTCCGAGTGAAAAATGTGCAATCCTGTTAAAGATACAAAATGCATCATTGTATCACAGATACATTGAAAACAACTGCAAAGAATTCTCAACCTTTTGGAAAGAAACTTAGATCTGACAGAGAAACATGAAAGATGCTCTTTGGGTGCTATCTACTTTTGAGAAAAGCAATTGCTTTTCAGAAAGCAACACACGCTACAAAATAACATAAATATTCCAAGGACAGGCCTATCAGTAAAAATAAGATATTGGTAACGTGATAGTTCAGGAGGAAAAAAAAAACAAAACAAAACAGGTTGCTGAGGTACTTCTCCAATGTGAAATGACCAAACCAGAAACAAAATTAAATCAAAAAAAAGTAGGTATATGTCAAAAGTACTCAATAAATGAATATGGAAAACTATAAACAACAAACAGATGTCTGTCTTCTAACTTGAAATATCCCCCTGCTGGAGACAGCTGGTTTAATAATAAAATTATGTGATTATTTATTAGATATTAATCCTTTTGCTAACAACAAGTTTGCACTGTGGTCACTTTGTTGATGGTTGCAAACCCCTCTATTTTAGGAACATGGATAAATGGACAGCAGCAAACCATTCAGCTCTCCCTGTGCTATCCCAAAACTAGAAATAACTTACTAAAATGCAAAAGTAGAGCTTGCTGAACTTAACCAGAATGCACACAAGCATTCACTAGCATTCTAAATGGCTCTTTGATGTGACTGGATTGACATTGGTCCCATTCACTTCGTGAACACCTGTGTAATACTAGAATTCAAACACTTCACCAAAGAACCAGAATAGGAGCAGTGGAAGAGTTTGCATCTCATTCCTTTCTACATCAGCCACAAAAATAGCTGTAATTTCAGGTGCTGTGTGGAAACCATAATCAGTCCCATCCCATTCAAATCCCCCCAATCTCCACTCGTACCTTGTATGTATTTAATGGAAATTCTGCCCTGTATCCAAGACTAGGAACACTAGTGGCAATGAAATATTTGCTAATCAGTAGAGAACATAATTAATTAATTTAGAGAATATGCAACTCGATCTTAGAGCCAGCTCCTGAGGGTGTGTATATAGGGGGCAACCACCAACACAGAAAATTCTTGCTGATTTTGGCCTCTTTCACAGGCCCGTGTAATGTGGCTGGGCATCTGCCTAACAATTCAGCTCTTTGTAGTTTTTTCCTTTAATGTAAAGATATTTAAGAATGTATCATCTTTGAAAATCAGTTTGTGACAAGATAACAGTATCAGACTTGATAAGTCATACTTAAAGGGTACATACAACTACATTCACTGCCCCAGTGCTGCTCTTCAGTCAAACACTGAAAAAGTATTTTTTCCCAAGCTGAGACCCATTGGGCTCAATGTCTGCTTCTTCCAAGGAGAGGAGCAGGAAAGGATCCCCACTGGCAGAAGCCAACAGCCTGTCTCGGGTATCCAGGAATGCGATCAGTCCCACAGGGATCAATTACTGAGCCGCCTTGCCCTCCTCCATACAAGTGCCCGGGGCAGCAGCTCTTCCCTGGGTGGACTGGGCGCTTCCAAGGCCCGGGAGGAAGCGCCTGGGGAGCTGCTGACACTGATGTCACATTGTTTGCAACTGCACAAAGCGACATCGGAGCCAGCTGGCCCAGTCGTCCTTAATTCCACGCAATCAACACACTCAAACTGTCACTTAAGGATGCTCCGGTTCCTAAGAAAGGGCAGGTGTAACCTCACAAATAATTATAATGTCCTCAGCAGCAATCATCTGTAATTATAGAGGCTGGGGAAACAGCCACTTAACTAGGAGGCTGGCAGGGAAGCAATATACAAATGGAGACAGATTAAAAGGTAAAGTTACCCTTGACCTTCCAGCAGTCCTGCAAAACTGCTATTGGAAAACAAATTAGGAGGTCAGATAATAAAGCGGTTTTGCTGACACTACACACAATTTTTTATATTTTATTCTAAGTTGCTTCATGACACTGACAGCAAACACTGCTGCCTGCCTGTTCTTTTAAGAAAAAAAATAAATTACTTATGTAATTTAACCCCACTAATATTGAAAACCTCTACGGCAGAAGTATCTGCCCAACCACTGTTAGTGACAGTTCCATTTCAATTACACCTGCCAGTTGCATAAATGCAATGGAATAGTCAGGGATGAAGGGTGCCAAAATGAATTTAAGATTGGTCTCGCTCTTAAGAGAAAGCTTAAAGCTGCTCAGGGTGTCAAAGCACCACAAACTGATTGTGACCTGGCCTATACTTTTCTCCAGCCAGATGATCCCACCTCTGAAACAATTTACCATTAAAGAGCCTGCCTGGTGTCAAATGGCAGATGCAAAACCACAGCTCCACGTGGCCTCCGACAGGGAAGTCCAGCCATCCCTCTGGCTTCTCCCACCTTCTTTTTTTTTGCCTGCTCCTTTATGCAGACTTCACCTTGATGAGCAGAATAACTCAGAAGGAAGGAGCTAATGTGTCTGTAAATGGACCTAGCAATAATGGATGCATTTCCAGCTTGGATAATTTCTTTTTAGTGACTTAGAATATAGTGTTGGCAGTGCTGGTACAAGAGATGAAAGTGAAACAAGTATCTATTGATGGCAGGAAAGGGGTGCAGGACTGATTTCCTTTTCCTTTTGTTTTTGTTTTTTTTTTTTAAAGCACAGCCCTCCGTTGGATTAAAATCATGATGGAAAAAATGGTCTAAATAACATAATTACATTTTATAGTTGCTGGAACTTCAGCAATTTAATTCCAATTTAATTAAAGACTTTTGGCCAGAGAAACACGGAGGTGAATCATCCAATTTTCTTCTGGCTACTTCGTTCATACAGAAAAATGAAGGACAATAAATAGTAAATTAACATGTTAAATTCAATCTCTCATAAGGAAAGGTGAAGTTGGCTCTGTAAAGCATTTGTCATTTATGCACATAATAACTGATTTTCCTGCAAGTCAGAGGTATCACAGAACACATTCGCGATTTTGTGGACTGTATTTGAGTTTACTAAGAGCACAAAAAGCGACCTGTCTGTTCTGTCTGGACACTAAAATGACAGGGAGTCCTGCCAGAAAAGCAGAAACTGAATACTGAACAACTGAACATTAACAGAGTTTTCATAATTCTTTTCAGTTCAACATTACTGGCAGGAATTGATCCTGGGAATTACTGCCTTTATTTCTAGTGCCATACAATGGCCTGAAAGACTCCTGCTAACAGCAGGCCCTTGGGGGTTTTAGCTTCTTGAGAACACAGAGGCTTTGCCCTGACAGGCCACCTCTTCCAGCCCCTAAGAACAACCATGCACCTCTTCCAAGATCAACTCTCCTACTCAGTCTTGTACCCCTAATAATCAAGTTAATTAGAACTCCAAAACGGGATCACTGATGGTTGTTCGGAGGTAAGATACCATGAAAACAAGCCTGCAATTATCTACTTAACATCTCGTAACAAAGTGAATAAAATCAAGAAAACATAAAATAAATTTCTCATTGATTTCCAGAAGACCATGACCCCATGACCTGGCATAAGGGGATGCTTGATTCTCAAATTCAGCATTTAGATTCTGCTTCTCGGAATACTCTGTAGAGAGAAGAGGCAGACAGCTGGTGTATTTAGGCTCCACAGGTAGCTTGGCTCACGGCTGGCAATCGGACTTGCCACAAGTCACACAGCATTGCCTGGACAGCACAGCTAACAGCCTTGGCTCTTTAAACTTATTTTTAGAGCAGAGCAGCATGCACATGCTGTTAGGATTTCCTATTATTTCCTATGTCAGAGGAATGCAGATTTAGGGAAGAACAGACTGAAACACGGTGGTGCACCGCCCTGTCCACTCACCTGCAGGACTCGACCGCAAACTCCCGGGTTGGTTCTGCTTTGTATTGAGTCCTACAGCGATTTGAACAAAACAAAAAAGGGCCGAGGGAGATCCTCTGCCCTAAGCTGCTACTTAACTGTCTGCAGAGCGCCCATGCAGCAGCAGGAGGTGCGGCTGCACTCAGCGCATCTCTGTCAGCTGCTCTGGGGATGCACGGCCAGCTCCCGAACGCAGCAGAGCCCAGGGAATGGGAGTTAGCGGGCACCAGAGCCCAGGGAATGGGAGTTAGCGGGCACCAGAGCCCAGGGAATGGGAGTTAGCGGGCACCAGAGCCCAGGGAATGGGAGTTAGCGGGCACCAGAGCCCAGGGAATGGGAGGCCGGCAGGCACCAGAGCCCAGGGAATGGGAGGTCGGCAGGCACCGCTCCCGCCAGCAAGGGCTGTGCATAAAGCACGGCTCTGAAATAAAGCCGATGGCGGGGCTGCATGCCAAACTGTAGAGAGCCTAGTATGTGTCTAACGCATACTACATGAGATACGCCTCGTATGTGTCTAACAGCGAGGACAAGATGTCCTTGAGAGAAAAAGTTACACAAAAAGTAAGATGTGAAACCGCTTGGGCCAGCGGCTGCACGAAGAACAAAGACATAACATAGGCAGACGGTAAATCACAAAAAGTTAGTTGTTCTCAAGCAATGTGTCAACCTATCAGGAGCTAAGCTTTGCAATATGCATAAGTTTCATTAACCATAGTATAAATGTGTGTAAGAAATCAATAAAGTTGGAGACTTGTTGATCAAGACAGCTTGAGACTCGCCTCCCGCGCTCTCCGCGTAACACAAAACACTCCTGGACAGAACAAAAACTGGATACGCGAACAAGAGAATGGAAGAGCAGAAATACTCAAATGCGCTGTGAAATAGTATGTCTGAAAACCGTGAGATGCCTATTTCTCTTCTAAGACAATACATATACATTCTGCTTTGTATAAGTGTCATTTCATAAGGTAAGGTTTACTTTGATCCTGCAGCAGCTTCATTGGAAACTTTTTTATTCAGTTGAATTTAATTATTTAATTAAACCTTTAATTATTTAATTAAAAATACACAAACAATAAACCAGCTTCAAGCAAAAGCCAGCAAACAACAGATAGTGCAAATACTGTAAACTATATAGCTATCTGAGAGAAGAGCTCTTTAAAAATGCTAACTATTGGATGCTGCAGCAATTTAAAAGTTAATGTTTCAAACAAATTACTTGATAGGTTTCATATTTAAAATCATAAATGACATTTTGTACTGTGCAAAAGTACAAAATGTGTGTAAGAGCATTTAATCAAAAGCCCATCAGAACATCATCCTGTGAAGCAACCAAGAATCTGGTACCAGACAGAAGCAAAGGAACTTTTATATAAGATCTATTAAGAACTCTGTTCTGGTAATGTTTTACAAATGCAAAACTTTTGTTCTACATTCCACACAACTAAGACTAAGGCATAGAGTAGTGCCAGAGTGAGCCTGCAAGATATTTATGTCTTTTCATCACTGTCAGTATATAAAAAGCTAACAGAGGCAATGAGTTAAAAATGGCGATTGCATCAGATCACCAATGAAAACTTTACCATACAGCAAATCCTAATTTATCATCATAAATACTTTACAATTACACCCAAATCAACCAGAACACCTGCTGAGATTCAGAAGGAAAAAAAAATTGCATCTGTAAAAAAGAGTTTATGGATTCGTGTGGCAACAGGAGAGCAAGAACAAGGCAGACATTAGCAAGGACTGCAAAGAGACAAAAGCAATTCTGCTCAATCTATAGATGCACCAGATGGTAACGTGAAACCAGAGCCTGACCAAAGGGTATTTTCACAAAGAACTTGCTCCATCATTATGCTACTTTTACTTACACAATAACAGCAGTACTGTATTAAATGGAAAATACTTTTACAGAAGATCCTGGGCAACCTATGAATGCACCTTTTGTATTCTTGCAAAGGGTTAATTTTCTGAGACCCCGGATGAAGTAAGCATGGCTTTTTAACAGACAGCTTGATGAACCTGTTTGACTTTACAAATGGTGTTTCTTGACAGATCATAACACGTTTCATCTGATTTTGCATAATTCTTATGAAATACAGTTGAATTGCACTTTGACTTCAATTTTGATAAAAGGAAAAAAGTCTGCTCTCTAATAGAGAAATTCTTGTGTAAAAGAAGCAAGTAATTTCTTCTACATTCTACAACTTAATTGTACTATCTTGCATTGCAATATTGCCTATAAGACTACCAGGGTAAACATCAGTTTATTTTGAGACTGCATTAAAGAATGCAGAGTTAATAATACTACTAATGAACAACTGCAAATGGCTTACAATAAAACCAGTAATATGCTTTATAATCTCTAGGTTCTAGAAGGGAAATGGGGAAAAAAAAAAAAACCCAAACATTTAATTCAGAACTCTTAATTCAAGCAATCCCAGAAAAGGGAATGAGACTGACTGAACTGTGCAGGAGTTTGTTCACAGCCCAAGTAGAGTTTCTCTGCATTTCCTACTCCATACAATTGCTTTACACTTAGAAATGCTGTGCATTGAGGTGAATAAATGGCTCTGACATTGCTTTACTGCTTATCTCTATTTTCCATTGCTTCAAGCATCTGTACACAGTATCACTCAGAACACCCTAAAATTTCAGTTTATTTCCTTTTCTCAATATGAGACTTGACCTCCAAAATCTGTAGGCAGCTTTTTAAACCTTATTTTTGAAATGTTCTTTTATTGAATTGAAATCCATCTTTCTTGCAATCAATACATACCTCTTTCCCCTCACCAGACCTTGGTTAGATTTCACATTTTCTGTACAAAAACCCCCATCCACAAAAACAAAACAAAAAACACAAAAAAACCCCAAACCTAAAAACCACAACCAGAACTCTAAGGGCATAAGAATGATAAAGTAAAATTGCCAGTAAAATTACTTTTCTCACAAGGCCAGTATTTTAAATGACATGAGTCTGCCAGCAGCCCAGTGCTAGCAAAAGCCTAATCTCCAAATATTTCACTAATCTTATGAAATGTAAAGAGCTGCCAACAAGAACACTACCATAATAACAGGTGATATGATCTTAACAGCTGGTTTTATGACTTGGTGTTAGACTAGAAAATTGCCAAATCTTCTTTCTTTACCTTGTCTCTACCTATATTTGAATTTTTAAAAAGTTGAATGCTTGAATATTATCAGGTTCTATTACAGGTCTCTTGTACCTGTAGTTTCAACTAGCTACCAATCACCAGTCTTAATGAAGAACATTTAAAACACTCGTCCACTGAAAACACTGAGCTCATCCTGTGGGTGACAACACTTACAGTTCTTTAATTTAAAGTTAAAAGTGCTGCTAAAAACTAGCTCTTCTTATATGACAATTTGCATGCAAAAAAAGGTGCATACGTAAGCTTTTCAGGAAGATTTGGATAAATCAAACAATTTGATTTTATTTCATTAATATCACACCAATGATCTGAAATTTATGTATGCTAGCTTTTCAAGTAGGTGAGTTTTCAGCAGCCTAATCTTCACTCTCTAAAGCCAAAGCCACTTGCATAGGTTTTACCATACTTTAAGCACATAAACTTCTCACTTTTTCATCTCATAGTGTCTTTTATGGAACAAGCATGTAAAACACAATGATTTTTTTTTTTTAATTATGAAAATTTTCCTCCTGAAACAATATTAGGTGCTATAAGTTCAAAGCAATGTGTATGAAAGACAGAAATAATAGAAGCTACAACCAGATAATGCAACGTCCAGAAATAAATTTCTATAAAGAAATGGTAAGTGTAACCACGAGGTGAGTGAGGTTTTGAACAGTCTTCCAATAGGAACTGGGAGGAAGTTAAAAAAAAAAAAAAAGAACAAGCAAGATATATTTTACAAGAAAGATTACACTTTTGCTTCTGAATGCTGATACTATGAACACTGTATCTTGTAAGGAGTACAGTACTAACTCACAGACACAAATTCACAAGGAAAAAAAAAAAAAAGAAGATTCAACGATTGATTTCTATAAGCAATTTCTATGTAGATGCCTTGCTGGTCACTGGGGCACAGACGTGCACTGTGGTACACGGTGTTTTCACTTTGGCCCATGGTTTAGAGGCCCTGGTAACTCAGCTGCTGGCTCGAGACATGAAAAACCAGCACTAAGAAAAATTACGGGAACACTGCCCTTCTTCCCTTTTCTGTTCTGAGGAAATTCCTCATGAGAGAAGAAGGCAGGTAAGATGACAAACTCCAAGTCAAACAGCTCCACCCCTATTATAAAAAACTGCCTTCTCCCCCAGGATGCCACGGGGAGGCAAGAACTCTGCATGGGTGGCTCCAGCAGTCCAGGATCTTTCTGCCTAAAAGACTCAAGAAGGATGCAAAAGTAATGGATCAGAGGCAAATTGCCATCAGAATTATGTCTTTATCTGACTCCTTACAGCATGAGGCTAATGCTCCTCCCTGACAAATTCTGCTGGTCGGTTATTGTCCTGAAACCTGTTTTTTATGGTATTTGCCAAACATAACAAGTGCTATTACTAGGCAAAAATTGTCTAGCTGTACACTAATGAACTGCAAGTCTGTAACAGAGAAATCCCAAAGGCGACTCAATCCACTGGGCCCAACTCCTGCCAGGCTTCGAGATCAATTACCCAGCATTATGAAAGGCAGGGGCTGCAAAAGCCATTAGAGAGAGGCAATTTCTACATGAAGAGCACTGAATTAGGGATGACATTTCAGCTCTTGCATTTGCCAGTTTATGTCAAGAAGATAACACTAATTACATTTGGATTTTGTTTTGTTTCACTGCAGTTGTGCTCTGCTCTGTGTTCACTTTTATTGTTAGTAGGAAGACAGACACTGGTGCTTTACAGATCTTTGATTTCTGTCTCACCTATCCAGCAGGGATGTGAAAAAGCTTTTTTTGGACCTTGGACCGGTAAATCTAAGATCATTAACTTAGATTAATTCATTATAGACTGCTGGTGAGAAGTGTGACAAAGTGGAAGTTAAGAAGGTCCATTGTCACATTTCCTATGATGACAAAACAAAACAAACCCACTAGGTACTTATAAAAGCTTTCAATTTATGCCTTTCAGCATGGGATAATGGTTGAAAGCATTTTAGCAAATACACCTGGTCTCAGTCTGTGGCTCACTATTTACACCTGTGACAAGTCCACGTATGCAGTGACTTGAAATAAGATCAGTAACTAAAATAACAGTTTCTATTTTAATGGGTTTAATCAAAGATCACAAAGTTAAAATGTTATTAAGTTACCCAGTCCCTTATGGATGCCTATCTGTCCCTTGGTTATCACAAGATAAAACTAAATCTTGATTTCCCATTCTGCTAATTCAATATTTGTCCCTTTATATAGGAAAACAGAGCAATGCAGCCAGCCCTGGTTGCCTCTCTTAATAAGCAGTCACTGCCTCCTTCTTTAACACACTTCTACTCAATGCTTTGTCTCACTGTATTTTCAGAAACTTGTTCAAGATGCCCACTGTGCAGATATCTTCCTGCAATCCATTTCAGTGAGACTGGGTCACAAGGAGGTTGGTTTTTTACCCTGTTTAAAAGCAGTCGATGCAATATTAAGCAAATCAAGAAGTACCAAGTTACCCCTGAGACAAAATGCACAGTTACTTGTGATGAGGTAGCAAACTGCTTTCCAGGAGTGGATGCAAGCACAACGACACCTATTCTGGAATTAAATTAAGCATATTTCTCTGACTTATACTTAGGAGAAGTGAATTTAGACAAGATAATTTTTTCTCCTTTCCTCTCTGTTGTCATCAAAGGCATCAGGGAGAGAAGGTGCTACGCTTTTTTCAAGGTACTCACAATCATTATTCTGCTTCCTAGTTCAGACACTGAGGATGCGACCCCCTCCCTCTGTTCAGAGAGGGAATTAAATGAGTATATTCAATAACCCAGCCTTAGAATATTATTACAGGTGCTGGAAGGAACAGTAGAATGTAACATGCAGGTTACAAAGAAAGTTTTCAATTCTATTGAAAAAAAAACAAAAAAAAAAAAACCCGGAAAACCCACTCCCCAAACCAAACAAAAACATTTGTATATTACTCCTTACCATCCCCTAAAGCAAACCAAGATATCTTACCTGGTAGGCATCTAGCTGTTCATCAGTAAATATCGTTTGCTTATTACCCATCTTAAATGAGGAATTCTTCCTGTCTGCAAATGCATCCCACTTGAAGGAGCTGGATTCCTCTGTATCGCAGGCATTTAGAGCACGTATACTCCGTGAGTGTGCTGAAAAAATCCCAGAGCCTGCATTGAACTGGTTTAGACTGTACCTGCCCAGCGAGGAAGGACACAGCCGGGGAAATCTTCGCAAAGGCTTGACTGGAGCGTGCCAGGAAAGAAAGTGTTAAAATCCCAGGCAGGTGTCGCGCAAAAACAAGGATCCCAATCTGTCCCTTCTCAGACGTTTTCCTAAGAGGCACGCAGAGCTCCTATAACCCAAACCCCGAGCAGCCGCTCGCAGAGGAACGAGGTCTCGCCTCGAGGTCTCACCCGGGGCGCTCCTGACGGCACCTGCAGGTTTCGGAGCGGCTCTGCGTCAGGCGGTGGAGCCGGGCAGCGCAGCCGTACTGCCGGCCTGGGAGCGGGGCAGCGCTCGGGCAGCGCTCGGGCAGCGCAGGCAGAGCCCGGAGCGGCTCCGGGAGCTGCCCCGGCCCGGGCTGGGCGCCGCTGGAGCAGCGGGGGATGCTCGTGTCTGCGCCGTGCCCAGCGAGGACGGGAACTCGCCACCAAAGCGGCCAAGGGGCCGGATGAAGCGTTAACTACATTTTTAAAAAGTCAGCGAGATTAAAGTAGTTGAACAGACGCTAACCTGCCTCCTTAGGCTCAAGCAAGCGGGGCTGGGAAGGAAATACCGCTACCACAGCCTAAAGCAAAAGCAGAACGCGCCGGTAGAGGGCTCACAGGGTGATTTAGCGCACCGCAACGCTACCGACGGGAAAACTAAAAAACAAACAAAAAAAGAGCATCTGTGAGAAGCAGACAGACAAAATCATATTATCGAACATCTGCAGAAGGATAAGCTCCTATAACAACAGAAGGAAGAAGTCTGAGTGAGAAAGGATGGCAACAGGGAAGAAGGAGCCATTATAAGCTCACTTTCCATTCATACACATCGGGGCAGAACAGGGTAAAATTCCTAAGTTCTTCGTTTGAAGTCTGCCAATGGTCATTATTTACTCGTCAAGATAGCAAGTTCATTAAAAACACTTGGAGAGAATGATTTTGTGCTTTTTCCTACAGCTTCCAATGATCCTGGCCTGACAGCAGAATTGGATCATAGGAGTTCACTTTACCTTGGCACGTAACAACAAAGAACAAACATTTTAAAAGTAAAACATTTAAAAGCAATAGTGAAAGCAAATATATTGCATACATAGTAAAAATATCCTAAGAAGTGTGTGTGATACGTGCTGAAAACATTCTACAAAGTGCTGAACCACAGAGTGTTGTAAGGGATGGATCATTCAAATTATAGTATTTAGAAATGCAGGTTTGATTAGCTACAAACCAACACGGCTCTGAGCCACAGAAATTACAAGGTTTATCCCACACACAAAATGAATGCCTTGGGATGAGACTGTAGGCCACGAGGCTTATCAGCAATAAGCAAACATCAGAATTGTAGCACCAAAGAAATGCATTCTAGCAATAGAGCACACTGCAGCACAGCTTCAGAATAAGAGGGAAGAAGCTACAATAGTAAGTGAAGTACAAACAGAGCGATTTCCCATCAGACCAAGAGTGCAGCGAGCATCTGTTCAAATATAATACAGTTGTACTGACTGTTACATGGCCAAACTGATCTCTGTTTTCCCAGCCATTTGTGCTTTTTTTTCCCTTTTCCCTGGTGTGTGGGATGGGATGGCATTGGATTCCTATTGGGTGGCATTGGAGTCCTCTTATGTTCCAAAAAGTTCTTCACAGATAAGTCAGAACATTAAAAATAAATTTACAATATCTACAAAATACAGTATTTTTATTATTTTTTTTAATCAAAAAACAATCTATAAGGGCCCCTTGAGACTAAGAACTCGCACTGTTCAGGAAGTTCTTATCTGTCCTCAACTCTGAACGAGCTCCATCATTGGCTTTAGTAGTTAAAAGCATAATTAAGCATGGTTAATATCTCTGATCTGATGCCATTAAAATGCAAGAGATAACAACTGCTCTCGGTCAGACCAGGCCAACACCTAGGCAACTGATTTGCATGAAATGGCATCCCATTCCCAGCCACCTACTTCAAGCAATTTATGCAAATCAGATTGAATATAAATGCTCAAATTACCCCTCATGCCATTATAGAGAAGTTACTTGACAGCAGGGGTGGATTTGGCTCCACGTCTTTTAATCTTGTGATTCTCTACACTCAACAGCACCCCTGCATTCAAAAGCTGACATCCCATCTCCTCTCTGGCCGTTTCCCCTGTATCCTAGAAGACACACACATCAGAAAGTCTCCACCTTTTGAATCAAAATGACAGCAGTGAAAGCAGCAGAGCTTGCCTGTGGTTACAGTGTAGGCCAGAGGGTCCAGAATCAACTCCTGAGCTAACACTCCACCAGCCAGCTCTTCTCGAGCCTATCACAATAAAAACTACACCTCAATGAACAATTATCTCGCTGTGCTAATTGGGTAAAACTTAAAGACAGCATAATGCACGAAGTGCTTTTTCACTCCCATTTGTTTGCACATGTCAGAAGCTCAGATGAGCTTCAAGTTTGCTCTTCTGGACTTCCCCTATCTGTTCATATTTATCAAAGACTAGTTTATCAGCCAGCTGGGTGCTAAGCAAACTTACTGCCAGCATGTTGCTGCAACCAATACTTTTCAATCTCCACAGCAAGGACTGACCTAAACACCACCAGCGCCACCACATTCCCACTGTATTTCAGTTTTTTAAAACTGTTTGCCAAATAAAGTGGGTTTGAGCCACTAGAAATAGACAACAAACATCTTGCGATCAGTTGCAGCTAAAGTTTAGCAAGGAGTTTAACAGTCTCGCCATTTCATTGCCCACTGTGACAGAGACAATAGTTAAATAGCTAACCGCAGCTGCAGGGCTTGTTTCCACACCAGGCCGGCAGCTCAGCAAAGCTTTGGTGCAAATTTCTCTGCTCTGAAGTGTTTGCAAGGCCTGGCTGTCCCAGCGGGTGACCGATCTGATTGATCAGGCCAGGTGTAAGTTTAATGAGTCAGGGCAGAGCACCATAAATCGCCTCTGTAAATTATGCGGTGAGAAGGCAAACAGCGGTTTCAGTATAAACTCTTGCTGCTCACCAAAGGAGGCTCAAGCTACTTTGAGCAGAGCACTTTACCTGCCCACAAGAGGATCCACGCCGGGTGCTGACAATCGCCTCGCACATCTCCTTGCTGTCCCGTGTTGGTTTGCTGTAGCTTTAGCAGGGGAGAAAAGAAATTTCANCTTATTATCTATTTATTAATAAACTTTAAAACTATAATAGAGAAGTGAACTTCGTTTTTCACACCATTACACCAAGTATTCCAATAACTTCCCTCTCACTCAGATGTTTCCTTGCAGAGTAATTGTTCATAAAGAACAGGTTTTTTTACAGTTTTACTCACAGAGTGACCCGTGAGCAAAAAGAACATATTTGATTCAGAGGGGCTACCTTTACATTTATTCTGTTGTTACTTTGTGTGACTCTTTAGGGCCCACTGCTACTGCAGGTGTCAGTAACTCTGATCACTGTGTGCAGTGGGAGAAGTTCCATCCTCCACTGACGCTGTAAAAATCCCCCCTGAGCTTTTGGTGGTATTTATTTACTGGAAAAACATTCAAAAATTCCGTCTGCATACAGATAAAGAAGAAATAGTAACATTCACCTAATACAGATGTTGAGTAGCTTAGGAGAAAAAAGTTCCTTAAAGATGCTACAAAACATTACAACTGCACAAACAATAAATAAAAATGAACTGTAAATACAGTTATAAAAACCTAAAATATGTGTGAAAAGACAGTTTTTGCTACTGCAATGGGTTAAAAAGTTGCAAATTTTCCGACACGTGGTGAATGAGAGCGTGCTCAGAGCCCACTGAATTTGTCTGGAAGTGCTATTCTGTGAGAGAAGGCTTCATGGGCCTGAGCCTTGTCTGGGGAATGAATAAACAAGCTGAGAAACATGCAAGACTCATGTCTCTCAAGCCAGGGAAAGCTGCCGGCTTCGCTATGAGGAGCAGGAACTTTCCAGGGAGTTTTAATGCTAAAGAAAAAAAACCAGAGAAGAAAACCTTGTGTGAAAATGTGTTGCTTTTACGATCTTATCCATCAAGCTTAAAAATAGAGTATGTTAGAAATGGGAGGTTTCTGAGTGCATTTCCATAATAAATACGACTTACCTTTTTGGCAATTCATAAAAAAAATAATTTAAAAAATAAGAGTTGCCTAAGCAGGCTATGCGTGGCATAATAAATTTCCCCATTGGGAGTCTCAATATAGTGATCACTAGGGGAAACACAGTATTGCTGTCTCCACGCAGGCATCATATTCCTAGGCAAAATAACTACTCGTGGGTTTGTTACTGTCTTCTTCTGCAGCCCTTCTCAGAAGGGATTCAAACCAGCCACTGTTAACGCCTTATTACTGTAGCATTATTATGGTAACACCCACAAGACACAGACAAATGAGCGTTGAAAACGTGCAAAAATTTCTTCACAATATCTTCCCTCCCCCAAATTTACAATCCAAGTGCAACCTAAGAATGTAGATGTAGACACAGTCTCAAACACAAGAAAGCAACATGAATATATCTGTTAACTACGTATATAGTTACCAGAAGAAAATCAGTATTAAGAGAATTCTGCACACCTGCCATTAGAGACATCTGAAAGGAAATTCTTAATTCAAAGCAACATCAAAACCAAGATAAAACATCAATAGAGAAAACGTGAGGACCTCTTCTGTCCCGTTTTAAAAAAAAAAAAAATGGAAGTGATTCTCAGAAAATGTAGGTTACTAGTACTGTATATTGTCAAACATCAATTCTAAGAATTTCTACTCAATCATTTAAGAGAAGAGGAAACTAAACACAGCCTTAGTCCTCAGCTTTCCATCACACCCAAGCCTGAGCCAGGTAACTGGAAAAGCTGCCAGTAATCTGCTAACTCTTATCACCAAAAACCGGAACGACATTTTTCCGAGACAAAACCCAAATTTGAATGTCGCCAGGTGTAAGAAAGGCAGGAGAAGCTTTTAAAAGCGGTGATTCCCAGCGGCAGGAGCTCGGAGGGCCCCGCTCCTGGCTCGGCGCTGCAGCGCGTCCCGCCGGCCCTCAGCGCCGGGGCCGTGCCCGGGCGGGGCTGTCCCGCCCTCAGCGGCCCTCACAGCCCGCATGGTGACAGCAGTACCGCGGGAATCCGGGCAAAAAGAAGGCTTAAATAGTCCCGATTTCAACAGCTTTGTTTTTAGCGCTTTAAAGTACATGGGCTTAGGAGGTTTCTAAGTCTATTAGTTTAAACTACATGGGCTTAGGAGACTTCTTATCTACTTCAACAAAATCCTAGCGTCTTTCTTAACAACTAATTTTTTTTCCCCTCACAAACGACCCGATTCTAGAGACTGAGATTTTATAAAACCATCAAACGCTTCAAAACTGGGGCCTCATGGAAAACCTGTCATCTCCACCACAGAGATGCCACAACGGCACCTCCACAGACCCCACGCCGGGAAGCTCCCTCATCCTCCGGCGGGGAGCACCTTCCGCACCGCCGGGAGCGGGAGCTCCCCGGCAGCCCCTCCGCCGGCACGAAGGGGCCGGAGAAGGAGGCTCGGGCCGCCTCAGGCAGGCAGCGGCGGGCGGGAGCCGAGAGGGCCGCGGGGCGCCACCGCAGCGGCGGGGCCGGGGCGGAGCC
>VWZN01019257.1:0-25850 GCA_013396955.1 Regulus satrapa | reverse complement strand
CGGCCAGCTCCCGGTGCGCGGGGGACAGACAGCGCAGCCTGGAAACGCCATTCCCGCGAAGGGCCCGCCGTACCAGCCTCTGCGGAGAGAGAACTGCTGCCCGGCTCTGGCTCGCCGCTTTCTGGCCCCAGCTGTCCTCTGGGGTTTACAGCTCCGAACCGCTCTGAAACGCAGGCCTTATCCCGGGGCTCTTAACAGAGATGCTGGCTTTTGCCTTGAGTGCATGAAATTTCTTTTGTACCGTTAAATAACAGCCTGCTAGAGGCAAAGTCATTGAGGTCACCCCATTTAACCTATCTCCTAAAATAAGGAAGAACTGTCAAGAGCTGATCACGACACTTGACTTTAAAGTCAGAATGGATCAGTTTTCCTTGGGTGGATTCTTTGTTGGGGTTGCCAGTGTTGAACTTCAGTGTAATGTACTAGGATTTCTGACAAGACAGACTGTGCCCTTTCCAGGGCTACTCTGGAATGTGAATCCTGATTCTATATGCAGGAACCGTACCATGAGAACACTTACACTGTACAGACAGCTTCACGTTTTCATTTGATTGCTCTGCCTTCATCCTCAACCATTTGCCTTGCTCTGGTAAACGCTGCTTGCCTGTTGCAGTGACCTTGTGCATCTCATGTGGGGCTACAAGTAAAAATAGATCTAGCTTAGATTACTTCTCCCTCAGCGTTCATTGCGATATGCCTGGGAATTATATTGTTTCTAGTTGTTTCCCTTGGTGCTGACGGTTTGTTCCTTTTGCCATACACCGTTCTGTCCGTAAAAAAATAACAAATACAAGTGGGACAGGAGATGAATACGAACTGCCATAGTCTTTTCTAGCCTGATAGCTGCATATCTGAGTATGGCCGGCTTGAGGTGGTGTAAGTCTCTGCAGTTAGAAGTCTTCTGGCTCTGAAGTCCCAGAGGCATCAAAAGTCCTAGAGAGGAGGTTAAGACTGGGAGGCCGTGATTTTTCTGCAGATGAGGGATTTTGTCCATGGTGCTCAGCTGGGCAAGAGCCCAAGCTTAAACATCACCCCAGTTTTGAAGCTTAATGCCAGTTCAGAATACTCAGAAAATGTAATTCTTTGACTGTGATGTGTAGACTTGTTGCTATGGTGAATTTTATCTTTAATGTGCATTTCAGTTACGCTTTTAAAAATCCATCAGGCACGCAGAAGGCAACAGTACAACACCTACAGGTATAAAAGATGGAAGAACAAAATTCACCACAGTTTAAATGGAAGAAGTGACACTAATGTAAAGTAGTTTTGGCAACATCACCTAAAACGTGTAAAGATTGCGTCCACCCAACTGCTACCAATGAAGTGTTTGATTTCTCGCACTGCTTTCCACACGTCTTCATCCTCAGCATATCACGTATTTAGTTAGAGTTCCTGCAGCCTTGCTTCCAGCCTGATGTGTGTGAGGACTCCAAGAGGGCTGCGGTGGCCCCCAGGCAGGGTGGGAGTGTGGGGCAAAGCGCAGCTGTCCTGGGCTCACCTCGTGCTAAGAATACCCACGAGGCGTTGCTGCTCTGAGTGTTAGACTGCAGCTTGGCAAAGCACTGGGTAGCCTGGCATTTGGATTTTTATATTGGTTTGAGATAGGAGATTTAAAGCCATGTAACTTTAAAAAGCAGATTTGCTGCAATATTGTTGAACTCGTAAAATCCCGTGTGTGCAGTAAAAGAGCGTCTTCTTGTTTTGGATTTTTGCAGGTTTCTCGATTGCTAGGTGCTTTCAAAAGCCAAAAAAAGGTGACCAGAAGTTTTGGTAATGCTGTGAGTATAATAGTCCCATTTTTTTCTTTTAAGAAGTTTCTCAATAAGCAGGTTTGGAGATTTATAAGAGCACTGTTGTTATTCTTACGTTCTGAAAAATTAAGGGCCAAACAGTAATGCACGTTCTCAATGCCATCCTGGATTTATGTCAGTTAATCACTGTCATTGGCAATTGCACATCAATGTGAGAATACAAAACACTCTAGCAAAAAATAGAAGTGGCGTGGAAAGTTTTCACAAAATACAGACATAAGCCAGTCTTCTGGAATTCATCTGGGAATAGGCACATAAATATTGGACAAAGTAGAAAGATTGTTGAGAAGCTTCTCATTTTCTTTCTTTTGCAGACTTCCCTCTAAGCACTAGATTTACTTTACTGCTGCTTTTAGAATTCCTTGCATCTAAAACTCTGTCTTTTCAAGATCCTCTTTAAACTATCATAGATGTTTGTATTTCCCTGTAGATGTTTTACTCTCTTTATGTGTATGTGTTTCAAGTGCCCATGGGCCTTCTTCTCAGTGAAGGCAGGAGCAGGGCTCAGCACCCCTAAGCAGGACTTAATCTTAAAGAACTGGGGCTTTTTATTATAAGTTTTGTAGAACAGCAGGTACAACAGCTAGAAAAGAAGCTGAAGGGTCACTCGTACAGTATAAAAATCAGAAGGTGAGGCACCCCTGGTACCATTGGAAGCACAACAGGTTCAGAGTGAGGTGCTGCCAGACAGCACAGCAGTACTCTCGAGGCATTTCATCAGTGACAGCTTGCTCAGAGGCACTGTTCTTTTATCTCTGGTTTTTTTTTTTGTTGTACATAGTGAATTTCTTTAGCTCAAAAGTTAAAAAAATCAGTCAATATATATTGAAGTACTGCATTGTGAATTGATGCTATTGGGGGTTATTCAAATCATCGACGTGAGCTGCCTTTTTTGTAGGTAATAATGAGCCCATAAAAGCTGTTGGATCTCTTTAAATAAAACAATGAGCTGAAACACGTACCTTAGAACAGTGATCATAATTTATTTTTTTCTTCAAAGCAGAATACATTCTTCCCCTTACTTGTTATTTGTTGAGTCTGGGCTGTGCATTTTTTTTTTTTTTAGTTGTTTGATGATGATAAAAGACTGAGGACATTGATGAGAGGAAAATACATTGGTATTGTTAAAAATGTCTCTTGAGAAGTTTAGCTCGGCATGACCTTTTTTTTTTTAAGGTGAATGCAGCTTTTCATACATTTACTTTTCAAATGATTACTTTTCATAATCATTTCTGGCATGTGTCAGTATTATGCAGCATGTTGATAATGTAGACATATGTGGAACAGAGCCATAACTAGGTAATATAACTTGCTCTCCAGATTTCCAGAGGAAAGCATTCTACGTTCATTAATTTCAAGCAGGAGTCTGAGCAGGGATCTGCCTTTCACATTCAGCCTCTGTTTTGAAATAGCAATAGCTAGTAGGTGAATTTTTAAACAATTCTCTCAAAACATGTGCACACAGGATTGGAAAGCAAGCCAGTCCTTCTCATTTCTGTCCATGACTGCTGTTCTTCATAGTGAATATTTGGTAAAGGAAAATTTCTTTTGTTATCTAATAGTTACTTGGTTCCTACAACAGATGAAGATGTTTTCTTTGTAGAAAACAAACATTCATTTGTTGTACTACTGATATTTCTTTACCTAGGTACAAACAGTAACTTTAATCCCAGGAGATGGCATAGGACCTGAGATTTCTGCTGCTGTCATGAAGATCTTTGATGCTGCCAAAGTAAGTCACATTTGTCTTGCTATAAGCATTGCAAATTTACCTGCAACAACAAATATTAATTAGGCATATTAAAAAAAAAGCCTAAAATCTCTTTTAAGAGATTAAGTCATATTTAAGCTATTAAAACTTCTTTCCAGTAGAAAGAGTTTGAAGCTTTGGCTAATAAATGAGGGGATACCAAGACACAGCTGGAAACTAAACTGACAGAAGAGTAGAAACTGGAGAGCAAATGCTGTGCTCACTCGGAGTCACGTGAAATCACCTTGTTAATGTAGTAATCCTCAGCAACTGACAGAGGATATTTTTTCATTTATTGACTTCAAGTGCAGGTCAAAAGCGCCTGTGACAGGACTGGCTCATCCTAGCAATCCAGCTGTTTGGCAGCATGCTGTGCTGCCAAACATGTTAAACTTCAGTGATATGAAAAGTGACTGTACTGAAGAACTGTTCTTTTTCCTATCTGAAAAACTTCACCAGAGCTTGTCAAGTTTCCTTGAAAGGAAATGCAGCTCTTCAGGCAAGGTGCCTGTTAAATTCTTCCACATTAGTAACAGCACCCAGGCATATTCCCTTTTTATTACAACTATCCAACGTGGATCTGAAAACCTGAAGTTTCTTGAATTACGTTGTATCTTTTCCTTTGTGATTGTCCCTGATGGAATGAATGGGTGGCAGCCTGTCTCCACTGAGAGCCCAGTGGTGAATGCAAATTCAGAAAGCTTTCTGGAGCACGTGCAGATTTTCAGTGAGCTAACAGATACACATCTATGTCATACACAGTCTTCCAGTTAGTGGGGATGATGAGTTCTCAATGAATTCAGCTTTAAAACATTGTCTCTTGTATACAAGGAACTCAACAGCTCTAAAACCTTTAAAGAAATAGCACCTGACATCTAGGGCAGCATTGTGATATTAATGTTTTTTTATTGATTGCTGCTCACGCTATTTCGTTTCCACTTAATTACATTTTTCCAAAATTACTTTAGTTCAAACACGTCATGCTTACCGTCACTCACCAGAGAAAATACTGTTCAGAAAGGCCTGGACAAAACGCCTTACACACCTTCTTGTGAAAGTTAAAACTCGAAGCAAAGTCATGATATTAAAGTTAACACAGTGTGTGTGTGTTTAGGCACCTATTCAGTGGGAAGAGAGGAATGTTACAGCTATCCAAGGACCAGGAGGGAAGTGGATGATACCCCCAGAAGCCAAAGAATCCATGGATAAAAACAAAATGGGATTAAAAGGTATTTTAGGGGTTAATACACAGATATGAAATACTGTTGTGTTTATCTTGATTTTGATGTAATGCCAAAGGTCTTCCTCTGTAGCACAATAAAATGGGTAATTATAGGGGACAGCCTGTCAGGTAATTGTCTGTAATCTTGGAGCACTCCTTCCTTTCCAAGCCATAATTTGATAGTTGTAGTTGAAGGTGGGTACATGCCAACCTTTGGACTCTGTGCAGAAGGCATTTCTAAGATACACAATAGTAGGCAATAACTACATTACTAATGAGCAGTATCTTTATATATTTTAATGAATACATTTAATGAGTGAATATTCATTTTAATGAATGCATATACATCTTTATATATTTTAATGAATACATTTAATGAGTGAATATTCATTTTAATGAAAGCATATATATCTTTATATATTTTAATGAATACATTTAATGAGTGAATATTCATTTTAATGAATACATATACATCTTTATATATTTTAATGAATACATTTAATGAGTGAATATTCATTTTAATAAAAGCATATATATCTTTATATATTTTAATGAATACATTTAATGAAAGAGTATCCATTTTAATGAATACATATATATCTATTTTAATGAATACAACACAATGAAAATCTGTTCTATGTAAGGCTAGCAACGTGGCCTTTACCCGGCTGAATGACGTGCCTGTGCAGTAGTTGACAGAGCAGAGAATTCCCGTGGCATTCCAGCATGAGGGTTAAACAGGAGTCCCTGGAGGAGTCCTACTTGACCGAAGAGTTTCAGCTCTCAGGTCCAGGGAGGGGTTTATTTTCTTTCTCTAGGGCCTGTAGGAGTCTTACTTGACCGAAGAGTTTCAGCTCTCAGGTCCACCGAGGGGTTCATTTTCTTGCTCTAGGGCCTGTAGGAGTCCTACTTGGTTTCAGCTCTCAGGTCCACCGAGGGGTTCATTTTCTTTCTCTAGGGCCTCTGAAGACCCCCATCGCTGCGGGGCACCCGTCGATGAATCTGCTGCTGCGTAAAACCTTCGACCTTTACGCCAACGTGCGCCCGTGCGTGTCCATCGAGGGCTACAAAACCCCCTACACGGACGTGAACATCGTCACCATCCGCGAGAACACCGAGGGCGAGTACAGCGGCATCGAGCACGTGGTGGGTGCTCGGCTGCTGCCCTCCTGCTTCAGCACTAACTCGCTCTGCCCCTTCTCACTGCCCTTCAGGGGGGTTCTGTAAAAAGATAATACTCAAGAGCGGACGGTGATTAATACGACCGAGGCCTTTATAAGCTGAGTTAGGTGTTAGCAGTTTATTTCAGGGCGTGGGTTAGGAAAGCTCGCTCAGAGCCAGCAGAGTGAACTCAGAGCAGGCATAAGGGGGACAGTAAGCTATGAGTTAGTAAGGGTGGATACAATCCTAATCAGTAAGAGAACCAGAGGGCAGATATAAGAGAAGATTAATAAGAATATGAGAGAGGGTCTGAGTAAGTAAAGGAGGTAAGTCAGAGAGATAGATCAGTAAGAAGAGCAGGGAAGAGTAAGTGATAAGAGGAGAGAAGAGAGTAAGAAGTGAGTGAGCTCACTTGTACATTCGTTTATATAATCAATACACTAAATATTTCTTTAACTAACCAATCTTTCTACGTATACCAATACAACTACATTTGCTTACAACCTCTAGAATCTGTTAGTTTTGTTTCAATTAGGTTATCTCAGGGTCCTCTGAACTTTTCCTTAAAAGGAAAGGAAAGAGGGTCTCTTGCAGGAGTTTTATGGGGGCAAAGAATGTGCTTTGTCATCCCAAACCATTTCCTATTCAAACCACACTTCAAGTCGAATTTCTTCTTTTTCAGCTTCTTTGGCCATACAATCATATTTATAATTCCTTTCTAATTCACCATTCCCTACAGGATTCTCTAGTTTGACACCCATAAAAGTGTTCCTCTCTTGTGAAATGCATTCTGCCTCCTTCACAATTCTGCTGCTTGGTTCCACGTGGGGAGAGTGAACTTGCACTTCCTTCCTGTCTTGCAGATTGTCGATGGAGTTGTGCAAAGCATCAAGCTGATCACAGAAGAAGCCAGCAAGCGCATTGCAGAGTTTGCTTTTGAATATGCCAGAAACAATCAGAGAAGCCACGTGACTGCTGTGCACAAGGCAAATATTATGTATGTTGACACTTCTTTTGAGAAAAACTAAACAACACCCCCCTCCTCCCCCCCAAAATTTAATTAGAAACAGCTGCTTAAGTCTTATTCAAATGTGAAATTTCTGTTGATGGCACTGGAAGTCAGTAAAATGGGAAAAAAGTCAAGTAAATGCCTCCTAAGTGAAATGGGCAATACTGACCAAGTTTTGACAGGGCTGAGATAATTGTCTACCAGTGTTCTCATTAACAAGTTTATAGTAGTACTTCTTTCCAAAATTCTTATTTTAGAAACTTTTAAACAAGGAAAATTAATTTTAAAACTGAGGATGAAATTGGCTGGTGTCCTTTGCAGTTTCCACACCACTTTATACTGAACTGAGTCATAACACATGTGATATTATGTGTTATCACCTTCACAAATTCACTAAGCCTTTCATAAATGAATAGAAATCATTCTGAGAATTAATGTATGCTTCTTAAACTACTGATACAGAAATATCTTGGGAGGGATAAATAGCCACAAATTAAGTTTCTGAATTCTAATTAAACCCCTGTTGCATGCAGTTTTCTTTATCTCCAGTACTGCTTCCTTACAATAACTGCAATATTCTCTTGCTTATCTAATTGCAGGAGGATGTCTGATGGGCTTTTCTTGAGAAAATGCAGGGAAGCAGCAGAAAACTGTAAAGATATTAAATTTAATGAAATGTATTTGGATACTGTATGTCTGAATGTGAGTATTATGTTTTAGTTGTGGGGGTTTTTTATAGTTTAAATTCTTAACCTTAATGCAAATATACTTCCTTCTAGATGGTTCAAGATCCATCTCAGTTTGATGTGCTTGTTATGCCAAACTTGTACGGTGACATCCTCAGGTATGGAGATTTTCATTTAAACTCCCAACAAGTAAAATTCTGATGCTTTCCCAACACTTTTTGAGATCACATGCAAGCCAGATGGGTGATCATCTTATGCATTCAGACTTCTTAACAGACATGAGCTGTTCAGTTGTTAACATACTGATGGGAGGGGCTATATGATGAGAATGTGCTTTCTGTTTTAAAAAACCTGTTTCTGCTTACAGAGGCTATGAATACTGTCCAGATGGGACAGAGAGAAATTTCTCCAAATGTGTGAAGAATATAATGGCTTACATTATAATAGAGAATGAATGCCTTAGATAATAGAGAAGAACTTTCTCATCCTCAGCACTAAAACAGATTGTGCAGGGTGACTGTGGGACCATGATATACACAGGGAGAGCTCATGATACAGTCTGCATGGTCACTCAAGAACTAAATGTGTGGCCTCTTAATATCCTGCCAGCTCTTGGTTTATGTGTTGCTTTTCCTAACCTTCAAATTAAATTTTATATTTGAATAACATTAATACTAGAGGTTCTTTGTGTCTTGAAGGCAAAACCCATCAGCACACGTTTTCCATTCTGTAAAATTATAAGGTAGAGTGTAAATTCTATTAAACACCTGTAAAATTAAGTGGTTTAATCTGAACTATTAAGTGTTCTATCTAACATAGTTTCTTCTCACACCTCTAAGGAGAGATTGAGAAAAGTTCCTGAACTGGCATTTTTATTTACACGTTTTATTATTCACATCTTATAATCCATCTCTTGGTTTTGTACAGATAATAAATTTAAAGATAACTTATGTATAAGAAGAAACGGTTCTTAAATCTTCTCTTAAAACAGCACTCGCTCAGAGTCTTATCACTCTGATAAGACTGTGCATGCTAAGAAAAATCAGATTCTAACTAATGCCTCTGGCTTTAAGAATTGGTGACAGCATACACAGGGCCCTCACAGCAGCTCTTACACTGTTAACTAAGAGAGGTCAAATCAGGCAGTGTCATCATCAATACCATTTCACAGAGGTCATTATCACCTGTTTAAAGTTCTCATGGAAATTCCATTAAAAATTTCACCATTCTGAAACTTTTCAGTAAATTTGAGTCTGTTCTTGAAGAGGGCACTGTCACCACTAGGAGAGGTCTCGCCTACTGCTCTAAAAGTCTGAACAAAATGGCAAGTTCCTCAGACTGAATAGGTCTGAATAGGCAGAAGACAATCTCTTCTCTTTAAGCATTAAATACTTAGAGTGACAACACAGACTGTACTCAGTTTTTCCCCAGGCTCTATGCAACTAAGATAAGTGGTTTATTTTAGCTGAAAATACTGTTCTGCAAAGTCATACAAACTTTTCTCCTTGTTAGTCCTAAGCTAAGGACTAATTTAGCTTAGTATGAGCCAAGTTGTAGGCAATCATGATGTATGGATGTGAAAATAACAGTGTCTTAAGAGCTTTGTTCATCGGGGTGTTCAGTTTGGAGGGTACTGTACAGTGGCAATAGGCACAGTTGGTTTTTCCTTCTCCATATTATTTTTGGTGGAAACCAAATGCAAATTGCTTACATCTTATGATCTGCTAATGCCAGACTTGTGACCTGCAGGCTGTTGAGTAAAGAGAGGGGGAAAGCTGGTCTGGTGTCACTTGGAAAATGTTCCTTAAGCTGCACACAATACACGACAAAACCACCAGTAAGGAGCTCACCTACCTGAGCAAAATTCCTCCACATTTTTTGGAAGGAGTTTACATATGAAAAGTAGTTCTGGGCCCCTTCAGAGGAAGTAAGTTTTTTGTGCAGTTACAGGGAAATGTGCATAAGAATTAGCTTTTGAGATTTCAACACATATTCTGTGCTTTTAGTATTTCTCATTTTGCCTGTGTCTTACCGGCTTTATTCTAGTATTTGTAATTTCCTTTTAATTTTCCTTTATTGCATTGTCTTCTGCTAGTAGTTCTAAGAAGTTTCTAATGTTTGATGGGGTGCAGGTGGCTAACAGCATTTGTTCTTTCTCCATATTCGTCTCAGACTGTGCAGGTGTATAAATTAAATTATAGTTGCAGTTGCTTGATAAACAAAAACATTTTAATACCTTGAAGAGAGGCAACTGTATATGGAAAAAGTCATGAAGTGTTTCATTTGGTGGCTTGGTTCTTTCAGTGACTTGTGTGCTGGACTCATCGGGGGTCTTGGAGTAACACCCAGTGGAAACATTGGTGCCAACGGCGTGGCCATTTTTGAATCAGTAAGTCTCGTTACACAAGGCAGAGCAGTAATAACTTTATGTCAGCTTGAGAATCTAAACTTTTCCATGCCATACAATGTGGTTAACATTTATCTAACGAAGTTCTTAGAATGGTTTTTTTACTGTGAAGATGTTCAAACTTTACCTTGAGAGACTGGTTAAATATTCCATGTAGGTTTTTCACACATCCTTCTTTTGACCAATATTTTATTTTCCCACTTTTTCATATGATAAATACCCCCTAGGAAATAGAACTTGATGGGAACAATTTAAAGATATTAGGTGACCTATTTTTCCCTTTCTGATGTCTTTGAACTGAATTGTTTTGGTCCTTGGTATCTCCTCTCCACTGACTGTATCACAGCAAAGCAAGTCCCGTTTTAGCATGAATACATCTGGCTTAGGTTGCTTGCACAACTGCCTAGAACATTTTTAATCAGCCTAATGCTATCATAACAGATAGGTTTACTCTCATTTCTAGGTTCATGGAACAGCACCAGACATTGCAGGAAAAGACATGGCCAATCCAACTGCCCTCCTTCTGAGTGCTGTGATGATGCTGCGCCACATGGGGATGCACAAACACGCCACAAAGATTGAGTCAGCCTGCTTCGATACAATTAAAGACGGAAAGGTAACACCAGGCTGTGCAAATAAACGCAGTGAATTCAGTAAAATCATATATCAAAGCAAGAATTAACTTGGAAGATTCACACCAGAGTAGGGGATGGCCTGCTGAGCTGACCTGTTGCATGAGCAGTGCCACTGTCCTTCTCTGACAGTAATTCTATTATCTTTGATGATATTAAATCTGCCCAGCACAGCAATAAGGGGCAAGGCTGTAGCATTCCTGTTGTCTCAGCAATGCTCATCTTACGTTTCCACAGCTTTATGAGCTCCAGAATAGTAAACTGGATGGCTGTTTTTCAGGAAGGGAATCAGTTTTAAGTAACTCTCAGCGTTTTACTTAAGAAGTTTATGAAACGTACAATGCATATGTATTGAAATCTGGATCCTGAAGTGAAGGACACTCATTTGCCTTTCACAGGCTTCATCATCTACTTTGTTTATATCATTTCAGTCCTGACTGTAATACTTCTGTTTCTGTTTTTTCAGCTGAATTATTTTCTTTTTTCATTCTTACTGCTTTCACTCATTTTTGATTACAAAACAACATTTTTTTATCCAGTATTAACATTTTTCTCTGAGGATTTTATATATTTCTCTTTGGAAGTGAGTGTCTTCAGATTCATGATTCAAATGGGATACAGGGGGACAGGAGGCTTAGGCTCTGAAACTTGATGAATTTGTTTGCTTATTGGTTCACCCCTCTAAATGAATTGATGTTCATTTCTTGAAAACATAGTTGGAAAGATCTTGAAGATTGCAGTTCAAGAAAATAAGCAGCTAGTCATGCTGGTTCATTTATCTTAGGCAGGAAGATGAAAAGCTGCTTTGTAATTAAAAGTAACAAGAATACTGAAATCAGAAGTTGTCATCATTTTGTAAGTTTCCAGCTATCTTGCTGTGTGTAGGACCGAGTTAAAAAAAATCTAAACTTACAACTGAATAAAGATGTGCTCCTGTAAAATTCCTATTTATTGCTCTGGAAATGAACTCTTCCATCTGCAGGTCAGTAATTCCATGGAAGATAACAGTTCAAGTTTTGTGACACTGCTACTTGTGTACTAGTTACTTACAATGTTATGATTATATCCTCACAATGGAGAGAATCTTCTTGATTAAAAAACCCCATCATGCAATTTCAATTCCGAGATCCTAAAATAGTAACCATGATTGCTTCTCTTGCTTGTTATTCCTCCTTCCCCCTACACCAGTTAATTGATATATTGGGGGGGAGGGAACTAATAATATAAATTTATCTCCTAGAGTGCTTTAATCTAGCTAGGTTGGTCAAGCAGTGTTGCCAACTTTTTATTTTACTGTCTTCATGATACCAGACAGCATTTGTACTTGATAAAAGAGATTTTAAACTCTACATTTCCTATCTCTTAAATAAATAAAGCAAACTTTGAGAATCATTTACATGCAGCATTAAGTTTCCTTAAGATCCAGTCTTTCTGATTTACTGTCAATTAGTTTTCCTTGTGCTGAGCCTTCATATAAGAATTTTACTTCCAAAAGACAAACTTCTTACTGAAGATTTAAATACTTAACCACTAATTATACCATTAGAGGACTTTGTAGAGCTTTGACCACCCACACTTTCTTCCTGTAGTTAGGATAAAATAATGTTAAAATCACATTCAAACCTGATGACATTATAAGTACTTCAGGTCTACTCAGGTTTTCCCTGCCTGCACAGTCGGTATTGATGAAGCCTCTATGGGATGCAGAACTCAAACCCGATGTATTCCTGCTCACCTTATTTACTGTCTGTACCCAGCATATCATGAGAATATCCAGAACTGTTCAGAGACAGGACTGGCCCCATAATATATTTCAGTAATATTATCTTTTCCTTTCTTTCAGGTCTTGACAAAAGACTTGGGAGGCAATGCCAAGTGTTCAGAATTCACAGAGGAGATCTGCCGCCGAGTACAGGACAAAGACTAAACCTCCTCCTCCTCCTGCTGCTGCTGCTGATGGCTCTGGAAGGACACATCACAGAGTACAATATATGTAACCTGATATCCACAGTGCATAGAGTTTGCTTATCTCTTGAGAGCAAACTTTTTAGCTGAGGCCTCTCCATTAATAAATCTAGTCCAAATGGCTACAAATTATGCTTGTGCCTGCTTTCGGTGGACTTTTCCAAGTGCTTTGTCTTATTTATTTTTTTTTTCTATCTGGTGAACATTTTTATGTAAGTGAATTATTTTATTGGCACTGTAACTGTCTAATATTTTCCATTTCAATTACGGGGTTTTACTTCCCACATAGAAAAAATTATGCAAACAAACCAGTAACTGAGTTAGTAAAATATAAAAGCACCTTAATGTTTAAAACCTACTTTATTAATCTTGTTGAAATTAAAAATATGGGTTTCCAGACTAAGAGTAGCACAAGATGATCTTCATACACAGAAACGGGTATAAAATAAGTTAAAACAGCAATTTTATGTTAGAAGCAATGAGAAAACCACTTTATATACTCTGGTGATTCATGAAATACAGCCCTGCCCACCAAAGGCAGGAATTAAGAAATACAAAATTCCAGAGATTTAATTTCTGTATTTTAAAAAAAGCTGCAACCATTAGCAAGGGGTGAAAATTAATGCTGAAGCAAAGTTATTTTTCAAATTTATATACCAAAATAATATTATAAGTTTTCCTCTCTGAAACACACTTTACAATACCGTTCTAATGAGGGCAAACTATATAAAATTACTTCTGCCAATTATTGTGAGGGGAAAGTATTAACTTAGCAAATTTACAGTAAATATTTCATGACTTCGGCTAGAATGCTTTTTGTGTTGTAGTTCAGTGTGTCTTTTCCTGTATTGACCAGTAATTTTATTCTAGAAACTCTGAATGTAAGAGACGAGTCCTAAATGGATTAAGGCAGATCAGCGATTTGGCTCTGGTGCCTATGTTCCAGAAATACATTTCATCCCTATTCAAGGGGATCTGAATCTATTTTTTCCTCGCTCACTAAGCTTAACGGGTGCAAGAGCAACTCATTGCCCTGCCCTCCCCAGCAGATGCAGATCGTCACTCTAGGCGTTCTGAGCTGTAGCTATCAAGGTATTGCTTCCATTCCTGCATCTGACAAGAAAATACATATCAAACTTTTCAAACTCCTGAGTACAGCACAGGGTTATCCCTCCTGCCAGAAGCAGGCTTCTTACAGCTTCAGTCTACTAATAGAAAGTAACTAAGTGGAGTAATATCTATTTCAACTGTTTTGGGCTGCTTGTTTCAGAAGTAAAACAACTTTGGAGTAACAACTTCTTGTGTCACTCTCTAAAGTAAGCATCCCAGCGTTTTTATACAGTTTAACAGCATGCTGGAGGAGCTTTATTCCTCCCACATTCTGATTTTTGTGAATAGGGCAACATTTCTTTCTGTGTTTTACAAGCTGCTGCTTTCTTGTTTCCTTCAGATTAATACTGTTAAAGAAATTCTGAATTACCATTACGCACAAAATGGGGAAGAATAAACTTTTCAAAGTCCTATTGCTCATTTTGTTTTTCTAATCCTAGGCTGCTGCTTTGTCTGATGTGTTTAACTGATTATTGGTACTTGCAACAAATCTTAGGTCTGTAAGCTGTGTGAGACTGGTAATGGAACTTTTATGGAAACCTTATCCTGTTCTGCATAATTTTTTTTGTCTCAGTAATGGGTTGTGGCCTGCCTGCCTGTGTGAGCTACTAGAGCTGTCTGCCAGAGATCACTTACAGCACACCCTTTAGACAACTTTGTGCCAAGCATTTCCTTTTCATAATACGATATATTTTACATATGGGTAAGAAGAAGTGCAGCCCACCTTTTTCAAAATTAGTGCAAAGTGAATACTGAAACATGCGGAGAGACACTGACGAATACTGCTCAGAGAAAAGCTCTGTAAGCAATTTAAAAGAAGTTTCTGTAACAGCATTTTAATGTGAGAGCTCCTGTAGTTACCCCTTTGTGTCTTTTAGTCTTAGGGAGCTATTCCCCTGCTTTTTCTGATTATTTGTTTTTATGAGAAATAGTAATGCTTATTCCAACATGGACTTAAGAACTGCTGTGTTCACAGAAGTCTGAATTCTAGGCATTACACAAACAGGAGTGTCTTCAGGTTCTGAAGTGTGTTAGTGAACAAGAAAGTGTTCTCTGGGAGGGGAAAAATCCCAGCCCTTTTGGGTTTTTTTTAAATTATCACTGGAGTGTTATGACAGTTTCATTAAGCAGTACTGCTATCTAGCAAGCTATATCATGAGCTACAGAAAAAATCCCATAGAACAAAAGAAAAAGAAGAAAAATGGAAGATTGTATATAAAACTTTATGTTTCAGTCTAGAGGAATTATTTATATCTGCTTTACACATCACAGAAGGATGTTTTAGTCATTTAGATCATAAATTAAAAGTAGTATTAGAGAATAGACACTGTAGATGCTTCTGTAAAAAGAGGAAAAATGATCAGGTGAGTATCAGGAACAACTAAATCGGCAGCAGCTTTCTATCAGTTTGGTTCAACAGACTACAAACGCAAAGCATAAATCTTTGTTAATGCTTTTGATGAGAAAATACTTCCTTTTGCTCACAGATCTTTCTTAACGCTTGGAGGAAACACTTTTTATTCTTTATAGAAGGAGTCTACTTCATTTCGGTATTTCTCGAGCACAGTGAGCCGCTTCAGCTTCATTGTGGGACCTTAAAAGAGGAAGAATCAATTCCAGAAACAGGAACAAAAATTCCTACTCAGTTCAAGCTTTGGTGGCTAAGCTTTTTATTGAAAAGCCTGCTGGGAAGAACCCCCCTGTAAGCACAGATAAGTGCTAAAGGTTAGAAACAAGTGTGATATGTAGGGTTGCCTCCACATAAGCATGAGGACTTCCAAGGGAGCTGCAGATAAGAGATTGGTAACTGGCTACTACTTTTTTCATAAAAATATGTTTTTGAAAGCTTTGAAACAATTCCCAGTTTATTCAAAGATCCTAGTAATGTGCTTTGGACTCCATTATCAGGCTTTCACTATCTTGCCACTTCTGTTTGTTTTCTTTTAAAGAGAAACTTTTGATGCCTTACGTTTTAGTTTTTATATTTTCCGGATCACTACTGCTTTTAGTGTATAACTCTCAAACTCTGTAGCCTGCCAGCCACTGTTCTCCCATTTTGTTTGGACAAAAAAAATTCTCTCTAGCCCTGAAACCCAAGTTCACCTTATTTTTACAGGCCCTGAAAAATATAAACCACAGTGAAGTGAGGGAGAGGCAAATGGGGGGAATGACACTCCACTACCTGAAGCTCTAACTGGACATTAACCTCCGATATGCAAATATCTTATATGCAAACTTATATCTTGTCTGAAAAATGTATGACGGTCATCCTCCTGGGTGCAGTCTCTGCAAGACTCCTGCACTGCCCAAGGTGTACCTTATGAAGGCCTTTCAATAAATACCTACCCTTTATCTTTCGACGTTGTCTAGCCTCTGTTCTAGGTAGCCATTACAGGCATCCCCTTCAATATTATTGCTGGAAGTTATTAATGCACAAGGAATCAAGCAAAATTGCTTAATTACCCAAAGCAATCTGAAATTTAAGAGCTCTGCTTGCAAATGAGCACAGATTCATAAATGTGTGCACAGCAAATACACTCCAATTTTTGTATTCCTTACCACACACTACAGAACCATTTTTTCCTTTCCCTGCACTGAATATTCTTAGATCAGCAGCCTCTTAGCTTTGTTTACCTCAAGACAAATCAGTAAGTCTTACCTAGTTCTCCCCCAGAAATGGAAAAATCTCTTGGCAGGACGATCCATTTCTGAATGCAATGCACCCTGTTGGTAGCAGTGCTGTTGACTCTGTCGATTCCCTGCTGGATGGCCCTGTAGATTGCCTGGTCTCTCATAGCTACAATCTCAGACACTTTGGTGGCTTTGCTGCCGCTCCTCTGGCAGAAGTCTCTGGCTTGCTCCGTGAGAATGTCAGTAGGATCAGATGTATCTGGGTCCAGGACACTCTAAAATATCAAATGAAGTGAATCATCAAACCATTACTCTTCAAAGGCGTTAACAGGTTCTCTGACCAGGCCTTCCCCCTTGAGAAGACGGCTCAGGATAAACACACAAACATTCTGTAAGCCATAGAAAGCAGAAACACCTACAGATCATAAAGGGCTTTTCTTTCCACTTGGCTACCAAATATTTTTGGCTTATATGCAGATGTCATGAACAGACTTAAAATGTGTGAATGAATTAGGCCATAGGGTCCATCTCTGACTTGGAATTTCAGCCATATTTTCCAAATGACTCCATTGTTACAGGGAAATATTTAGCTCATCATTCAATGGAGTTATTATGGTGTAATGTAAACAGCTTGAGACAGAAGTGGGCCTAGACTTCTTAAATTAGTATTTCTATTGTACCTGAAGATAGTGAGTATCAGTCATAGAGGTAAACAACTTGAAAACACCTAAGTGGTACTCACTAAGTACATCCACAGAACTGAAGTGCAAATGTTTCAAGAAAAAAATGATTTCTGAACTGAAGCTTATACCACAGCAACGCTATTCGTGATTTCATTCCACAGTCATAATTCTTGTGTTATAAAAATAACAAATTGTAGAGAAACGTTTCTGTTGGAAAGTTTCTGGGATTGCTCATAACAGACACATTTGTGGGTTTTCCTCATCTGTAAGCATAAAAACTATAGTTGTGTTCTGTTACAGAGACTTCTCAATCTTCCAGAATTTCTTATATAAAAATTTGCATTTAAATAGAAAATAGTTCCTATTGTATATGCAGGAGAAACAACAGTAAATATGTGGATGTTTAGCAGATGAGGTAACCCTAAGTTTAGACCCAGCAGGATTTGTCTGTAGTTGCTGCATGGTTTTTTTTTCCCCCCGTTAACGTCCTCCTATCCAATTGTAGGTCTTTTTACAAATGGTTCAAAGTTATTATTCTTTTGTTAGGTGCAGGTGTATAACATCACTGAAGGCAATACTAAAACTGGTTTACCTTTAGGGTCAGGAACATTGATAAAAACTTCTTTTTATCTCCAATCACCATAGCGTTACTAACAATTGGGAGTTCTTTTTTAACAGCATCTTCAATTGGAATTGGAGGCACATTTTCACCTCCAGCTGTAATAATCAAATCTAGGCAGAAAAAAGAAAGGCTATGAGTTGAATTGAAATAAATTCCAAAGCTCAGGTTAATGTCTTGCTCAACCTGCTTTTCTTATTCTGACATAAAAAATAATAAATTATTTTTTCCGAGATATTTTCCAAATACCACAAATCCTATTAATTATCTTCAAAACAAAAATGCTACTATTTCTCAAACGTGTGCTAATGTTCTCAGATCTCCCTCAATATATTTGCTTCAGATATTTTTTACATAATCCAGTAACAGCTTATTCTCAAGGGACTGTTACCTAACTGGAATTTTTCTGTGAGAGATCATCTTTTCCAAATTATCATAGGATTCACCCTCTATTCTACTGCTGCCATCTCACCAAAAAGCAGTTCATTTTTAACATCATTATTAAAACCAATTCTTAAATCCACCAAGAGGGGTCAGACAAAAATAAGTTACTATGGGAGGAAGGCTTAATAAAAGCAACATTTGCTCTGAAGTGAAATACATGTATGCAATTAAATTATTACAAACTTGAGTATTCTTTAAGTAAATTCCAAATCTTTGCTGTTATTATATTGGTTACTTCTCATTGTCAAATAATTGTCTTTGCAGCAGTTCAGAATATGCTTCAACAAATAACACAGGCACACTTTTCTAGGTCTAACTTTTCCTTTCATTCCAGCCTCCTTTTGCAATAGTCCTGTCTTTGTCTTAGATCCTCTACCAGTCTCTCTGGCCCTTAGTTTTCCTTGTCCTTATTTGGACTTGAATTTAAAACTTCAATGAAACTGGACATATGGTTATTTTATTCTGGACTGTCTACCTATCCTGTAATTTAGAGTAACTGCTATTAGTTCAGCAATCAAGACAAATATAAAAGAAACACAGATGTTATGGATTGAGTCAAGGAGTTGTTACTGCTGTCCTAAATGAAAATAAATCAGACAAGAAAACAAGTTAAAATCAAGGCAGCTGCATTTGGTGCAGGCTATTAATAGAACAAACTTCAGTCCTGATTCCTAGCAGGACATGATGCCACCTGTGACAAATTCACTTACCGGTGTTATCTCCCTAGTGATTCATTTGATGTTCTAAGATGACATTTACTCACTTCTTAAATCTTCCTCTGTTACGTCCTGCCTGTGGTCAGTCCCACTGAATGTGTGTGGTGAGGAAGCCTCCAAGTCAGCGAGTGACCGGTCTGAGTGTCGTGAGCCTTCAGCCAGTGTCCTGCAGTAACACCCACTTTGCACTGCTTCAGCTGCAGCTTTCTGCTCTTTTGCTCTTGACCTTCAGCTCTGGTCTCTGCACACACCTCACCTGAGGCACCCGAGGAACTGACCCACAGCAACAACTTCTGAGTAACAGAGGGTGCCTCTCCTCCCTGCCTCAACGTTCTAATTGGCAATTAAGACGCTCTGGCAAGATTCAAAGGGAGACTGGCCAGCTTAATGTTAGCATTCAAATCAAACAAGACACATTAAACCTTAGTTTGTATTGCTAATTGTAAGTAACACTGAGTAAAGGTCTGGGGGAGATGAAAAGCCTCCCTGTAGGAACTGCATCATCTCCACCTACTGCAGATTAGAGGGAAACCTTCCCTGAACACAGAGCACACTGTGGTTTTATCACTGACAAGTTTATTTTACCTTCCTGTTAGTTATGCTAATGCTGCCAGCATTAGAGGGAAGACAATTCATTAGATGGACCACATCTGAGAGATGACTGAATAGCACTGAACATTTATCATAAACAGAGAGCAAGATTCTGTCTATTACCTTTAATTCTTCCCGTGACATAGAGAAAGCCATCCTTGTCTAGCTTTCCTAAATCTCCAGAATGCAGCCACCCCTCCTCATCGAAGGCTTCTTTTGTTCTGTCTTCCATATTTAAATAACCCATGAAAACAGTCCTTCCCCAGAAACAGATTTCTCCGTTGCCTTCTGTATCTTTGTCCACCAGTTTCACTCTGCATCCAGGTGCTGGTTTACCACAGCTACCAGAGAAGAGCAGAAAAACCCCACAAGGATCACAGAAACATCAAACATAAAAAGCTTGGCCAACATGCCAAATCCCTGAAACTGCCAAGGTATCTGTGACTGCCAATCCCACTGTGCTGTAACAGGCAGCCATGGAATACTCCTTCACTAGGGCAGATTTGTCAGGGTGTCTGAGGACTTTCTGGCAGTCTGTCTTGGCCTGTGCTTGTTGCTTTTCCTGACTGTATCTTCAGGCATAAATCCATTTTTGGTTTAGAAGTCTTGCATTCCTCCCCTGGGCCAATACTAGGGTATATGTCAGATATAAGTCACTGTCTGGCTATAATGCTGTAGCTCAGTTTCAGTGCTCCTGGCACGGTGTGCTATGGAGTTTAACATGTTCAAATTCTCACCTGGAAGTTATTCTGACTCCCAAAGTCACAACAGAGTGGCAACGCCCTCAGGGAAAATAAAATAAGCTGTAGTTACCTTTGCCGACCTTAGTAAATACTCTTCTCATAGATAAATTTAAACGGATCATATTAAAAAATTAGTAATAAAAGCAAAATTACCTGTGCTGCCTGTAAATGTAAGGCGCAGACAGGCAATGTGGGCCTGTGGTCTCACTCATCCCGTAGGCCTCATATAAGGTGATGTTCAGACCCAAGAAGAAATACAGTGTTTCTGTATTGAGAGGAGCAGCACCAGAAAAGTGCTTCTGACAGGAAGAAAGCCCCAGTGCACTGCGGATTTTGGCAAGCACTAAGTAGTCTGCTAATCTTGTCCAGAGCTGCTTTAGGTCACTGCTGAGTAAAAAATGTACAAGTAAGTCAGAGCAACATAGGAAGTTTTCAAAACAAAATCAGGCACAGATTTTGTTTGGAGACGTGTCTGTCATTTGCTTTTGGGTGTTGGTAGAAGTTAGAACATAAGTAAGGTGACACATTCATCCTTCTTTCATTGATTCAGCGACTTTCATTTCTTCCACCTTTGGAGCTTTCCTGCCTCTGGAGCTTTCCTACCTCTGGAGCTTTCCTACCTCCAGCTCTTGAGGTATCTGAGTTCAACAAATACATAAAGAGTCTATAGAAACATACTGTATATGACACAGCTCTTGTATTCCTGATTTTTTATCAGCCAGATGTGTCTCAGAGAACCCACACCATTGAAATTTGAAATTTGCAAGATCTATCTGACAAGCTGAACAATAAGATGAGCAAAGGAATATCATGGAATGATCTTTTGGAATACCATTCTGCATAAGAAATTTCACACCTCATTGTGAAATAAATGATATCAATTATAATTGATAACTACACCCTCCCTTTTGCATTACATTTGCTGTGTTGCCAAGCCAGATTTTACCCATTTATACCAAGAGTCTCACTGAGACTCTGTGGTTTATTACAAGTGAGTTGCTACTTCCAGGTTGCTGGAAATCTCACTCATTGTACTGCATACCTGTTTGAGCCATTCAGGTTCCTCTCTAAGCTAAGTGACATAGCCCAGGATAATATTTTCTTCTTCATAAATCCTGACTGAGCAGAAGCATCCTTTAATTTCTCCATGATTTTCTCCCATACTCGGGGAACTCCCATGTGAGCTGTCGGCTGCACTTCTTTTAGCGTGTTGATCAAGCTGCCCTGTTATAATAAGGAAATAATTTCAACAAAAGGCAAACGGCAGAGATAAAGAGGTTTGGCGAAGTAAAACCTGAATGTTTAGTCCTGTAGAACATCACTAAATATGTAGGACATAAAGAAGGGCTGCTGGGCCCACTTCAGTCAGCCATATGCACTAATATGTGCCAGGCACATCAGGGGAAGTATGTACACAAAGAGGAAAAACACACTTGGTTTAGTTCCTCCTGCTCCCTTTTCTCCAAAAACTGCTTAGACTTCTTTTGCCTTAAAAGAACCTTTATCTTTTAAATAGAATCTAGAGCACTGGATCACAAATAAAATGAGCTTTATTTTTCTATAACTCTTACAATAATAGACTTCAATCTTCATCTTCTACAACCTCTCAAATATCATATTCTCTCCTTGGGATGTTTTCTAAGAGAAAGAAGTGCAATCTTAATTAGATGTAATGCAAGATAAGGTACCTTTAGAGCATCTGGTTCAGCAAAGTAAACTTGCTCTCCCCATTTGATTCCAGTCCACAGGTCATAGATCTGTGCAGCTATGTGGCTGAGGGGAAGATAACTGACTATAGACTCCTGGTGGACCTCTGCAGGTTGCATACCTCCTGCTCTGCTGCAATGGGCTGATGTCCAAGTTATCTGTTTAAATAAATAATAAAACACATTAGCTACGGTGGGGATTTTGGTTTGGGGTTTTTTCCTTTTTTTCCTCTTAACACAAACTAAGGATCCTCTTGCTATGCTAACGAAACTGAAAAATCTGTTCTCACAGAAAGACATTGCAATATTGACCACACACCAGACTGTCAGTTCCCTGGGACACTGCCAAAAGCCAGATGACCTTTGCTGAAATACAGCAGATAACATGAGTAAATACAGCAATTTCCTACTCTGACTGGGCTGTGAACACTAGCAGCTTCCCCTGCCCCAGTGACACATTGAGCCAGGCAGCCGTGGGCTGGATGGACGAGAAACAAATGGATCCATCCCTTCCTTTGCAACTCTCCAGCTCTGCAGGCTTTCTATTAAACTGGCACCTTCCACCACTGCTGTATCCGCAAGTTAGAAAAAGAATGATAAATACTCAGTGGTCAGGGAGCTCAAAGGACAATTCAGTATCAGCCACAAGCTCAATGTCTGGTACTGATCATCCCCTGGCTAAGCACCTGGGAGGAAGATAGCAGCTGCACTCTGCTCCTCTGGAAATCTCTGGACAGTCACTTCAGTGGTTCCCAAGTGACACATACACACCCACCCCTCACATGAGAGGCAGCACATACATGAACAGTTTTGAAGTTATGGTGCTTGACTTCTAAGTGAACCTGGATGATGTTTCCCATTTCCCACTTTATCGCAGAAGATGCAGTTCAAGGATGCTAAATATGCATATCTTCATCATCAGAATACAGCATATGCAAGACCCATAAATATATGTGACAGTATGAGAGAGAGTGGAGAAGATATAAAAATCAAAATCAAAATCAAAACGAACAACAACCCCCAAAAAAACCCCCCAAACAAACCAGAAAACCCCAATCAACAGAAAGGAACAGCTCTTTCTTGGAGGAATCTGTAATCTAAAATGCGTAGTGAATGAGACATTCATACACAGGAATGAGAGTATTTAAGATGGCAGAGCACGGACACAAATCACATGTATTCCTATTCCACAGCACGTTCCTGCCAGCTCCCTTGTAACAAATGAGATGGTAAAAGTGTAGGCTTGGCCTAAGGAAGTAGAGATTCTCAAGAGAGGGGTTTTTTTTAAGAGCAGTGTGATGCCAGGCCAGGCCATCCAAGTTTAAGTGGCAGCCCTGGACGAGCGGCTGCAGGAGACTCATACAGTAGGAAGAGCAGGATGTCTTGAAGACGTGTCTGTATTCATTGGTTTTACTCCAAGCCTCACAGCTCATAGCCACGCTCACAGCAGATCTGTGAGGGCCGTGCAGGACTGATTCAGCACTAGTTTTGCACACGAACAGTGGCAAACATCTTTGGCTAAAGAAGGCAGCAGCGGAGCTACAGGCATGGCATGCTTTCCACAGTTCATCAACATAAAAATAGCCTGTTTGTGATCAGCAGCCAAGAATAGTTTGGCAGCTGGCATGGAAATGACACCATACTCCTCTGAAATAGAAGAGCACAGATTTGCAATATCAAATCAGTCTTTTTGTCTCCCAAGTTCATGATGTTCTGCTTCCAGGTACTACTGCACTAATTCCCTACGTTTGAGTGAATTGCTGTTTTCACATTGTGCATGTCTACAATAATTTCCTCTTTATTTTAAGGGGTGAGGCCTCAACTTAGACCATCCTTTTCCATAGATTCTCTATGTATTTAAGGCTCCCTACCATCTTCCACCGCTGCTCAGCCACCAACCACAAATCTTTCCAAGCAAACCTCTGGGGAAAGCCCTTTCAGCAAACAACTTTGCTTTTGTCTGTAACTGGAAATTTTCTGTTTGCAGCAATGCAGGTAGGCCTACTGTCAGCACCAGCACTGAGCACTGGAGCTGCATTATCCTCTAGTGACAGAGATAGAAACTTGCACACAAGTCCAGGAAGGAAAACCACCGAAGTAAAAAAAACCCAGATTAATAAAATCTGCAAAAGCAGTCCATCAAGTTGGTTTGATAGTAGCTGGCTGATGTATAGGATTTGTTCATTTCACAGTGACCTATGACATCCCTTGAGAGACTTTAGGGCAATCTCTGAATTATATTTATAAATTCATGCATTAGATCTCGCAAGAAATACAGCGAATAAAATTTTAATATTCATCAAGAACTTTTCAGCTTTGTGAAGTGCTGTTTGAATGGAGTTTCATTCTTTTCCTTGCTTGTATTTTACCAGAAACAGCTGACTACACTTTGGACATTGCTTTGCAGTACACTACCCATGCTGTAAAAGCAAAAGCATTTCAGGGCTCTAGGCTGTACCAGCCATTTCAAGCCACAGGAATAAATATCCTCGCACTTTTCTGTTTCCCTGCTGCAGGAATAACCTAAAGTACCCACATTGTCATGACTCAGCATGGCTCCTTTTGGCTTCCCAGTTGTTCCGGAGGTGTATATCAGAACACAGCACTGGTTTGGCTTTTGGGAGTCAATAATGCCATCCAAAATACTGTCAGAGACGTCGCCTCCCAGCTCCAGAAACTCTTCCATCTAGAACACAGAACAGAAAATACAGCATACCAAATGGCTTCTTGCAAATTGACCAGTACTGCATCTGTCCTGTCTCAAAAACATTAGAACATTTCAGTGCCTTGTTCTGAACACGCATCCAAGGCAAGTGTCCCCAGATCTTGGCAATGGAAGAAATATGGCAAGTAAATCTTTGAGCTTAATATGTGAATTGCAAACAGACTATCTATAATTGTGCTGCCATGAGTCTTTTCAGTGTGTGAGAAGGAATAGTAATACTGCTCCTCCTCCAACGTAGATACTATGGATGTTATGGAGGCTAAAATTCTGTTAGGCTCTCACACTAAGAATGATTTTGAGCATCATTTAAAAGAAACTGGATGCATCATTTTTAAGAGTACGCTTGTGACAGTTCATCTGTAATTCATTGTACACTATATAAATATAACTATAAACAATTGAATGAAAGCCTCTTTGCAAAAGCACATCATTATCTAGATGTGTGAATGTTTGCCCACATTTTGTGCTATTTTGCAGGAAATAGCATATGATGCCAGTCACAACTTCCACTCAAACTTGGCTCATTCCAGAGTGAGATAAAACTTTTATGACACTGGACTTTTGTCCCACACAAATTGGCCTAGAAGAATCCCGAATCTGCTCCTCTGTATTATATGGGTTGGTCCCCAATACTTCTGCTGCACACCCCCAGTGTGCTGTTAAGAGTAACACTGATTGCAATGCTAATTGGAAACTAGAGCATCACAGTATTTTTAAAGAAAAGTTATAACCAAGCTATCAGTTTCCCATTGCAATGGGATTCATGCCGTGCTACAGAAGTAGCAAGAAGTAGCAATGCAAGATGCAGCACCTTCATTTTTCAGCGATTTCTTGAACCTATATCTAGGACTACAAAGCAGTAACGGGGATGATGAGAAAAACAGAGGTAAAAAAGGAGAGCCTCTGTTTGAGGGTTCCTTCTTTCAGACCTCTGGCATTACCACTGGGCTACTAAGATTACAATAATCAGCCTCTGTGGCACCTTAACTTCCTTTTCTTTGATGGCAAGGCTGTCCTAAGGATCATTCATCAATTTTATACTTTCTTCCAACAAACCACATCTCTGAAAAGAGAGGCACTGCACAGCACTGTAGCCAGTCAGCGATTTGTCACATTCTACCCCTTCCCACAGAATGGGGCTGCATCAATTTCACAAGCTCCTGGAAAGCCTAGTGGTGTGGAAGATGTAATTGTGTGACTCGAAGCAGTTGTTCCTGCTGAGAGGAATGATGGCTGTGT
>VWZN01019256.1:15444-40226 GCA_013396955.1 Regulus satrapa | reverse complement strand
CAGAATCTAGACACTGCTCAAAAAGGAACAGCTCAAACCATGTGCAGAAGACAGAATTTCAGGCCTCTGTAAAATCATCAGGTTGAAGCTGAAGTATCAGAGAAGGACATAAGCTAACATCTATACAAGTATCTGTCCGTCTTTAAGCATTTAAATACCTCTGCAAATGTGAAATGCAGAAATCTAACTTTGTTGATGAAGCTTAAGCTATTCAACCTTATTCAAAAAGTGAATTCAGGCATTAAATTAATTTTTTTAAAAAAATACTGTGTTCCATTTTGACTAAATCATCCATCAGAGAGTCCATATTAGCCTTTCTATTCTGCAGATACACAATATATGTGATTTATAGGAAAAATGGAAGAGGTGAGACATTCTGCTATGAAAATATTTCCACTTTAATATTTTTTGTCTGTTACACATATTGAATAAGTTAAACAGAAATGTAAGATCCCTAATTTGGAGTGAGATTAATTTCATTTTGACAGTCAAGAAATATAGTGGGGTTTTTATCATCTAACATGCGCTCTGTTTTTCAATGCCAGATTTTATCTTTCAAAGTAATAATTAGCAGTAGTTTTAATATTTTCTCAATTATAAAGAATTATCATTTAATGGATAAAATTTCCATAAATGTTAGGGAGTAAATTTTGTTAGCCTATTATGCTCTGTATTATTTAGTTACTTTATTAAATAGTAATAGCATTCACTTTCTTGCAATCAAAATTTTAAAAGGTTCTTTAGAAGGAGAGGAAAGAAGCAGAGAAGATAAATTATGCAACTGAAAGGAGTGATTGTTTTTCTCTTTGTCTCTTTAGTGCAAATTCTTCTTCACTGTGTTTCCCAGACACCATCTGTTTCCAAAACAACTCATCACCAAACATAAGACAGAAGACAGGAGTTTCTGATAGAAGCTAAACCTGCCAGTTTGCAGAGTGGTCTGAGCTTTTTTAAGTAGGAAACACATGACAGTACAGAGCTGTTAATTAATTAAAGATAGGCAATGGGTGTCACCTCTGATGGCGCAGTACACTATTTTAGGGATTTTATTTGGAATAATACATGGAGCATTACTTTATAATGTGGCTGCACACTTGTTTCAAGAAGTCCAAGCCACATTTGGGCATTCAATAGCAAAACTGGATTCACTTAGTTCAGGTTTAGGGGTTTTTAATCTTTTTTTTTAAAGCCTACTTTTGAAGCTTGAATGTAAGGGAAGACTTGCTCAGGCACTCAGTCCATTTAATTTATCAGTAAAGTCTTGGAAAAACATAATCTAGCAGAATAATTTACACTGGGTTCTCACTCCCTTGTGCCAGTACCCTTTCTGCAGGATTTTGGGAGGAGGTAGAAAAACCCAAGATGTCTCCAGGTATATGGCACCATGCCTCGACAAAATCACTCCCTTCATCTCAAGAGGCTTACACCACTTCCAAAATGCTATTTACTGCTACTTCTAGAAGTTCATACTGGACAAGCAAGTTACCAATTTTTTACCTGGTTATAATATGAAGTTAAATGTTAGCNAAAAAAAACCAACACTTTTTTTTTTCCTTCTCTCCATAGTCTGTGGAGAAAATTAAAACAATATTTACTTAGTTAGGTCTAGTAAGTAGGAGTAGTAAAAGGAATTATCAGAAAAACACGTAAATTCGTTTGGCAAGTTATACATCTACTTATATAAAAAAAAAGATATATAGGAATATAGATTGGACAGAAACCATCAAGCTTTATAGATTTCTTTCATCATATCCAGCAATGTAAAACAATTTAATACAAACTACACATGCTGTAATAAACATATTAAGAAAGATCATTTTAAAACTGTTTTTATTATGCATTCTGCTCATACGTCTAACAGATTACAACTTTTTAAAACAAAAAATCCTGACTAAGTCAAAGATATGATGTGTCTTCTGCCCTTCCCCAGTTCTCCCTGTCCTTCTCCATCATTCAAAATGTTTCTCTCCTTTCTGTAGCCCCAGTAATTTATTTCACATGGAGCATTCTTTACTTCCCAGTGCCTTTCCTGCTAATTTTATAGCTATCAGTAGACTAAAGAGTGCTTCTGTTGTTCTCCTGGCAGGTCTATTAGATTAAATCCATTAGCAGGGTCACATATACACACTTCACATTTCCAGCTTCTTCTGTTCATAACATGATTCTATTAAGATGCTATCCTTCATATTGCCCACATTGAATCTAAAAATCTGGATTATCTTATTTTTCCTTTGTTTAGCTTTTAAACCTTTTTTTTAAAAACATTTTATTACTGCAATAATTTATCACAGGTTCTACATTCCTGACCTCAACATACTTAATTACATTACAGACAACCATCTCCGCTCCTGCTCAATATTCTGAACAGTTCACTGAGTTTTAAATGCACAAAATGGTCGTTGCCACACATTTCATTTCTGGCTTCAGCAGTTGTGATCTTGTGCTTTGTTACTAAAAATAGAGCTGCTTCCAACTACCTGAGCTAGGAAGCTAATTACAGAGCTGGTAAACAGTTCTCCTCCCCATTGAGCAAATGGCAGAATAAGGAGTCTGCTAATGCACTAGGGCTCCCATGGTCCTGTGGGTCTCTGAAATCTATCAAGTGTCATTTATTTAATCATTTGTGGCTGTTTGCATCATGGATAAATTACCATTTAAGTAAATAACTGTTTGACTATTGTATCAACAAATCAGGGAGAAAAAAGAACAATCAGCTCATTTTAAGAAGATGTATTCTGGCCGAATTCTCTGCTTGCACAAATCAAAACAATTTCACTGAATAAATAGCATATTGTTGATTTTGACTAGGTAAGAGTCTACTTATAGTTTCTGCTGTAGAGGGGTTATTAGAGGACTGACTCTTTGCAGCAGCTTAAAGACTTTTTTGAAAGTTATTTCTGTCACACATAGGCAAGAACAAACAACTTCCACTGTAAGAAAGCACTTTCTTCCTTTAAAAGTACTCTCAGCCTTGTCTGCAGTACAGCAGCATGTTGGCTGGAAAAAAATTCCCTGCTGAGAGATCTTAAGGTAGAAGTGCCCGTGGGGTTAGATGCTCCTCTGCATTTGACAATGAAACACTGGTTTCCCTGTTCCATTGGACTGATCCTTATCACATAGCCTAATAGAAGCTTTGTTGGCAACAAGGGTTCAGCCATCACTCAGTCAATAAAATTCCACTCATTTTCAATCATTATTGGGGGAGCAAAACTTAGACAACACATAGGCAACCATCAGAATAACTGTGATACAGCTGAAGGCTCAAAGAAAAACTAAGATTATGTTTAAGATGCAATGTATTTGTTTGAAATGGCAAACTAATTAGTCCCCCAAAATTAATTGTGGGACTAAGAAGGCATATAGCTTCTAAAATTAACATTTTTTATCTGAATGCATAGTACAGGAATAAAAGCATTTGGTAGGAAAACACAAGAAAGGCAAGTTTTTAAGAGCATTTATATTTCTCTTTCCTAATCCCCAAAGAAAAAGACGAGTAAATAAAACATCCAAGAGAGTACTGAACATATTAGAAGAATCTGGTGAATGAAATGAGTATGCAAGTGGGCATAAACTATTTGCTCACCATCACGTTTCTGTCATGTAAAAGGTATACACCATATACAGTGCATTCAGGTACAGAATTGCTAACTGATCATAAATACATTATTTACACAGCACATTTGGGAGATTAAATTATGAGCTCCCTGTTCTGTCTGTCCAATCTTTCTGAAAAGAAAAGTCGGGATGCTCTCAGCCAAGCAAACCACCTCCCACTGTGAAGGAAAAGTACATTGCTGCTTTCTAGAAAAAAGGAGTGGAAAAAAGAGGGCAAGACAGAAAATGCAGATGGAAGTAGAAATGTGTAGTGCAAGGAAGAATAATGTGCAAGCAGAAGCCAAAAGTGAAACAAAGAAAGAAAGGTATGAGGAAGTCAGACTAAAGAAAACAATTAATATTTCAAGTTCTGGATAATCTAAAGAGCAGAAACATGAAATCTTCTAAAACAAAACAAAAACAAAAACAAAAAAAAACAAACAAACAAACAAAAAAAAAACCCCACAGTGATGGAAAAACAGAAACAGAGCACCAGCCTTCTCATCCTAATCAGAAGAAATCAAGGTAACACATCTCCGCACCACAAGGCAGTTGCACACCATCACAGCAAAGCCAACTCTGAAGATAAGCCATGCACTGGGACTTGCATAGCTGTCATTTGAGCAATGTTTCACCACAACTGATACATTTTGTTCCCATGGGATTCTGTGTACACATACTAGAGTGCCCCTGGAGAGAGTCATAATCATTTTTCACAATTAAATCCATAAGTGTGTGTGTTTGTGTGTGTATACCCAGAGTTGAACAATGATGGAGTGTGTGCATGTTTGATGGCATTCAGTGCATAAAAAATGTTAGCTATCAATTGAATCCCAATCTTCAATCACTGTTTAATCTTCCTGCATTTTCAGACCTTTCCTTTTGACTTAAATGATCAGAAATACATAATAAAAAATATTCATGTGTTGGATAAAATTTGACTATTATATTAGGAAAAAGACCTCTCAAATGATCATATATTCCAGAAAATAATGCACAAAGAAATGCATATGCAAACATCATAAGCAATATTTTCCCTGCAATATGCTATTTCTTCCAACATTTATTCTCACCTTAAGACAGAGATGTGATATCCTTTAACTCTGGGAGTCATTTGTCATCTATTCATTCAGAGTTCAAAGGCAAAACACCACCTCACACAGTCCTGAGCTAAACACACCAACTTAAATATTTCAACTACTCACAAGTATTTTTAGGTGGTCTGCTTCTGTTGAATTAAACTTGCCAAATTCATAGGGCAAATAAGATGTGCCTTGACCATTCCATTCAGCTAGTATAAAGCTTCCAATCCCCTTGTCAAAAAAATTACATAGAGAAAGGAAGCAGATAAAAATACGCAATGGAAGGAAACTGTTGAAAATAAGCTGTGTAATTATTTTAAATATGAGTAGCTGTCTCAGGCAATCATAGAAAAAGCACTTTCAAAGTGACAGTCTTTAATGAATGAAGTAACTTTGTGAGCCTAGTGTTGTTCTTGCTAAAAAATTACATCTTTCACCACACAGGTATCACTCAAACTTCAACTTCCTAATGAATGCATTAGCACATGCAAAGACTCCAGAGACAGAAGGAGATAAATGGAATAAATTTAGTGATGTATTAAACAGGAGGGAAGGCCAATCACTAAGCATTAACATGTTTCTTCATTCAATATTTTTTTGAATCAGAGCCATTGGTTAAAGAAGCACACACTAGGAGGCAATGCTTAAGTGTAAGAAAAAACTTATTACAAACTGAAAGTACAGTAGTTTGCTGTGTCACAGTAGCACCAGTTTTAAAGGAGTTCATAACCATATTTGCTTATGCTCCAAAGCCCTAGCAACCACCTCTACCAGACCTCCTTAGTATGCCAAAAATTCATCAGAAGTAATGAAGTCAGAAGTCATCTCAAAATTCATCAGAAGTACTATCTGACAAGTGACTAAGTTTCAAACAACGCAGATACTTAATTTTAAAAGACTTCAGATGATGAAATGCTGAATAAAATTTCTTAACAATTAAACAGCTAAAAACCAGCTATTTATGTCTCCACAGCACAGGGAACCTGTAGGTAGGAATACAGGGTAAATATAGATCTATGGCCTTACCTCAGCTATGTGCGGCATTGGGTTAAATCCACAGAGATTGCACACAACTTTCTTGCACTCGGTACAAGTATTAAAGTTGGGGGGATCCTTAGAACCAATATTTAGTCCAGTTTTACAAAGGGGACAAGACATTTCAGGTTGGCTAGCTTTCTCTGGTTCCGACAGCCCATCAGGTTTCTTAGCTTCGGCAGCCTGAGGCTTGCTATCTTTAGCCAAACCAGGTTTCTTTTCTAAATCAGATCCTTTAGTTAAAACACTATCCACCTTTGATGGCTCTGATTTTTCAGTTGTAAGAGGCTTGGCTTCTTTCTTTACAGGAACAGCCTTTGGAAGTGGCTGAGCAGCCTCTTTGGGGGCTGCTTGAGGGGCTGCAGTCTGTGCTGGAGGCTGGGGCTGCTTTGCTGTAGGACCAGGCAGAGGAGAGCCCGATGTCTGAGATGCTGTCTGACCCGCTGTGGAAATTAAATTTGAAGCCTGGCTGAAGAATGAAGCTCCAAATCCAAAGAGTTTCCCAGTAACTGTTTCTTGTGGTGTTGTGGGCTGAGGCTTAGGGGCATCAGTGATGCCTCCCAGGTTAAGACTGAAACGCCTCGATTGCTCCGGAGTTTTCTGAGGTGGCTGGGGCTGAGGTGCTGGCTGTGCTGGCACCTGCTTGGGTCCTGCCCCTGCTTGTGGGCCCTTGGGAGCTGGTTTTGTATCAGGCTTTGGGGCTGGTTTTGTTGGTAGCTTTTTAGGATCATCTTTTGTTTGTGTTGGCTCAACTGTCTTTTGAGCTTTAGCATCTGGTCTAGCCCCAGGCTGAGGCGCAAGCTTGGGATCTGACTTCTGCCGGGACACTTGTGGAACAGGTTTGGAATCTGGCTTATCCCCTGCTGGGTGTGTGTCCTGTGATGGCTTTGCAAGCTCAGGCCTTGGGGAGTCTGTCACCTTCTGTTGAGTTTGCGGTCTGGGGCCTGCCAAATCCTGCTTCTGCTCAGGTGCTACAGAGGTAGATACAGTGTCTGCTGTAGGCTTCTGCACACTGGGCTGTTTTTGCTTATCTTCAGCCTGTGTTGGCTTGACCTGATCAGATTTTGGAGTGGCATCTATTTGCTGGGAGATCTCAGTGGTCTCTGCATGGGGTTGTTTTGATTTTACAGGAGGAGACCCAGGCAAGGGCGTTTGCTTTTTTGGCGGTGGTGGCTTTTTAGAATCTGCTAACTGTGAAGGATCAGGTTTTTGAGTTACTTCTTTCTTTTGAACAGGCTGCGGCTGGGGAGATGGTTTAGCTGTTGAAGGTGGAATGGGTGTCTTCTGTTTGGGTACAGGTGGCTGTGGCCCAGGACCATGACCTGGTGCTAAGTCACCTCCTAATGTTCTTTGCACCTGGCAGTTTAAACAGAGCCATTCACTGATCTGAAAAAAAAAAAAAAAAGGCAATTATAATTGAGAAAAATTTAATAAAATAAACATAATAATAAATTATTCTAATAGAGGACTTGCTCCAATATTTAAATTTCTGTGTAAAAAAGGGAGAAATATCACTAACAATATTTTGCAATTAACATGCTCAACTGATTATTTTAATTCTTCTTCACATAGCTTTGAGTCAAGCTATCACTGAGCCCATGATTCTAAAGGCTTCACATTCAGTTTACACAGCTGAATATTGGAGAATAAAAACCCAGCAGAATGAAAAAAATGCATTGGAATTTCACGGGGCCCAGTGATTCATTTACAGCAATGATTTGCCAGAATAATGACAAATACTGCTAAAATAGTTTAACACATCAAGTCTACTGACAGAAAACAATAATCAGATTTAAAATACAGTAAATGCATAATTATCTTTAAGCATACATCTATCAAGCTCTTAATAAAAGCTCTTTGTGCTTTTGGTAATGGTTTAAATTACAGAGCACAGGTATTGGCAGTACATATGTATCAAATGAATTAGCCTCAGAGGTTTGTAAATGGGCATCATGTATTACACAGACTAATAAATTACCAACAATTTCAGGGGGCAAGCATTCTTCCAAAATCACTGAGGAGCGTCATCTGAGTCCTGATGTATTTCATGAGCTGTAATTAAGTTTCCCAAAATTCCTTTGTTATTAGAAGTTTATAGTGTAATTACTGTACCTCTGTGTACAACAGGCCCCTCTTTTCACACAGAAGAGGAGTAATGCAAGTGTTGTATCTACTGCTCATGCTTCTCATCAATTATAGCACCTCAACCTTCAAAAAAATTTTTTATCATTCCCAAGCAGTATTACATGAGAAGAAAACCATGTTTCTGCAGAAAAGCCTAGCTTCACCATCCAAGAAAGGATCAAAATTGCCTAAAACATGTTCATGTGCTACTTCCATCACTAGCAGAAACGTTATAGGCAACAAAAATGCCATTCAGTATAGCACAGAGTACCATGGGCCTCCACCTGCAAGCAGATATTTAAGCAGGTCACCTGTAGCTCTTCTCCTATTCTTTACTCTTTGTGTGAAACACAGGGTGCCAGCTACAGAATTTGCACACACGACTCCAACAGAGAGAACCACCAGCAGCAGAACACACGACCTAAGTCCTTCTTTCCTTAAGGATGAAGATTCCTGGATGCTGTTTCTCACTCAGGTCTCCATGGTCTTAGAGATCTTTTACAAAATAAGTGATTCTGTGATGCTATGAAATATCTATTATACACCATGGAACAAATCTAGAGGCACTACATGCAATGAAAGATTTTGTCTGTATAATATTGGAGCTCACTGGAAAGAAAGAGCTCTGATGGCATGGACTGAGACAATGAATTCATTGCTTTGGTGTGCCTTGCCAGGCTTGTGTTTTTGCAGCAGCAAAAATTAAGGGTTGGATGCAACCCCTTCAAACGCAATTATTTCAATTATTCTGATAAACATGGTATAAACACACACTCTGGAATGTAAGTTCACTATCACTAACAGCTTCAGGAAGCGATGAATTTTTTTGCCTCAGATGTAAAGTTTCATTCATAATAAGGATGCACTTATCTTCCATTTACAGTGCAATTTTTTTAGATTGTTCTACTTGCAAAGCAAGTAGAAAAATTCTCTGTTCTACTTGCAAAGCATATTGCAGATGACTGTTAAAAAGTAAAAACAACTGAAAAAAATGTTTAAACTCTGCTTTGAATTATGAAAGGAATCAAGTTCAGACCTGTAGAGATGACTTGAGCATGGATTACATTTAGATTAATTCCCATTTTGTTTGCTTAATGATTATTTCCCTTACCTGATTTTAGATATTTGTAATATAATTTAATTAGACACATACTAGTACCATTTCTGGATGAATCCTTAAGGGTTTTCTAGGGCTTAAGTGCAATTAAAGACCAGGCTGCAACAGTTGTCTGGCTTTGGCAAAATAACTAAGATTTCTTATATTAGGGAGGTAGGCTCTGCTCTACAGTGGAGAAGACAAGATCTTATGAAAAGTTTTTTAATGGAACTAAACAAGGATTGGTTTTTTCCCCTATCCAAAGGATTCTTACAGATATTTGTAAAATATCAGTAAGAAAAAATATACTTCCCTATGCTTCCCATAGGGATTCACCTCTTCTGTTTATTTTTGACACCATGGCAATAACAGGTATAATAACCTGCTCTCATTCAGCTTCCAGAAAATCTAAATTTAAGTCACTATGACACCTTTAAAGCCTCAACTGAAGTAGCTGTAGGGTTGGTGGGGCAATAAAATGAGTAGTTTGAATAATTCTTACATTTAAGGTGTCCAGATTCCAATTGCATTTATAAGCATTTAGGTTTGTCATCAACCTGCAGCTTGTCCAGTTGGATTCTGCTACCTACTTGGAGTCTAAACAAACATTATTTCTAAGCCACAGATTTCAAAACAAGCTTGTGCAGAAGATAAAACCTTAACCTTCGACCACAGTTTTTTCCTTATTATTAAAAAAATAAAATTATGTACATATGTTTACATATGTGCATTCTTGGTATGAAACTGAAGCCTCCAAAACCAAGACTGAATTCGCTACTCCTACAGCTGAACTTTAAGATGGAAAATGCACAAAGTTTCACTTCACTGTATTATTTTTTAAATCTTTCTTGTATAAACATAAAATTCCTCCCATGCATTTTAGTGGGAGGAATTAAGTGCCAAAACTCTCAAGTCATTATAGGTTACACACATCTTCAAACAAATAAAAAACTGCACGAGCTGTAGTCCTGTGATTGGATCAGCAGGAGTTCAAAATGAAATGTGCTATGTGATATAGTTTTCTATCAAACACTTGCCTGTTTGCTTTACCAGAATTACAGAGATTTTCCAAAAATTTTAACAGGAACAAGCTTCCATTAAATACAGATGCTCTTACACATTATTACAGATGAAGTAAAACTTACTGCTTCTGCAGATACCAAAAATACAAATGTTTCTCTATCCTTAAAGGTGTTCCTGGGCAGCAGTTCTGTGACTTCCTGGTTATTTTCTCCACATTTCTAATATCTTTATGTGGGAGTAAAAAGCAAAATTTTCCAGAGAAACTTGTGAGTTTTATCAGTTCCTATCTGTGAAGGAGATTCCTCTTTGATGCTGAGAAAGCCAAGCTTTCCGGTTTTTGCACCAGTATATAAGGGTGGGTGCTGAGTCTTATTTCTAGTAGAAATCTGCAAGTGATTTTCTTCATTCTGAGACCCATGTCAATAAGTGCCATAACTAGACAACCAGTTATAACTGCCATAACTAGGATAATTAGTAAACTTGACAGATTTCATGCAGCACTTCAGATTTCAACTCCTGAGGAAAGAAAATTGCTCCATTGTTTTCTAACTGTTGTAGAAACTATGCACTCTTAGAAGAACAAAATATTAATTAAAATGTATTTTACGTATTCATCAACCATAGCATCAACTCTTCCAGTCTGAAGCACCAAAAGAATTTATTTGGTATTTGACTAAAAAACATCCATGGAGAAGAATTACTTTGAAGAAAACTATAACACTACATTCCATAGATTATGGATGCATAAAAAAATGCAAGCTAACAGTTGACACCAATAACAAAGAGCAACGATAGTTCAGTCCTTCTCCCTATCCCAAAAAAGCCAACACAGTTGAAAGCAACAGGAAAGCTGTCAGCAAGTGCATTGCCTGGCATACTTAATTTCCATCCCTGCAGATGATGTAGGGGACAAAGAAAATCTATCTTGATTTTGTGATTCCAGAAGTACATGAGAAATAAATTTTGACTTGCAGATTGACTATATTTCATAAAAATTACTGGCACACAATAAGAATGTGGCTCTCAGAAGCCATGTTAACAGTCCTTTTGCAGAGTAGAGCTGCACTCCAAGTGAATTGGTTCCATTCTCATTTAGAACAGTCATTTGCTGCTATAAAAAGGAACTTATAATATACATAAAATATTAACATCCCTTTACATTACCACAAATACGTAAATGGACTTTGCTGACACTGCGCAGCTCCAAAGCTTTATTGATAAAGTCAGTTTCTAGTTTGGAAACACAGTAACTTATTTTGGTCCAAGACAATTTCAAAGAGCAGTGACAAATGCTGATTTGGCTCTTAGCAGACATTTTTACCAAGATGAAGAGAGAAACATAAAAAAGAAAGTGCTCAAGTGCATGATTTTATGCAGCTTCATGCAGTATGGATGAATATTCTGAGACAAGAGACTAAATCAGAAAATCCTGTTATGAATAAAAATACCTCCACAACTATCACAAACCAAATTAAATTGGTACATCAACGTATATGATAAAATGTCTTCTAAAGAAGTTTGTGCAATACTGGAGACAAAGTCTTTTCTTCTACACCATTCTTCCACAAATAAGTTCTCAGCTGTTCAAATTAATTACACTGAACCAAACATTTAACAATTGTACACAGTATGTAACTGATCCTCATTTCAAGCAAATACATCATCACTACAAAATACATATTTGCCTTCCTTTCAGGTATGATGAGTTTGCCAGGGAACACTCACTCAAGTTGTTCACAAACACGATTCTAGTCAGCAGCATGGTCCATGGGTATCATCCCACAAACCACAGCAATGGCTACAAGCTCTGTAGCTTGGTGCAAAACCAATGCTGGTGCAAACTTTTTAAATGGACATATTGAAAAGCTATTTTTAAATGTTACTTAGCTGTTCTAAAGCTACTAAACACTACTGAATTAATTATATTATGCAGTTATCACAACCTTAAAACAGACTCCACTACTCTACTAAAATTACCAATACAAAAATCTATCATTTGCATATGAATTATGAATGTTTGGGGAGCTATTATTTTATACTTACATGATTTGAATCATAAAACAAAATAGTGAACATAATCTTTTGGGTTGCTTTTTTTGTTAATGTCTCTATCTCAGGATATCTAAAAACTAGGTTTTTTTATAGTCAAGGATATGATTAAGCTGCCTCATGCACATAGCAAGAAAAAAGACCTTTAAATACAGCTCAGTGCACTGCATTATGCAGTACTGCAACAAATGCTCATTGCTTTCATCAACTGCACTGAGATTTAATATGCCAGAAACACGTGAATGATTAACAAAAAAAAAAATCTAACAGCAAATCAAAAGCGTGGCAAAGAAAAGGTTAACAAAGTTCATCTGTGCTGCACTGGGCGAATCATGAGAAGGATTAAGCTGTCTGGCGAGAGCAGGGCTGGGCCCAGTGACTGCCCAGCAAACACCATCCCACATCACATGGCCTCACATAGTAGTAAATTACAGTTGCTGAGCAACAGCAATACTGGCGCAGATGGCTGACTGCAGTTGACATCTTTAGCTATGCAGATTAATTTATTATTTACTTGTGTTAAAAACTGGAGGGGCCAGCTTTCTGGACTAATGAGAAAACACTCCAACATATTGTAGAATATTGCTCAATTAAATTATCGGGACACCATTCCCCATGCAGAGGGGTTTTGCCTCTATGTTCAGCCCCTTATGTAAAAGAGGAAAAAAAAAAATAAAAGGGAAAAAACCCACAGGGCATCACTGCTATTTCTACATCTAATCCTTAAAGTAAAGCAGAACTGTAGGCACACAGTCTTCCTCTAAGACAGAAACAATGTGGGAGTTTGTTTAAGAATATTCCATGGAGAGAAACAGTATCCTGTACTTCCATAACCTTTCTACTTGAGGATCTTTACAATTTCCCCAAATGTCTGTGTGGCAGCTCTGGCTAGGGGCAGAACTGTAGGAACTATAATAACTTAATTTCATCACAAAAATTGTGAATAATCCCCATTTGCATAGAAATTGCAGTGTTAGTAACACTGGAACACCTCAAGTACTCTTTGTACTAAAGCAAATATTTCATATTTTTATGGCTTTTAAATGACAACTAAACAAGTCTTGTTTGCATCTGCTCTCTGATCAATATGAACTCAGACTTAAGTCCATCAGTTTTACAGAACTCTTCTCGCTTTACCTCAGCACACTTAAGAGCTAGAATTTAAATTAGTACTTTAAATAAATTTTTTTTAAATTTTGGGTTTTGTTGGAGTTTTTTTAAACTTGTTTCTATACAACTTATGATGATTATGACAGCTGATAATGAGATTTAGGTCCTTGATTTTTTTTCTATCTTTTCCTGCTTTACTTATATAACCCTTATATCCCCCCCACCAAGTTCACACAGGGTGTAGAGATTCAAAGTTATTTTCCCTGATATTGAAAAACTTAAGATTTTGTTGCTGCATGTCACTACCCATAGTGATGGAAGTTTTATTCTTGTTTATATATCATTTCCAGTCCAAATCTCTTTCTGGTTCCTGTGTACTACTACAACACAGGAGGGTCTAGACTGCAAACCACAGGGAATACTTCAGTCAACAACTCCCTTACTGTAATGTAATTAACAAAGATTGAATACTGTAATTTCTATTAATTTTATTCTAAGTATAAGCAAAACTGACCCAGATTCACCACACGAATTATAGTCATCTTCTTTATTTTAAATTATTATATACTGTTCTCCCTATACAACCTAATAACAATAAATAACAGAAGAAAATAATGCCTTTCTGACAGTTAAAATTCTGTTTAGATCCTACCTCATGCCCAAGTATGAGTTTAGGAGATTTAGAGCTGCAGAATTTTCATAAAAACAAATACAAATACCAAAATTAATTATAAAGATTTGAACTAAAATATTATATTTTTAATCAAATGTTGTGAGAGGATTGTAAATAAAAAGAGAGAAAGAAAGAAAACAAACAAAAAAAAAAATCAAGGCAATAATATATAGTACAATTGATATGGAAAATTTCTAGCTCTACCAAAAAAAGTTTAAAAAAACCAACATCCCTTCCCTCACAAAAATTTACAATGATAACAAAAAATAAAAAAAAATTCTGACAGAGTTAAAAACTTTTCATTTTGAATTCAAAAATAAATGTGCAATCCAGCAAAAAATTATACTTGATCAGAAACCATGCACACCACTTTGAGATAGTCAACTGTTTGGGGTTTCTTATCCCTCCTCTTGGAATTTTTCTCTCTCCTCTTTTTTTCCATTAGGATAATGTCAGCTTTGGTACAGACAGATTGTTTGAAAAAAAAATCAGGAACCGTAATATATTTTTAAGAATTCACTTTATCTCCAGACAAGAACAACTTCTGGCAAGTAAACAAATCCTATACCAATACACTTGATACTCTTTAAAATCCACATTATTCAAATGTACAATTTTCATTAAGTATCTATGTATAAAATTATACCTGGCCTTAAGATGAATTTCAAACGGTCTCAAAAGAACACCAAAACGATGGATGAAATATGATCAAGTGTAGATAAAATTCATGTAGAATAATCCCTCCTCAAAAATCACCTAGAAGACAACACCCACATATGCACAGATACACATCACAGGTGGCTCCAGGAGCAGAGCCACACACAGCCAAGTGTCCAACACTAACAGCTTTAACACTCCACTTGATAGTCAGCTTTACAGATGACCATCAGAAAGAATGTAATGACTTTGTTATTGCACTTTAAACCCTTGCTCAGTCTGTGTATCCTTCAACAACTAGTTCACAGAGAATGAAAATTTACTCCAGCTATTGATCATATGAGCTGACCATTTAGATTTAACTATAGCAGTTCACAGTTTTTGCCTTTTTTCCTCAAGACATCTTTGTTCATTTTCAGAAAGCCTACTCCTATTTGAATGTTATACTAGGCTTAATCTTTTTTTTTTGGAAGTGCTGGTTTCTGTTGCTAATGGCTCATGGGAGCAGGTCTGGCAAAATAAAATAGTTTAAAAAAAATCAGAAAACAAGTCACCACATAATAAAAGATACACTTCCTACAAGGTTCTGATATACATGAAAGGAAAATGGCATAGACTAACAGTCCTCAAACCTGCTTATATAATTTTTTCCATTACTTTACGCAACTGTTGCTAGGCAGTCATGTGCCATGGTGATGAGTGGAGTATGAATACCTAGACAGATGAGAGCGACATATGTTACTGAACTCTTATGTATAGTGTGCTTTCTCTCCAGACTGCTGTACTAAAGCAAGACACCAACTATCCTTCTTCCCCAAGAGGACTGCAAGGTCAGATGGTTCAGAGAAACAGTTCAAGGTTCTGACCTTGTGGCAATACAGGTATCACTTTCTGCTCTTAGTTACAGGCTTCTCTCTAGTGAGTTAAAACAGACAGAGTGCATGTACTACTGAATTTTAAATAGAGGTTTAAATTAATAAAATGAATTTTTTTTAATCTGCATTCTATAATGGTTTTACAATATATGCAATCTATTTCCTAAGCCAGTTTTTAAACCTTGTTAAATTATTTTCAGGATCAGCTAGAAATATAGAACACAGAAATTTAGAAAGATCTATATCAGAAAAATTATTCACTTGATTAGTTTTGGGGACTGAACTACCTTGTAAGAAACTTGTAAGGAGACTGTCTTAGGAAAGCAATACCAGCAGCTGTCCAATGGGAAAATTTCCAAGAACAAAAGTAATTTTTTTTTCTAAATAAATGCCTTTCACTTCCCACATCCAGTTTGAAATTATTGCTTCCCTATAAGAAATGTATTTAACATAAACAATAAGATCAGTAGTTATGAAGAACATGGGAAAATAACAATGGAGGATTCCAGAATTATTCAATATGGCAAAAATAACTAGCAGGAAAAGCTAAAGTACAAGAGTAAAGTCAGTAAGTGCATGGGTAAGAGGCAGATTTTTGGTCAATAATACTTCAGGAGAAGTTAAAATACAAGAAGCCAAAAGAAAAAACATTCACCATAAACAAGAAAACTGACAGCCAAGTTACAAACCATGATCTTCCTGATAGACAAGAAGAAATTGGTTATGTATTATTAGAAAAGGAATCAGAAACTTTTGTTAATAAGCTAAATACATGAAGGAAACAGAAAGTAGAAGGAAAATTTGATAAAAACTCAAATGAGAACCTTGACAGCTGAAATAAGTGAATGTTTTGTATGTGCCAGAGCAGGTTTTAACTTTGATCCCAATGTTCAGTAATAAAGACAGATGTGATTTTTGTCACTCTTCAATGGCAGACTGGAGCAGGACACCCACAATGAAGTTTTAGCAAGACAGCTGGTGGTGCAAAGCTGAGCAATTGAGAAAAGCCTGAGTAGGAGTCAGGAGATTGGAACTAATAGCTGAATAAATTAGATGTCCAATACCTTCATTTTCTGAAAGGATTTAATCATGAAATAAATGCATATCCTGTGTTTATTTCAATGTGTAATATGAAATTCAAATCTGCTTTTACATATGTATGCAATCAGTTGGTCTTAAATGCAGCTGTATTTATTGTCTGAAAGTCCTGAATTTCACACTTACAGAGTACCCACTTGAAAAACTAGTAGTCATTCACAGAATTTCCAAATACTTGGAAATCTTCTTACATAAACTCTCTCTCAAAACCAGTTTCATTTGAATACATCAATGTCATTGTCAATTCCAACAATTCCAGAGGAAATCTGAAGCTTTTAAAGGAAGACAAATTTGGAGCTTCAAAAGATTCCAGGAGCACACTACAGACATGAAGAACTCAGGACTCACAAATAAATATAAGAAGTTCTGGCCTGAAAACATTGGCAGAATTTGAAGGCAAAGGTTTGCAATAGAACTTCCTCATTGACTTTAATATCAATACACCACATTTCTTGCCTGTTATATATCTTTTTTTACACTAACAATCCAGAATGACCCTTCCTCATGTAAACCCTGAAATATAGACACCTGGTTAGTTGCAGATGCTCTGAAGTTTATGCACACAGATGTTCAAGTCCTTTTTCAGTCCAGACTTCAATGCCCACTATCTCAACACTCAATTTCCCTAAACTCAAAGAAGACATTACACTCATAAACCAAGCAAAGTGCTACCAGTGGTTATTGCAATTAGAATGCCAGGCTTAAATTCTAAATTTTACCCCCCCAAAAAAAATTTTTAAAAAATCATCAGATCATATTGCTGATGGATGCAAAAAGTCTGTTGTATGTTGCCACAAATAAACGTTGTGTGCTAGAAAAAAAACTAGCATCAAGCAATGTCCATAAACCATTGGTACCGAGTACACAGGTTGTCCAGCAAGGCTATCAGGCCTCCATCCTTAAAGATATTAATCACCGGCTAAACCTGCTTTAGGTGATACTGCTTTGACCAGAAGTTTAGACTACACCATATCCAGAGCACCTTTCAACCTTCAGAAATTTTTTTATTCAACTTTATATATACAGGTAGTAGTTATCAATTTCAAAATACAGTAGTATCTGTACTTCTTCCTGTGTGCATGTCAGACCAGCTAAATTAGTACCAAAGCAAGTAAAAAAAATGTTTTTCAAATATCCTTTCTGATAATCATTAGTCTTGGTTATGCTTGGTCTACTATGCTTGAATATCTATAAATTGATAAAAGTGTTGGTACTGAAAACAAACTGCAAATTCTTTGCAAATTTTAAAGTAGCATATCAGGACGTACAAGAAGCTGATCAAACAGTCATATGAAGCCTTATTCCCATGAAGAGTAATAAAAGATATATATAAGCAATAAATCAAGCTACCAGAAATATCAGGCTAAAATAAATTCATTTGAAGTCCTAATATTGCTTTATATTACATTTTTATGTTACAGAATTATAGCAAGAATGGTAATCAAGGTTAGAATAGTCCACAGAGATTTTAACATCCCAAAAGAATTAAATAATCCGCATATCACCAAGTCAAACTCGTGACTCAGGCTTTCAACTAATACAACTTAACACTGACACAATTGTAAAGCAAATCCACTCCACAACCTTTCCTAAGTCACATACCAGAGCTATGAAGACTGACTTTTTTTTCTCATAGTTAGTTGTTATAGCAGAAAAGACTATTTACCTATATTTGCACATGAGTATTGTGGTCAGATTATAAACAGGGACAGCAGATGATTAAATAAAATCAAAATGAGACAAAAGTCACACTGGGGTTTCTCCTCTTTTTATGTGAAGAGATGAGAACACATTTCTAAATCTATATGAGCAGAGAACCATGACCTTCTTTTTCTCCAGTATTACCCTGTTTTACTCATAAGCAGTTTTCTGAAATAGCATTAATTTTTTTTTTTACTGAACTCGCTAAACTATCATGATTATATACTGTAGTACACCTAAGATTTCAACATAACAAAGGTAAACTGAATTCTTTGCTCTGCTAGTGAACATCAGTTTGAAAATTACTCACCTCTGTGATATGAGGATTAGGATTGAATCCACACAGGCTGCAGACTACCGTGTGACACTGCGTGCATGTGTTGTAGTTGGGCTTTTCAGGAGCGTGCAGCAGCAGCTCGGTGGTTGTACAAAGAGGGCAGAAGGTTTTCTTTGGGGCAGATTCAGTGGGTTGACTTGCACCAGCTTGCTTTTGCTGCGGAGGTTTCTCAGGCCCTGGCTGCTGGCTGGGCGGTTTTGTAGGTCCTGCTTGTTGTGCTGGGGCTTTTGTGGGCCCTGCAGTCTGAGAAGGTGGTTTTGTAGGCCCTGCCTGGGGTGGCACTTGTTTTACAAGCCCTGCTTGCTGGGGAGGTGGCTTCCCAGATCCAGGTTGCGATGGTTGTTTTGCAGGTCCTGTTTGCTGAGCAGATGGCTTTTCGGGTCCAGGCTGCTGAGAAGGCTGTTTTGGAGGCCCTGCCTGCTGGGAAGATGGCTTTACAGGACCTCCTTGCCGTGCAGGCTGTTGAGATGGTTGTTTTGCAGGTCCAGGCTGCTGTGATGGCGGTTTTGTAGGAGGTGGTGTTTGGGATGTGGTTTTAGTGCTGTCTGGCTGCTGTGGGGATGGTTTTGTTGGGCCTGATGAAGGTTTTGCAGAAGCTTGTTGTTGAACAGGTTTCGTTGGCTCTGACGGTTGTGGCTGAGATTTTTGTGGTCCTCTCAGCTGGGGTGGTTGTTTTGCTTGCTCTTGCTTAGCATCTGCTGGTTGGCCATGGCCTGGTTTCTGAACTTGCTTAGGTTCCCCAGGCTGCTGCTGCTGAGGCACTGGCTTGGAAGACTCAGTCTGTTGGACAGTAGGTCTGACAGGTCCTTTTTGTTGAACAGCTGGCTTTGGAGACTGCGGCTGAGTTGGATGTTTCGCAGGGCTCTTCTCCTCAGGTTTCCCTTGCTCTTTTGGGGTAACTTTTTGTTTCTTACCGGCTTCTTCATGAGTTGTATCTGAATCCGATATCAAATCAAAAGGATTGAATTTGTTCACAACGGAAGTGACTGCACTCAATGGATTGGCTTCTGAGAGAAAACTGGGCATCATACTTGGCTTCTGATCTTCTTTAAAATCTGTCCTGGACTTTGATTCCCGTAGACTAAGAGTAGAAGGGCTGCGCCCAGGTGCCCGTTGTTCTGTCTTCAGCACATCTACTGTTCTGCTTTTACTTAAACCTGGTGGTCCTGGATCTGGAGGCTTACCTGGTTGTCTGGGATGGCGGCTTGTATCAAGTTCAGGATGTCTGCAGAGAGAAAATGTAAAAATATTAAAATAATGCATAATACAAGAAAAAAATAGAAAAAATAAGATGTATCAGTAACCCTGGAAGTGCACTGCTAGTGCTGTGGAGACTCCCAGTGCTTAAGTCTTTTCAAGACCAAGGCTCATAACGAGGTGCATGTAAAAAATATTTAAATAATCATTATTCCTTAAAGGCTTATACAAGTATTCAGTCATAGATAGTTTTATTCTTTAGAAAATAATACAATACACTTGACCAGATACCTTAACAAACAACACTTAACTAGATACTTTTTTTTTTTTTCCAGAACTTCAGAAAAGATCAAAGCTGGAAGTTCCTATTATACATATATCCACATTATTAACTCTCCACCTTATTCCTTGGGATATAAAAAGAGGGAGGCAGAAGTAAGAAACAGAGGCATCAAAATTAGCAGATCAAAGTACAGATATATATTCATACAGGAGAAAATGAAACTAAGAATGTAGGAAGCCAAATCAAGACCATGGCTTCATACATGGTACAGTATTTTAGTTGCTGCTATACTTGGCTGTAGCAGGGGAAATAATATTGCATTTGCTGCTAATGCTCAGGGATTTAATAAAATATTCTTTTCAGTGCTATCACTGAGCTTCTGCTGGAAGATACAGTGTCACAGAAATGTTGCTAGTATCAATTTTTCCCTTTTCACTTTGAGAGAGCCAGTCAGCTGTGATCTTAGTTTGTCAGACATGACATTTCTTCTTGGGTATTCATAAGCAAAATAAAAACCCCCTTATTGGATTTACCTGCATTCTTTGACTAATAAGTAGATAAATAAATGCACAATTTTAAGAGTTTTTTTCAGAAGTCTGCAGAACCATCGACAGTAACCACATTAAAAATGCATTTTACATTGTTAATGTTACCATAAGTTTAGCAGTATTTCTGATTAGCATTAAGTTCCCATTACATGGCTAGCAATGGCAGTACAAAAGGATAAAGCTAAGTGGTAGACAGTTCTCTGTGTGTAATTCCCACAACATGGGATTTCTCATAAGCTTGTATCTGACTTTTTCTGTTAACTAAAAATTTCCTCAAGTAATACTTGTTAAGGACAAACTATTTCCAGCATTCCACAGTTCCATTTATCCTTTCCCATTATTCTGTATGTATTGACTGCAATATTTGGAAGTTTATGACCTTAATGTGCAACCCACTGAAGTGAGTAGGTGTTTTTCCACTGGCATCAGTGAACATTGATTAATTCATAAAGAGGATAGTTCAGAAAAGCCCAATGATAATCTAATTATTTCAAATATTTGTCATTTTTGCCTATTTAAAGAACAGTTGTATATTCTGTTTAGCAACTAGATACGTCTACCTGAAGTTTTGTTCCTTGTTATTTAAATAAGAGCTCTAAGTTTATCTGAAGAGGCACTGCTTACCATATGAAAACATTTCAACTAGTCTATTAGCAGCAGCCTGGTGCATTACAGCATTCATGTTTATAAATGTTCAAACTCTTGGAAAGCTTCATTCAATAGCAATGAGAGGGAAAAGGGAGTGGAAAAACAAAATCAACAGTGCTATTGAAATTCAGGTCCAGAAATAGGGTACCATGGCCATGCCCAAACCTTATAATGTAAAGGTAGAATAGAAAGGAGGGGGAGAGGGAGGCAAGGGGAACTCCAAACAAAAATCCAAGCAAAACCACCATTTTTTCCAAAAAATTAACTTGGAAATTAGCAAGAAAAATAACTAAGTTGGAGTAGAATTCTTCCCCAACTTGCATTTTTATCAAATAAAGTGTTCCATGAATTTCCACCTGATCAGATATTGGGTTCTGACATGAGATTAAAATCCATGAGTCTAGGAAATAAACTCAGGTGATTCTCTTCAAGGCTACTGGTATATGCTGAAGACCTGACTTGTCTTTTCTTTGTACATAACAATGTTTCTAAGCAATGGAGACAGAGCGTGGCTAACTAGTGGAAGAAAAAGCCTTGAAAAGACAATCTTCTTGAGAAATGCTACTTCTGTCAAAAGTCAGCCTTGCTCCATTTGGTTTGAGGTACCTGAGAGTTGAAGTCTTCTTTTCTACACAGTTTTACAACCAACTACAAACTGATATTGAAAAATCGTAATTGAACTGGAGAATCAGAATCCTCAAACTAAATCTTGTATTTATTTGACAAGAATTTTTTAGCTTTCAGATCTTTTGAATCATGAAAAACCCACAATTGTTTTAAAGACTTCAAACCAGACCTAATGCAAAAAATTATTTATTTCTTCCTCGAATAATGCTTTTATTTTTGCTGCTATGGTTCTTCTCACTTTGGTTTTGACTCATGGAACTCATCTCTATTCATTTACATATTACAGCCAAATAAAAGCTTACTTTGGAGTAAGCAGAGATTTAACAAAAGGACTATTGGTCGAGTTCTTCAATCCCATAACTACAAACACCTAGAAGTGTTTAAGAAGGCATGCCTTTTCCCTGCTCATAACTGTTAATAGTTTCAAAGACAAATGCAATAACAATGCAACTCAAAGATATTTAGACCTTTTCATACCTATAAACAAGAGATGTATGAACATACGTGTACTCCAGTGCCTAACTTTAAAAAAAAAAATCTATATGTCTTTTGGAAAATACACCATAAAAATGCTTCAGAAGTGTGACACTCAGCAGGATTTCTTAGCATTTCTTATTAAAATATGGCAAAATTATTTATTGATATCTCCTGTGACCAACTTATTGAACTGGGAAAAAAAAGGACAACAAAACACAACAAACAAAAAAACCCAAGCAGCTGTATTAGATGGTCATATATTCAGGTAGCTATCTAATCCTTTCAGAGATAGAATAATTCCTCAGGAAGTGAACACTAGCACAGTTACAGAGTCATTTGATGAAGCTAGAAAAAATGAAACTTGCTTAAAAATTGTGTTTGCTTCAGAAATATTTCCCAACCGTGAATTTTATGAAGTAATTGATATAGGATAAAAGGATGTCCACAGATCCTAAACATTTCACAAGAACCTTGAGAAAGAAACTTTAATGAAAAAAAAAAAAAAAAAAAAAAAAAAAGTAGGCACATACTAATCAGACAGTTCACTTTAGATGCTCAATCTAAATGTTTATATTAAAATTCACAAGACTTATAAGCTCAAAGCCTACAGAAGTTCTAGAAAGTACAGCATTCATTTTAAGGTGATAAAACTGCAACTATTTACATATGGATAGGGAAATATACATATTACTTGGTATACATATTACCAGGTACATATATTACTATTAAAAAGTCTGTATTTGCAAAATTTTTTCTCAGAATACCACCAATCATAAGGAATTTGTACACTTTAGGGTTATTTTGGGAGTAGTAATAAGTTCATTTAGAATAGAAAACAATTATTAGACTATTGTCATAACGGAAGTCACAAAGTAAAACTCCATTTAATATGTTAAAAACTAATAGACACTACAATAAGGATGCTGCCAAAATGCAAAGCTATATGGACTAAAAGCCAGAATTCCTCTTTTGATCACACTCTGTCACTCAACGTTTGGACTGGAAAGGAAAAATGAAAAAAAACTAGTTCCAGTTTTAGTCTGGAAGAGGGTGATCCATATTCCTTAGAACATTCTTACTCCATGGGTTTTGTTTGGATCAGGTTCTTGGCAATTACCACTAACATTCTTGGTAGCTCTCAACAGCAAAGAAAGGTAACAGCAAGAGGAGCAGCTAAAGCCACAAACCAAGCGACAAGTAGTAACTTCATTACAGTGGGACAGGCACGAAGATAGTATGACAGGAACTGCTATAATAGTCAAGACATTCTGACGCAAAGTAAAAGGCTGTAATTCACAAATTTAGAGTCCCTTTACTTTAAATAGAGGGTGGAAGTGTGGTATGCTAACAAGATCAAAGTATCTTCTGATATAAATATGTTTGTAGGAAAGCAGCCATTTATAAATGCAAAGATATTCACATTGCAATGAGTTCAGGCTATTCTAAAGGCTTCCAAGAACATTTTATCTTTATTTTTTCATGCTAATGCTTCAGTAAAACGTAAGTTTCAAAGTACTTGCATATGTTTTCATAGAATATTATACAAAAGGAGATTTTGAGCTTAGTTCATAGAACTAAAGACTATTTCTTTTTCTCATTAATATCTATAGAAGCTGTGCAGATCTGAATTGAATGGAAAATTTTTATTTTACACAGTCCTAATGTCTGATTAATAATTAAGCAAGACTTGAAATAGGAAGATTTGACTCCCAGTTTTAAAAGAATGGAGACCATAATCTCAGGTATAATCTCAGTGACTCCAGTAATTTGCCCAAGAATTTAGTCGCACCCTGCTTGCCTCTCTTCTAGAATTCACTTATATAAATGTGATATTATATAAACTGAATATGCATTTCTGTGGGGTGAGGTCAATGCACCGTGAAACAGCCAAGGAGGCTCCTTTCAGCTCCCTCCTTCAAGACCAAAAATCACACCGAGCCCGGGAGTCGGAGAGCAACAGAAGCGCTGGCCTCGGATGACGGGCCGGGGCGGGAAGGGGTTCAGGACCGGGAACAGGGGCAGTCCCGAGGAGCCGGGCGGGGAGCGGGCTTGTTGCACATCGGGCTGCGAACTCGCTGGGAAAAAAAGGAGTAGGAAATGACCCCAGCCTTCGCAGAAGCGCAGTGAGGTAAAGTCACGACTCTCCAGAACACTGAACACCGTGGCAATCAATTTAATTTAGAATTTGGCCTTTCCCCTTCTAACCGATAAAGGAAGGAAAAAAAAAAAAAAAAACAAAAGGGGGGGGGGGGNCAATCCATGACTATTTCATGAAACCAAATTATAGTTGTAGAGGATCAGAACTGGCGGAGTAACGGCCAGCAAACGTATTATGCCCGAAAGCTTTGGAAGATTCAACAAGATTCCCTCTCCAGACGCTTGCAGACCCCATCCGCCCCGGGGAGAGCTTCCCTGGCTACTACCAGAGCTGCGGGGCATGCAGCCCCGTAAAGCACACATCCGCACACGGAAAACCAGAACGGTGTCTGCACATCACTCCCCGCCCCGACACAGAAGCTGCCCGTGCTCCCGATCAGTGCAAGGGAGG